>CM065729.1:4847679-4860179 GCA_033310375.1 Conus canariensis
ACGCACACACACACACCACACACACACACACACCACACACACACACACACACACACACACACACACAACTGTCACCTGATCATCCTACCGCAATCGCCACCACCCCCTCCAACACCACCACTGCCACTACCACCACAACGAGTACACACGTACTCACATACATCCTCACTAATGTGAGCTGTATTCAGCTTGGAATGAAAAGGAAGAAGAGGTTGGGCAAACAGC
Source organism: Conus canariensis (assembly GCA_033310375.1). Taxonomy (NCBI): domain Eukaryota; kingdom Metazoa; phylum Mollusca; class Gastropoda; order Neogastropoda; family Conidae; genus Conus; species Conus canariensis. The sequence goes on from CM065729.1 coordinate 4,847,905, forward strand.
CAAAACCACTCTTTATATTCAGAAACAATCCGTTCTACAGCCAGCCCAGAGGAGAGGTGGAACTGCTGTGCAGTCGTTCTCCACAGCAGAAATGTGCGCCACATCATGCAACTGTGAATGGATTTTCTTTTTTTCTGCGAGGTGTTATCTACACCAACAAACATATGTGTCGAAGAGCTGGTCATGTTTAGTGCTTAGTGTGTTTCAGTGAAATTAAGATCTTTGACCAATAGAATCTGTATATTTTCAAAGTGTGGAAACGTCTAATTCAGTGCTGAAAACAGTGTGTGAGCAAAGTGTTGACCACAGACGGCATACTGCTGGAAATGTGCTGAAGAAACCTCCGGAAAATCAGACTACATCAGAGCTTAAAACAACGTGAGTGCACAAAGCCCATCTTCTGTTTAAGTGCATTGTATTCCCAGTGATGTAATCAGACAATCAGGGACATTGACAGAATGGTGCTGGGAATGGCGTGATGAAAATGCTGGAATATAAACAATGCCAGTGCTGAAAATGATGTGATGGAGCAATCTTATTACTTTTTTTTATTTATACGTTGTTGTTGTTGTTGTTTTATCAGTGAGGCACACACAATTTTTTTTGCTGTCCCAACCTCTGCGCCACCTCAGAGGCAGTGCACCCATGCCGCTCATTCTGACACCCCATCCACAGCCACAGCCCGGTCGGCCCCGCTGCAGCCCCAACACCGGCAATCGACAGGAAGCAGTCAATGTCAAGCCGTCAAGAGTCTGTTCTGATCAAACATACACAGGACACTACCTACTAAGCCCCCTACTGACGACAATAATTGCTTAGTCGCAGAGCCGGCGTGAGTGATCTCTCCCTCCGGAGGGCGCCACCACGTCCGTCCAACGACAGCTCCCATGGGCTCGCCGATACTGGTGACCCCGACAGAACCAAACCAAGGCCACAGATGTGGAGAGGACATCCAAATTGAGGTCACCATGAGAACAGGGCAAGAAGGGCTACAGAATTTGAGACTTTTTCATGTTGATCAATGAGAATGAGGATGATTAAGATGATGCTACGGATTTCCATTTCGGTCTGAGACTACATGACAGGGCTGTACTCTACGCTTCCTTTCATAATATATCCTGACGTCAACCAGGCCCGAGAGATACAGGCAACTGCAGTGTTGGTCAGGAAATTTGAGTAACACTCTCAGAAGCGCATCCATCAAGTGGATGAAACTCGACTGTGTGGTCCCAGTCTTCCCAGCTGAGTCTGCAGCAAACTCAACTCTGGGTAGGAGCCAATCGGTGCAGAAAAACCCACATGACTCGGATGGGATTCGAACCCACGACCTCCCTCCGGAAAATCAGACTACATCAGAGCTTACAACAACGTGAGTGAACAAACCCATCTTCTTTTAAAGTGCATTGTATTCCCAGTGATGTGTTCCGACAAACAGGGACATTGACAGAATGGTGCTGGGAATGGCGTGATGAACATGCTGGAATATAAACAATGCCAGTGCTGAAAAAGATGTGACTAAGCAGTCACTTTATTGTTTATACATTGTTGTTGTTTTTTTCAATGAGGTACACACAATTCTGAATGTGTGCAATGCAGCAACAAGCCAAAGCAAAGTCACAATAGCACATGGGCGACAGCCATCGCGGCCTTTACCAGAGGCATGGTTGCAGAACATTCATGAAAATCTGGTCACTGTAATGAGATAAGGGATGATAGGCGAAAAAGGACAAGATTTAAATCTGTAAACCTTTGGTCGTCATAAACCCATCCTGTCTTTCATCTTTTCCTCCTGCCCACAAGAGATAGATAGATAGATAGATAGATAGATAGATAGATAGATAGATAGATAGAGAGCGAGACAGAGAGCGAGAGAGAGAGTGTGTGTGTGTGTGTGTGTGTGTGTAGAGAGAGAGAGAGAGAGAGAGAGAGAGAGAGAGAGAGAGAGAGACAGATAGACAGACAGACAAAGAGACACAGAGACGAGAAAGAGAAAGAGAGAGAGAGAGAGAGAGAGAGAGAGAGAGAGAGAGAGAGAGAGAGAGGAAAGAGAGAGAGAGCATAAAGATGTTCAATTTTTGAATCTTTGTAACGTAAAAGTTGTTTGAAACGTTTGGTGAACTATGCCATCATTTGGACTCTGACACATGATGCCACTTCGTTTTGTTTTTCAGGTATATTCTCGAGAAACTGAATTCTTACGAAACTTTGATTTTGTTTGATAATGTTTAATCGATGAACATTTACATATACTGTAATATTATTGTTTTAGGACCTATGAGAGTACCACAAGCTTTTCTATGGTGTCAGTAGATCCTATCTGTACATAAATCTAAGTGACTCGCACAGGTGTTGATGGATCCTGATCACATCTGATATAGCCTTGGCCACCCTAGCTAATAACAGGTGCAGCAGTCTCAATTGACTCAAAAAAAGTCAAGTTTCTGGAGATTATTGAACATATGCAACAATTCTTGTTCAGCGTATAGGGCTTTGTGCGTAGCCTTATTTTTTATACATCAATATAAATGTAATACTGCTGATACTCTATGATATAAGAACGAGCTAGGCTACTTATTTCTCTCAGCATGGATGGCAACGTGACTTTATATGAAGTATCTCTGGACGACGCGAGCTTCGTGACTGAGGATGGAACATCACTGGTGGCAGTCAATTCCTCAGCTAACACATCAACCTTTTATGGAGAGAACATGCCAAAATTACCTGTGCGACTGTGGATTCAAGCGGCTATTCTCCTCTGTCTGGCTGTGCTAGGGATAATGGGCAATATCTTCTCACTGGCTGTGTGGAAGATGGAGACTTCTTTCAACGCCACAGTGTTCTTGTTTAAATTTCTTGGTGTGTGTGATACTGTGTACCTTGTTAGTATCGTGACTTACTGTTGTGCCGGGATGACCTCAATGGTAATCAGCTCTGTAGTTTTGATCACAAGTCATATTGGGAATTGCTCACAAATGGTGTCTGCACATGTCACTTTGTTCATTGCTATCAGCCGGTGGATAGCTGTCACGTTTCCCTTCCATGCACAGCGAATGCTGACGTCGTGTAAATTATATCTCGCTTGCGTGTTTATACTGATGTACTGCGCGATCGTAGAGGTATTCAACGCGATTTATGTACTATATTATTTTGACATGACGTACATCTTTGTACAACAATCAGTAGGACTGATATTGCCTATGCTGCTGTTGGTGATGTTTAACATCAGTCTTCTGTGGACTGCAACAAAACGTCCTAACATTTTGTCACAGACACAGCTGAAGGAAATACAACAACAGGCACAAAGACAGTCAGAGAGAACTGATCAACAAGCCACTGAGAAAACGACAGTCTGCACAAACGTGGACACAGAGAAGGTGCATGAAATAGAGGAAGAAACCCATGAACGAAAAGGTGAAGGAGACCAGCAACAACAAATACATCGCCAGATGGAACAACATCTGAATCGACAAGATCAAGTTGTGAAAAGTAAAACCAATTTTACTGATCATGCGAAGCACTTCAGTAATCAGCAGCCACGGAGGCGTCTTATGGTGAAAGCAGTGCTGCTCGTTTCTCTCTGTTCATTCATCTCATACCCTATAGGCGTAGGTCTGCGGATTTACTTGATAGTGTCAAGAGCCATCCGCGTGCAGGAAACTGTTATGCTTTTATACATAATAAGTCTATGCCACGTGGTCAACTCCAGCATCAACGTCTTCATCTACTGGTTCTTCGTGTCCAGGTTCAGACAGCTGGCCACAAGTCTGCGAAATCATCTCAGGGCTTGTCGTCACTGAGGGTCTCGTTTTCACACATACACACACAAGCGAGCACACACACGTGCACACACACACGCACACACACACACACACGCACACAAACACACACACACACACACACACACACACACACACACACACACACACATGCATATCAATACAGGCACACTATGCGTGCGCACACACACGTGATCCCGTGCCCACATATCCATTTACACAAGTGTGCATTTACTACTCACACACACAATGATACAAATGGCACAGCCAGTGTTAGGTAGGTACTCAAGGTCTGACCAGCCTGTTGGGCTAATGCGTAGGTCAGACATCTGCTAAGAGACCCTCTTCATAAATTATTTCATCTTAGTTACAAATTCATTTATCCATCAGCTAAATCATGCGCAGTGTGGTCTCAAAACTTAGCGGATCTGGTGTAGCGTATATGGACTAGCTCGCACGCAGTGACGTCTCCTTGATGAAACTGAAACTGAAACGTCACTGTGGCAGTGTTGAGAAAGTTCCTCGGTGTTGCTCTTTTCATCATTGATCGATGAAATGCGTAACTAATACATAAAATGTAGTCATTTTCATTTGTCATCACATGTTTGTTAGCCAGGTTGCCTTTGACATTACCATCAAAAGCAACACACACAAAAGCTATGCACATGGTACATATAAGGTCATGTTTTTATATCATCACTTTAATCTTATTTAAAAAACCTGTAGCTAATATTGAAAGGATTCTATCGTCATGTTCTATTCTAATCGATCTCTTCTTGTTGCTGTTATTGTTGTTTTTGTGCACTCAGTAAACATTCTTGTATATTGTGAATATCTTGCCAATTCTTAATCTTTAGAAGGAGTATGACTTTTTAAAACATACATGTTTTAATTTTGGCCTCCTGTGTAATCCCATCCCCATCCTTCCAACAGAAAGAAACTTTGGATGTCCATCTCATTAGTCCAAATGTCACGTGCAGTTTTTTCCCATGGAAAAGGCGTGTGTGTGTGTGTGTGTGTGTGTGTGTGTGTGTGTGTTGTGTGTGTGTGTGTGTGTGTGTGTGTGTGTGTGTGTGTGTGTGTGTGTGTGTGTGTGTGTGTGTGTGTGTGTGTGTGTGTGCGTGCGTGCGCGCGCGCGCACATGAAAGGGATACATATTCATGTGAGAAGTGTGGTTTTGCGTTATGCATCACTGAGTTCAGCATCCTGTGTTGTGTTTCCATGACATGTCAACTCCAGTGCTTTGCGATTTTGCTTATGTGTGACTTGTTTCTTTACCACAGCCCCCACCACTGCTTTCAGTGAAACGATTTTCATGATAGGTCTGTCAGAATTGTATCATTAGATTGGAAGATTTTGCTTCTCAATCTAAGAAGCAGGATTTGTTTTGCTATTGAAAACCAAAATCATTCACAACATCTCTATTATACTCTTCATTTTTCTTAATGTTTTTCCTTTTCGTTTTTTATTTGTTGTTGATGACATTGCACATTCGACGTCACGCCTTGTGGAGTATATTTATGGTCATTTCTTTGATATGTCCAGTTGTCAAAGATGGATATCGCGTAGTGTTTTTTTTTCACTTGAAAAAAAGCCACGAGGCCGAAAATTTGTAAAAAATAAATAGCGGAATTGTGATTTTGTAAACTGTTTTCTTCCCTTCAGAGGGCTATTGTTTTTGTTTCAAAATTTCCGTCTGCCTTTTTCAGGATATTCAATTTTATGCTGATACAGTACATTACATCAATGCTGAACAGGGCAAACAATTTTACATTTTATAAGTTTTCTTTTAATGTAAAATAACGCCAAGACAGATATAGAAGATTTTCATTACTTCCTAACATTCAGAACACATAAAGAATCTTTCATCATATGTCTTAATTCCTGATATTACGACAATGAAAACCTAAAGTATAACTAGAAGAACGTATAAAAATTCGTTCACGAAGATATGGCTTTTGCAAAGTGCTCTCGCTAGAAAGTACGTGTAAACGCACATTTCCACAGGTAGTGACTGACTGAGTCTTTCTCTCTATCACAAAAATTGTATTTTGGATATTCTTTAATTGCAAAGTTTAGAAACCAATGGAACCATTTCAGTTTTGTCTCTTAAATTTTGTTACTCTTTTTTTTGTCCCTCTGCCCAATCAATGTACATATGAAAACGATGTACCCTTCAATCTAAGGGACTAATGCCTCCCATAAAAATATTGTTACAAATTCGTGTTCCTTTTGTGACATGGCATTTTGTTCAAATGCTGAAGTTTTCTCTTTACCAATATTACCAATTAGTTTGTTTTTTTTTTCCTTCACGTAGCCCTTTACCAGTTGCACACAGCTTATATAATTCAGGAACTTGACCCCAAATCCCAGCCTCTGATAGTATATGGTGACTTCAAAATTCATTTAGACTGAATAAATGTTTTAATTCCAATACATTTTGATTCATTCTTTTGTTATTTGTTCCACACTTTGAGGTTTAAAATGTAAATGTAGTTTCACTTGCTAGAGTGTAATTTTGGATTAGTTTAGGTTACTTAATAGGGCATTTCATTTGTTTGAATTTTTTTTCGAAATTTGCTCTTAATACCGTTTACTAAAAACGTGTCAGGTCCATATACATACAGGTATAAAGTTCTTGACATAATGAATGTAATGTTGTTTCCCTTTTATGATTTTGTATGTACGTGTTCCTTATCCAGGCGATTTTCAAGGAGCTCAAACACACACCACACACACACACACACACACACACACACACACACACACACACACACACACACACACACACACACACACATACACACACACACACACACACACACATACGCACTCACGCACGCACGCACGCACTTACGAACGCACACACGCACGCACGCACGCATGTACGCACACACACACACACACACACACACACACACACACACACACACACACACACACACACACACACACACACATTTTCCCGAATTTTCTTTTGTTTAATTAATTTTGTTGTTAAAAAGGTTTCAACATATATTTTGTAACAACGCAATCTAGAATTTAGAAGGGCTTGGTCGAAGGATTGATAAGGGCACTGATTTTGATAGCACTAATGATGTCATCTACAATATGCTACATGATAACATTTGTACCTTTTCTGACTGTACTTTTTGTCGGGTTTTGGATTTGGGAGAATATATCTGTCACATCAATATCTGTCATATCTTATAGACTATTCGTAAAACCACAGCTTTTGAATTTAGAGTTTTGTGTGGTTTAATTCCATGTTATAACAGAGTAAATACATTTTCGTAAATATATTAACTTTATGCCTAAGTCAACATCAAACATTTTGCTTTGTTTAATCTTTATTATCTATTTGCTCAAATTCATAAAGCTTTGTAAACAAATTGTCATATAACTTCTGATCTCTTTCTAACGTAAACATGGTATCGTCTGCGAAATAATTGATCCTAACATCTATATTTTCCATCTGGATGCCTTTGACATCTTGATGTTCCCTTACTGTAGTACTAGTACTTCAGCACACTGATATATTGGATCCCTTGACAGCAGCCACTTTTAATTGAAAAACGTAGAGTCGCTTCTGCGTTAACTATTACGTTAAACCTTATCTTTTTATAAAGAAAAAGATTATATACATTGATGGATTTCTTTTTTGCAAAGCCGAATGCGACTAACACTTAACTCTGATATATGACTGAATCACAAGCTGTTTGGAAATGGATAGAAATAAAAAAATAAAAAAATAGGCAAGCGATTTATAACTAGACAATGAAGTAAATTGTTTATCGTTCATGGACTACAGCCTATGTCTTTGTAGGGAATGAACCCGAATGTATTGACGTAGACTGGAAACAGACTTCGATGGAAATATTAAATAAAAAGAAAACAAAGGAAAGAAAGAAAAACGCAAGAATGAGAAGAAGTAAGAAGTGACACTGAATTTGTTAGTGTAAAGGTTAGAAGAGAACAAAACCTTTCTGTTGTGTCCATGTTTGTTTGCTTGGTATTGACTTAAGAACAGGTACGAAAACAGAGTGCTAGAGTATCTGTGTGAATGGAAATTAGACGAAGAATAGGAGAGAGAGAGAGAGAGAGAGAGAGAGAGAGAGAGAGAGAGAGAGAGAGAGAGGGGGGGGGAAGAAGTAGAAGATGGATAAGAAAAAAAGAGGAAGAGGACGAGGGGGAGAAGGGGAGAGAAATGGAGATGAACAGACATAAGAAAAGGCTTGGTCACAGACATGAACAAGAAGAAGAGAGAGAGAACAGAGTAATTGGGGAAAAGGGAAAGATGATAAGAAGGGACCAAGGAAACAAACAGAGTAGATGAGTGTGTTACTGCCAACAGTGTTGTACAAACAATGAAAATGTGTTGATCTTCAGCAGTGTCCTACACCAGGTCTGGAAGCAATGTACTGTGGTGACTGTCGTCATTGTAATCACTCAGTGTCGTTACTTCACTTCATCGTCACTACTCTCTGGCTATGGAACATCGCTGACTGGTGGGCTCTTCTTCTCTCATCGTCGTCACCTGACCAGAGGCTGACTGCCTGATAGAACCTCCCGTGCTATGAAAGGAAAGTGCGGTGTGTTGATAAACGCTTCCTGTGATGCTTCACCTGACCAGAGGCTGACTGCCTGATAGAACTTCCTGTGCTATGAAAGGAAAGTGCGGTGTGTTGATAAACGCTTCGTGTGACGCTGTTCGCTTCATCCGGCAGGAAGAAGATATTGACACGACAGAAAGTCTATAAATGCGGATGAATTTAGCACTAGCTAGCCATGTATAACATGCTTACCGTAAAAACTCATATGATAGTGATGTAGCCATTATAACTTAGAGATGATGCTCTGTTTTTTTATTTTTTTTATTTATTATTATTACACGTTAATGCCAGGTCCAGAAATCATGTACATTTCCTATCTGAGGTTATATATTGGTATTGTGGGGTTGCTCATCCAACGTGACTAATACATGTTTTTTTATGATAAACATTTGATTACATTTTAAAAGCAACTTATAACACAAGCACATTAATGAAGAAGAATAGGACTGGGGGTGGGGGTGGTGGGGGGGTGGGGGGGTGGAGGCGGAGTGGGTGTGGGAAGAAGGGGCTGGGGGACACATTGGAAAGAGGAAAATCTAAGAATATCATAACCATGAAAACAACAACAACAACAGCAACAATACCAATAGTAATAGCGTCACAATAACAACAACAGTACCTACTACACTGACAAGAACAACATGACTATCAAGTTAAAAAAAAGCGGCGAAAAAGTATGTGCAAATGGGCATGAAGCATAAACCATTTCCACTTAGTCTTACAATAGATGATTTGACAGATGTGTTTATTATACAGTGACAATCATAGATGTATTTAGTCTTACAATAAATGGTTTGACAGATGTGGTTTTAGACAGTGACAATCATAGATGTATTTAGTCTTACAACAGATGGTTTGACAGATGTGGATTTTATACGGTGACAATCATAGATGTAGTTAGTCTTACAATAGATGGTTTGACAGATGTGTTTATTATACACAACGACAATCATAGATGTATAAAAGTTCCATTCTGTAGTAAACGTAGCTACCTTGTCATTAATATTTACACTGTATTGTTTTATCCTGTATCTATTATTCAGCTGCTTCTGAAAGACGCGACTGATACATGTTGACATAATGTATGAAGGTGCCTAGGTAAATGAAACAGTACACCAAATGTGATTTGACGAATTGGATTTGCAGACAGGGAGTCTTCCTAGCACGTCAATTTGCTGTAGCTGTAGTTTGCTGTGATGTGTTTCAAAATAGGAGTTATCGGATGCATTCTTAAAACAGACCACGTCCGTCCATTGCTTCCCCCCACCACCACCAGACGCACACACCACGACCACTAATTACTACCTCTGAACCCATATCCCTAACCATCTGCTCCCAAGAGTAAATGCAATCCCATCCTCTCTGCTGGACCCTCCAGAACAGAACTGAAATATACATCTATCTCTCAACCAACCAATTAATCAATCTATCTATCTATCAATCTATCTATCTATCTATCTATCTATCTATCTATCTATCTATCTATCTATCTATCTATCTATCTATCTATCTATCCATCTTTCTATCTACCTGACATCTCTCTCAATGTATATGCATATATCTATGTAAGTATTTCTGTCTCTCTGTGTCTTTATCTGTCAATCTATCTATCTATCTATCTATCTATCTATCTATCTATCTATCTATCTATCTATCTATCTATCTATCTATCTATCTATCTATCTTTAATATTATACGTGTAATCATATATATGTCAACAGTTTTGAGCATGACTTCATTCGATCTTATTCTACCTGGTATTACCTAAATAGAAATTCACTGTCGATGAAATGTCATTCTGCTTTATGCTTGATGTGAAGCATTTATCATTGTACCCTGATCTGAGGAAGAAGTCAACCAGCGAATATTTTTCAAAAATGTGAGTCTAAAGACATGAAAGGACTTCTTTCTAACTTCACACACACACACACAACACACACACACACACACACACACACACACACACACACACACACACACACACAAAACACACGCACATGCACACGCACACGCACGCACGCACGCACGTACGCACGCACACACACACCCAAAGCACCATATGTCCACAGACACGCACTGATTCGGACTGTACACTTCTTCCAATCCCAGGCGAAAGAGGCACAGCCTTGTTGCTGGAACCACACCAGATACCACACACACTGCCTGAGCCGTGAACGTGAAATTCAACCTACATGACTGTAATCTGCGTCGTGCAACCGTGCTCTGTCAAAGTCTATGTGCATCATTTAGGTTTATTTTCATCCCAATTGGGAACACATCACGGGCAATTTCCCATAATCTGCAACATTCGAAAATACCAAAACTAATAGCTGAGAGGATTGACACAAAACAAGCATGTAATGACCTTCTCAGTTTTGTAAAAGACTACGTGCTAAAGTATAGGCCCAACTCTATCATTATGACAAAAGGTGTCTGAATATTGCGTGCGTCTGTTGTCTGTCTTCTTGCATGTCTGTCCGTCTGTCTGCTTATCTGCTTGTCTGTTTGTCTGTGTGTCTGTCTCTTTTCTCTCTGTGTCTGTCTCGCTCTTTTCACTCTGTCTCTGTTCAGACATGCACACACAGACACAGACAGACAGACAGACAGACAGACAGACAGACAGACAACACACACACACACACACACACACACACACACACACACACACACACACACACACACCACAACACACTCCAACCTGTTCAGAGAGAGAGAGAGAGAGAGAGAGAGAGAGAGGGACACACACACACATACACATACAGGCACACACACACACACACACACACACACACACACACACACACACACACACACACACACACACACACACACACACACACTTGGAAGAAATTTGGCAAGGTACAGCTGAAATGTTTGGCGTCATATACTTTCTTCCGCACCTTTCGGCAGCAGACAGGAAATCCATTGACAAGTTTTCTCCACCCTCAAGCTTACCTCCCACCCCATCCTCTCTCTCTCTCTCTCTCTCTCTCTCTCTCTCTCTCTCTCTCTCTCTCTCTCTCTCTCTCTCTCTCTCTCTCTCTCTCTCTCCCTCTTCTTCTTCTTCTTCTTCTTCTTCTTCTTCTTCTTCTTCTTCTTCTTCTTCTATAACAACAACAACAACAACAACAACAACAACAACAACTACTACTACTACTACTACTACTACTACTACTACTACTACTGTTGCTGCTGCTGGTGCTACTACTACTACTATCACTTCTCCTCGTCCACCTCCTCCTCCTACTTCTACTACTACTCCTTCTACTTCTACTAATGCTGCTGCTGCTGCTGCTGCTGCTTGTTTGATTCTTCTTAGAACTTCTTTTCTTCCTCCTCTTCCCCTCTTCCTCCTCTTCCTCCTTCTTCTTCTCCTTCTTCGTCTTCTTCTTCTTCTTCTACAAGTATTACTGCTACTATTACTACTACTACAACCACTACTATTACTACTGCTTCTGCTACTGCTGCTGCTGCTGCTGCTTTTTGTACTCCCAGTTCTTATAGAACAGGGAGTACTTTAGAATGGGAACGAAGAAATGCTGTCTGTGTGTGTCCGTCCGTGGTCAAAATGTGTTCCAGTCGCTCCAGACAAAACTACTGGGCCGATCTTTCTGAAAATTTGTAGGTATGTTCATTATGGGCCACGGATGATGCCCGATGTTTTAGTTTACCGCTATAGCCGTTACTAATGGCTGTAACGGCCTGTAACGGTTTTTCTTCTTTATGGAATATCTCAGAAAGTACTTGGCCAATTTATAAGCGGTTTAGATGATCTTGTGACAAATCGGAGCCTCTGTCCATATGTAAGTGATGTAATGCTGAAAATGGATTAAACAACCGTTAAAAACCGTTATTCTGCCGTTATTTCTTATATATAGGTGGATTT
>CM065729.1:4867679-4887679 GCA_033310375.1 Conus canariensis
ATGGTCTTTTTATGACTATATTTTGACATTGAATGCATGTACCATTATACACTTTGAAATTATTCCCAGATACTGACTACCTCGGTAAACTAAACTTCAATGCTATTTCCGTGGACCGTGTTTCACACACTGCCTCCTCCTTTTTTTTTTAACCTTACACATTCTTGACTTTGCATTCTGTTTGCATACATGTGTGTTTGTGTTTGTTTGTTTGATTGTTTTTGTTCGTTTGCATGTTTGTTTAACTTGTTCTGATATTTTTCTGCTTTTTGCAAGCATTACATTTATTTTAATGCACAGATGGACTGACTGAACCTGGTCACTCTTGACATTTGTTTCAGGAGTTAGGTATTATATTAGTTTGATCAATCATCCCTCTGAATGACCACGGTGATATCGTTGGGTCTTTCATATACAAAGATGACAACCACAATTTCAAACCATCACGGGATCGGATTTTTAGGACCCAAAGGCTCTTCGCGTCCATCAATCAGTAAATGATTTCATGATTTATGTCATAGTTGCTTAAAGGTAGCAGGCAAAAGGGTAGCCTTTGCCTTCCATAACAAAGACCCCCAAACTTGGTAAACATCTCAACATACACGACTCTTCAGGATGTGATTCTTTAATTTGACCGTCAAATTAGCATACGTTTTTCAGGTAATATTTTGCTGTTTATACTTACCATAATTGTGACATATTTTGCTTTTGATATATCACTAGATATTGTTTTGCTGACTGGACTCAAATGAGTATATACACATATAATGTGCCGACTGTTTCAACATTGTCATAATCAAATGCTTTCACTAATTCAAATGATTTTTTTTGGATCCGTGACATTGACTTAAGATGGTATTAGTTTTGGTGTACATCAAAATCGGTTTGTGACATAATTGAATACGTTCATCGTTTTTTGTTTTTTCTCATTCATCAAAGTAACACCATCGACACTATTATAATATTCTACTGCAATAACTGTTCAGTAAAGATGAATCGTAACGTGACATTGTTGCCTGAAGATGTGCTGGACAACACCGGCCTCATGGTTCATAATGATACAACACTGGTGGAGGATAATTTTTCGCTGAACGCATCAGTCTCTTTGGAAAATGACTGGGAAAGCGGGCATGTGTACTGGAATGCATCAACCATCATTGCCCTTTGCCTGGCTGTATTGGGGATTGTTGGCAATCTCTTTTCACTGGCTGTGTGGAAGATGGAGACTTCCTTCAATGCCACAGTGTTCTTGTTTAAATACCTGGGTGTGTTTGACATTTTGTACCTTGTGGCTGCGTTCAGTCACTGTTTGATGTTGCTAGGAGCATGGCTTGAAATGCGTATTTTTATATGGCATTCTGGTAATTACGTACAGCTGGTATCTGTTCATGCTACCGTGTTGATCGCTGTTAGTCGCTGGATTGCTGTCACCTTTCCCTTCCGTGCACAGCGACTGCTGACCTCATGTCGGATCTATTTGTCAAGTGTATTCATACTGATCTACTGTGGGATCTTAGAAACGTTTCAAATTATATACTACTTTAACACAAATGTTTACCTTGTAAAACAATCAGTGGGATTGATATTACCGTTACTTCTGTTGATGATGTTCAATGTCAGTCTTTTGTGGACTGCTACAAGACGTCCCGGAGTGTTATCACAGGCAAAGACGAGGGAAACACGATCACAGGCACAAAAACATCCATTCAGAAACGATCCCCAAAGTTCCGAAACAAATATTGAACTTGAAACACAGGGGGGAATTCAGAGAAGAGGTCAGGAACAGCAGATGCAACAAACAGAACAGCAATGGCAGCTGCAGCAGCATCACCGAAGCGAACAAATTCGTATTGTCAAAAGGAATGCCAACGTCACTGATCATGTTCAGCATATCAGTAGTCAACCGCCACGAAGACGTCAAATGGTGAAAGCTGTGATGCTTGTGTCATTGTGTTCTTTTGTCTCTTACCCCATAGGCATTGGTTTGCGAAACTATGTGATGGCTGAAGATCTATCGTTGGAGTTAACAGAGGCAGTGGACTTCGTTATCTTTTTATTCCACGTGATCAACTCAAGCATTAACGTCTTCATCTACTGGTTCTTCGTGTCCAGGTTCAGACAGCTGGCCGCTCATCTCTGGAATCATCTCTGTTGTTGTTTTCCCTGTGGCTGAGTGTGGTGTTCTTCTCCTCTGAGGTGAACTTCTTTTTCTGTAACTAAGAATGTCATGTGCAGTTCATGATTTTTCTTTATCTTTTATTTATACGCTCGCCTTAAATACAAACGTCCAGGCACCTGTTAAGACTAGTTGTTTCCAAAGCATGCATTTTGATTTGATTTTTAACGAAACCCATACCCAGCGAAAATGTTATGTGCAGTTTATGATTATTCTTCATTTTTATTTATACACTCTTCTTAAATACGAAAGTCTGGGTACCTGGTAAGGGAAGTTGTTTCCAAAGCATTCATTTTGATTTGATTTGTAATGAAACCCATGCTCAAATTTCAAACTATTGATGCTGTGTAACTGTCCTGTTGAAAATGTGATTTGTTTTGTTTTTGTCATATACTTGGTGATCATCGATTTCAAAAACTATCAAAACAACCCACTATACTTTTCTCTGTGCACTGAGAACACAGCGGTCCCAGAATATTCTCACATTACGCACGATTTTCTTTTAATTATCATTAAGGTTTAAATGTGTGTGTGTGTGTGTGTGTGTGTGTGTGTGTGTGTGTGTGTGTGTGTGTGTGTGAGAGAGAGAGAGAGAGAGAGAGAGAGAGAGAGAGAGAGAGAGACTGTGTGTGTGTTGTGTGTGTGTGTGTGTGTGTGTGTGTGTGTGTGTGTGTGTGTGCTCAGTTACCGCTATGCATCAATTTCTTTCAGCCCTTTCTTAGTTTATACGTTCTTTGCAATCAGGTGATCATTTTCATAGATTTTCGTTCCACCGAAGCTTCAACTATTTCCTACTCGCCCTGTTGTTTATGACTATTTTACGTGTACATATAATTCCTAGGTTAGTACGTACACCTCCGACGCCCACCTTCTCCTCTCCTTAGACTTTTGCTTCGTTTGCATCCTTCTTTGTTCGTTGTTGTTGTTTTCTTTTTGTCAGTAACTGAACACGTATCCCCTTTGGTTGTTCGTCCATAGTGTCTTTCCTTCTCTTTTCTCTTCTGTCTACGTCTCTCTGTCAGCCAGTCCATGTGTACAAACTACTTGTTAGTTATTTCATTTAAAGTCTTTTCATCGTGTCGATGATTTTACACTCTAGCATCGAAGACTGCAAAGCTTTGTTAAGTTGTTAACATCATCAAAAAAAAGAAATACAGGGAAGAAAAAGAAGAGAGAGAGAGAGAGAGAGAGAGAGAGAGAGAGAGGAGAGAGAGAGAGAGAGGGGAGAGAAGAGATATGTGTACACACTTGATGTGCATCATGCTCTGTCTGCCTGTCCATCAGCTGGTCTCTTTCTCTCTATTTCCCCCTCTTGCTTTCCTGTCCTGTCTGTTGGGCCATCCTTTCGTCTGCCTGCCTGTTCAACTCACCTTTCTCTCATCTATTTGTTCCCTTTGTCTCCCTCCCCCTACCTCTGCACTTCCTCTTCCCTTCGCCCTGCCCCCCTCTCCTTCCTCCCTCTGTCCCCCCTCCCTCTCCACCCTCCCTGCATTCGCCTTTGCCTCTTCTCCTTCTTCGTCTGTTCTTCCTCGCAGACACGTTGTGGCTATTTTAAACTTCTCCCCCCCCCTACATCTTTTGATTGCCTACCTCCACCCCACCCCCCTTCTGCTTTTTTTTCTCCTGCCTAAAATTTTTCATTTCCCATTTCTCTTTCCAGCTTTTTTTCAAACCCTGAACTTTGCCACTTGAATCATTCCAGTTCTGTTTGTTCTAAAGTTTTGAGTTTATTCACATTTTATGTATGAATGATGTACGACTCTCCTGTCAGCTGGTACGGCACAGAGGAAGACATTAAATATCAACTTTTTTCTGGAAAAGTTCTATTTTGTTTGTTGCGTTTTTTAAAAACTGTTTTTATATCTATCAATCTATCAGTCTATCAGTCTATCTATCCATCTATCTATCTATCAATCTCTATCTTAATTATCTATCTATATCTATCTATCTATCTATCTATCTGTGCGTATGCATCTGTGAATGTGTGTGTGTGTGTGTGTGTGTGTGTGTGTGTGTGTGTGTGTGTGTGTGTGTGTGTGTGTGTGTAAAGATAAATCAGATCACTTTAAAGGAAGAGAAATAGACCATTAATTTTATTCATCCATTCAATGACTCTTTTTCATCAATGATCAGCGATGTCCAGCGATAGTCAATAGCCTAAATTTCTTGCATCCGAGATTAAAACCATGCCATGTCATAGACTCCTGACCTAACTTTGACACTGATACATGAAACAATATCACAAAAAGACGTGACAAGTGACAGGATGCGATGTTCAGTGCAGCTTAACATGCCACATGCTATGACGTGGCATGACAAATGCTATGCTGTACTGTGACATGTGGCATGGTTTGCCTTTGACGTGGCATGACATGACGTGGTATGGTCTGGCAAGATTGTGTACATTCCATGGCATATACACACGTGTGGTGCCAAAGACCTAGGGTACATGGAACTGGGGGAATATACACGACCAGAAACTCAGACTGGGAATTCACATTTATGGGGTCAGAGACTGAGTGGTAGCGTGAAATGTAAATCTGAGGGATCATACATCTAGAAAACCAGTCACCTGAGCACATGCAGACCTGGCTGGTAGGAAATTCAGAGGGACATAGATAGGTGGGAACAGGTTCTGAAATATGGGGATATGAAAATTTAAATATCATTGATAAATTTCCGCTAACATTTTTAATATATATATATATATATATATATATATATATATATATATATAATATTTCGCTTCAAAAGAACTACAATGACAAACACTATTTACGGTGAAACAGGACGTTACCTTTTAACAATTACAGTCTTTGTCCGAATGATTCGATTCTGGGCTAGTTTGGTTCAATCTCCTGTTGAAAAAAAATGTCGGTTAGGTTCTATTCTTTCATATTACATTTGTACAATAGTGCAGTAACTGTGTCTCCCTGGTTAGCGTGCATTAAACAGATACTTGTACAATCTGGTTTTGACTGTGTTTGGAGCAATCAATCTTTTATAGACGTCAAA
Source organism: Conus canariensis (assembly GCA_033310375.1). Taxonomy (NCBI): domain Eukaryota; kingdom Metazoa; phylum Mollusca; class Gastropoda; order Neogastropoda; family Conidae; genus Conus; species Conus canariensis. The sequence goes on from CM065729.1 coordinate 4,872,871, forward strand.
ACATTATGTAGGAATGTCAAAGATAGTTTGCAATGCTCTTTTGGTCAAACCCGGCAACAAGACACTGAAACTAACAGTAAACGTTTTTTTTTCTACAAATTTTATCAATCTGATTTTTAGGAGGAGAAATACATTTCTAGCTTGAGAAATATATTTCTAACTTGCCAGATGTTCATATTTATCCTCTTATCAAATTTAGATGTAATCATAAATTACCAACTGAAGTCGATCGTCGATTTGCTATTCCAAAAGAAGAAAGGTTATGTCATAAATGTGACATGTCCGCAATAGGTGATGAATTTCATTTTATCATGGAATGTTCATCATATGTTACTTTGCGCAACACGTATTTGCCAAAAAGATTTCTCTCCCCAAAATCTGTCTATAATTTTTGTTAAATGATGTCTTCTACTAATCGAAAACAAACGCTTCTATTATCAAAGTATATTAGATTATCTCAAGTGTTGTAAATTGCTGGTCTATGTCAGCATTGACTAGCAATTTATGTTCTATTTTGGCTTGTTTGTTTTCCTTTTCCTATTATTGCTTTAAACACACCCCTCCTCCATACCAGAAAAAGGGGCAAAAGAAATAAATATTGTAATGTATTATTGTATACGGATAACCTTTTAAAGAGGGCTGAATTTTTGTCACCATCTAATCTCCTATGCAGCTTATTCTGGCTGCCCACACTCAGTCACACTCTGAATTCTCCCTTCAAAGTCCCAGAGAGCAGTCTATGTCAAGTCGTCAGGAGACACCCCACAAGAGGAAACACTACATGCTGCTGAGTCCCATCGGTGGTGTTCAGTGGTGCTTGTTCTGATCCAATACATGCCTTATACCATCCACTTAGCCCCCTAATGATCACAACAATTGCTTTCTTGCGGGGTCAGCGTGAGTGAGCTTAACCCTTTTGGAGGCGCTACCTCGTCCGTCCAGCGACGGTCTGTGCGAACTTGCCGTTACGGGAGACATTGACACGACTCACCAAGAGCAGGAGAGCTTGAAATCTAAATCTTAAGTCACCATGGGAACAGGCCACGACTGGCCTCAGAATCGAGACTTTCTAATGCTGCTTAACGAAGGTTAGAATGATGAAGATAGTGCTGTGGAGCTCCATTTGAGTCTAAGGCTTGCATGACAGGGATGAACTGTGTGCCTCCGTTCACAATACATCCCATCGTGAGGCTGTTGTTAGGGGCTTGTGAGGCTGTTGTGGGGGCTTGTGAGGCTGTTGTGAAGGGCTTGTTAGGCAGTTGTGAGGGGCTTGTGAGGCTGTTATGAGGGGCTTGTGAGGATGTTGTGGGGGCTTGTGAGGCTGTTGTGAGGGGCTTGACAGGCTAGAGGCTTGTGAGGCTGTTGTGAGGGACTTGTAAGGCTTTTGTGAGGGGCTTGTGAAGCTGTTGTGAGGGGCTTGTTACGCAGTTGTGAGGGGCTTGTGAGGCTGTTATGAGGGGCTTGTGAGGCTGTTGTAAGGGACTTGTGAGGCTGTTGTGAGGGGCTTGTGAGGCTGTTGTAGGGGGCTTGTGAAGCTGTTATAGGGGGCTTGTAAGGCTGTTGTAGGGGACTTGTGAGGCTGTTGTTAGGGGACTTGTGAGGCTGTGTGAGGGGCTTGTGAGGCTGGTGTAGGGGGCTTGTAAGGCTGTTGTTAGGGGACTTGTGAGGCTGTTGTGAAGGGCTTGTGAGGCTGTTGTAGAGGACTTGTGAGGCTGTTGTTAGGGTACTTGTGAGGCTGTTGTTAGGGTACTTGTGAGGCGGTTGTGGGAGCTTGTGAGGCTGTTGTGGGGGAGGGGGGGGGAGGCTTGTGAGATCGTTGTGAGGGGCTTGTGAGGCTGTTGTGGGGGAGGGGGGGGGGAGGCTTGTGAGATCGTTGTGAGGGGCTTGTGAGGCTGTTGTGGGGGGCTTGTGAGGCGGTTGTGGGAGCTTGTGAGGCTGTTGTAGGGGAGGGGGGGATTGTGAGATCGTTGTGAGGGGCTTGTGAGGCTGTTATGAGAGGCTTGTGAGGCTACAAGTTTTTGTGGGGACCTTGCTCTAACGAAACATACCTGAGTGGGTTTGGTCAGTTAATTAATGTGGCCGCCTACTAGAGTAGCGTCTCTATGCTGCTGAGAGGTGTACACTCATCTCCCATCCGTTTTGAAGCTTCTGCTGATGCCTGTTTCACTGATCTGAGTCCGCAGCACGTTCAGGTAGCTCATTTTAGATAGGTTGCTTAATTTCTTGCTAATCGTTTGCTATTCTTTTAATCCACCCACCTACGTTTTAGAACACAAGGCGACCATCTCATTCATATTCCACCTTGAACAGTCTGAGTTCTTTTATCAAACTTGTGTCTTTGCTTGTGGCATGAAAAGGGAATCCAGTTACCTCCTTCAGTTTTGGTTCGTACGAACTCGGCACGATGGGCGTCGCAGGATCGTGCAGGAAACCAGTGTCTCCACTCTTCGTAGAACTGCTCACACAGTTCGGGATGGATATAGAACAACTGTGTGTCGTCTACGACTAAGCGCACATTATATTGAAATGAAGACAAAGAGGTTACTGCAGCATTCTCGTTTAAGAACGGCTTTGTAAATCGTGTGAAGTGGTGGAAGATGAACTACATTTACTTAATAAATGTTCCATGTATGATGAACTCAGTGTAGTGTTCCACCCGCGCTCCATCTGTTGTTCTCTGTCCTGAATCACCTCCCCTGTAGCTGATTCAAAGGGGCAGTTTTCTTTTGCGTTGGGCCCAGTGCCTGCTTGATGCCGTCATACATCGCCTTAATGTTGCCTGTGTCAGCTGCGATCTGAATCTGGGAGCAGAGCTGAAGCCAATAATCGTTGGCGCATTGCCTGGCACACTGCTGGACTTTGCTGCGAGCAGCACGGAGAACCTGGAGGTGCTGCTCGCTGGGACTGGTTTTGTATGCTGTCAGGGCGTTTCTCTTGGCCTCGATGACTGGTGTCATTTCTTCTAAATGGGCTTCGAACCAATCAGCTGACTTGCTGGTCTTTTTGCCAAGGTGGACATGGCGGCGTTGTAGACAGCATCTCTGAAGTGTTCCCATCGGTCTTGGACATTTGCAGTGGGTGGGCCAGGGAGAGAATCCTCCAACATGCGCGCGAACTCCTCCACTTTTCTTTGATCGCGTGTTTTGCTGGTGTCGATGCGAGGCCGGCCCTCCTTTCTCGTACTGTGCAGTCTCTTCACGCGGAGCTTCACTTTGCTGCACACCAAAGAGTGGTCAGTGTCACAATCTGCGCTCTGGTAGCTGCGAGTGATCTTGATGCTGAAAAGGTTGACACGTCTGGTGAGGATCAGATCGAGCTGATGCCAGTGTTTGGATCGAGGGTGTCTCCAGGGGACTCGATGCTGAGGCTTCGTGTTGAAGAAGGTGTTACTGACGCACTGAACTGAAATCTTGTCCTATGTATAATGAACTAAAATCTTGTCTAATACTGTTAATGCTTGGTGGTATTCTGAATGTTCAAAAGAATTAATGAATACATCTGGCAACAGAGCAGGAGATAGGTGTTCCATACTAAGGTGAAGTCATTTTCAGCCTGTTGTCACGGTCAGATATCCTGCCCCCATGTGTTATTTTTTATACTGGCTTTTGCCCTCCTTCTTCCCCCATCCTCAATATAATCTGTCCTCTTTCTATCTATGCAGTGTGGCATTTTCTTTTAGCCCGAGATTTTTCGTTCTTTTCCCCATGTATAGCATAGCTTGTTCAACCTCTTTCCTTCCTCCTGTACGTGGTTCTGGCCTCTGCCACGTTCTGCAGAGTTGGAGAGATTCATGCAGTTCAAGTGGGCCGGCTATGAACTTCGTTAATGGGAGGTGTGCCAGCGGCTTGAAGCCGGGGTTTGGTCAGGCACTTGTGAAGTCAGACCTGCTACAGTTCGGAGAGCTCTCTCTCCTCTGGCCAGAATTTCCCGTAGCTCAGCTTCGTTGCTGGTGAGTTCCCCTTCGCTGTGGGACTTGGGTTTTCCTGGGGCGGGACGCCATCCTTCGCTGGTTGGGCGTCCGACCAGTTTCGTCTTCCACAAGTCTGTTGGTATGTTTTTAGTACTCCCGTATTAGAACGTCTAGTCGCACGTTTCTCGTCGCCCCGTGATAGGATTTTTAGTTCCTGTTTTATTTCAAATTTATTTTTCTTCAAAATTATTTCAAATTCTCGTTTGTAGGGAATATTTTTATCCTTCTGGTACTCGGGTTTATTCGCCACTAGTTTCGGGTCACGGCAACGAGCAATGGCGGTATTGTTCGTCAATAAACGGTTTTTGTGGGGTCACAGAGTTCTGTTTTTTTGTGTGTGATAATATAGCTATTTTTCTAAATTTCCCCGGTGCTCTCTTCCCGCTATCACTCGCTTTCCCCTTCCTGTTTTGTCTGTGTCGTCACGTCGAGCGCGAAGGGTGTGACCAAGTTTTAATATTTCCTTTTGGTTGTCCTTTATATTTTTCTTGTTCACTATTTTCTTTGTTCCCGTTCTATGGTAAATTCATATAGAGTCAAAAGAATGTTTTTGTTTTTTTTAAGCCGCAATGCTGTAGCAGCAATTTTGTCAGTTCATTCTGTAATATTTTTCAATTTCATTAATTATAATTTGCAAAATTTACGGGGTAAACTAAGGGAAAGTTTTTATGGTCAACCCCTCATTTCAAAAGTGAGAGGATAAGACAAAGGAAAAGGGGACAGTCTAGAGTTGAAATGTTATACCAGTTATTATAATATGTAATGTGTGCGACGTTACTCTTACTTAGACTGACTTCCCCTCTCTTTTCCACCTTCAACTTACTTTCCCTTCCTAGTGACACCTTTCCCTTCCTAGTGACACCTTTCCCTTCCTAGTGACACCTTTCCCTTCCTAGTGACACCTTTCCCTTCCTAGTGACACCTCCCTCTTTCTTTCTTTTCCCACCCTTACCGTCCAGGTTTTCTGCATCACTTGCTTGGCTTTACTGTGGTCTTTGTTTTCTGTCTATATTTCTCTCCCCTTCCTGTAACTCTACCTTTGGACTACTTTTTTTTCTGCCACCCTCTCATCTCCTAGTTGACATGTTGTCGAGTCTTATTTGTTTTTGTTACGTTTTCTTGACCACTGACCTCTGTACTGCCTCCCCACTGACAGACTGACCACTACAATCAACGGGCTGAGACACGATTTTAATCGAGGCTTTAGGGCTTGTTCTTTGGTTTGTGTGCACGTTGGCTTGCACGCTGGGCGTGTGCGATCCATCCTGCCTTCGACTGGGAATCGTCTGAGGGGATCTGGACAGCCGGGACGGATCCAGTAACGTAGACTGTGCGGTCCGCGATCCGAAAGACTGACCCCTTCGGTTGCAACCTCCTCAGTGACCCCGTCTTCGTTGGCGGCCATCCTTCAAAGACCTTGTCTTCGTTTGCGGCCACGTTTCATTCAGTGAACCTGTCTTCACTTGTGGCCACTCTGCAGTGACCCTGTCTTCGGTTGCGGTCACTCTTCAGTGACCTGGTCTTTGTTTGTGACCACTCTTCTGTGTCCTTGACTTCTTTGGGGCCACCCTTCAGTGACCTAGTCTTCGTTCGCGGCCACCCTTCGAGTGACCCTGTATATGTGTTGGTGGCCACTTCTTAAGTAACTGTCAGCCAGTTTTGCGTTCGTGGCCATTCTTCAAGACTCTGCTGGGGTACTTCCAGGAACCGTTGGAGCCAGACGTAAAGACTGCTTGACGCTCCGCCTTATGGATGTTTTTTTGGGGGACCCCGTCTTCTCCGAAAGATAAGTAGTGGACAGTCTATGTTGTGTCATGTGAGCGTGTGGATACATGTCAGTATGTCATTTTCTTCTTTCCACTTAAATTGATCTGTAGGTTTTTTTTGTTTTTCTTTAATCTGAGATTAGGCCCTGTTCTGTTGATTTATTATTTTGTTCCTTTTCTTCTTTTCTCTCACCTCATTTATAGTAGCGGGTTAGGAAGGGAGATAGTTGGGCATACCCTGCCTGGGAGTTTGGGTTTATTTTCATTTGTTTTGTCCCTTAGATTAGCGAGCCTCTTGTAATCCAGTCTTCTTCTCCACCCCACTTTGTGCTATTTTGTCTTTCTTCCCTCTTCTTGTATTTATCCCAACCCCACTTAGAGTGTGAGTGTGTGTGAAGCGATTGTTTTGTGTAATAAATATTATCTGTGTGTATACGTCCTGGGTTCTTGTGCTTTCCGGTGAGTGTGGTACGAGTGCCTGACTCTACTCTCCCTGTGGTTCGAACAGTTGGGACACCCCGTCTTGACACCTGTAGAAGCCACATATTTGCATGAATGTCTCACAATACGCAAGTTTATTTGTTCTGTCACTCACTTTGACTTTTGTTGTTTAGCTCAGATTTATTGTTCTATTCCGTGTCCAAAATTCCTGTCATGGCGTTTACGACATATAAATGTGTCTCAGTCTATGTCTGAGTCTGAATCTGATCCACACACACACACACACACACACACACACACACACACACACACACACACACACGGACACACACACGGACACACACACACACACGCGCACACACACACACACACACACACACACACACACACACACACACATACACGCACACACACACGCACGCACGCACGCACGCACACAACAACACACACACACACACACACACACACACACACACACACACACACACACACCACTAACTGATGACATTGTCATGCTTGCAGGTACTTAGAGAGAGAGAGAGAGAGAGAGAGAGAGAGAGCGAGAGAGAGAGAGAGAGAGAGAGAGAAATGAAATGAAATAGTTTAATGAGTTTAGGCCTCTGCCCATGTTCATGGAGTACAGAAACATCAATCAATGCGGGGAAAAAATGTACGTATACAGACTTTCATACAAAGTAACAGAAGGATGTATCAAATTACACTATCTCAAATACTTACAACAGTGAGTTTGCGCTCTCGTAATCTAAATGCTTTAAAGAAAAACCATGCAAGTTTTCTTATTGTCGGACCATCTTGACTAGCCATCATGCTTAAAAATTTGGCTCTTTGAAAAAAATGTGGGGACGTTTTTCATGATATTTGGCCTTAATGCTGCATATGCTTCACAATTAAAACACATATGCAATTCAGTTTCTTCTAATTCTGGACAAAAAGGGCAACTATTGTCAACGTTTATATCCCCAGAAACATAACGGTTTTTATTAATTCTAAGCTCACTTATTCCAAACCGGACTCTGATAAGGGTGTCTCTAAAGCATTTTTGTTGCACACAATCTATGTATACTTCAGGAATAATTGAAGACTTGAAGAGTGAATATAGATTGAATCTGTTACTTTCATTTATGTTTGACGTCCATTCTTGACAAAATGTGTCTTTAAGTCTTTGTTTGAACAATGACAAGAAGCATGTCTCATTGCCTACACCTTGGGCTAACCAGACAAGGCTGAATCCTTGCTTTTGTAGGATGCATCTCAGTTTGAAAACCCAGTCTGTTTTACCTGCATTGTCTAAATTCATCAGCATCTGATATGCTTGTTTTGGCAGGTGTGCCTCTTCCATTTTCAGTAAATGAAACCAGTATTTAACAGCACGTACACAACAGTTGATTTGCAACGGATATCTTCCGAGGTCGCTATAGATCATTTTGTTTGGAGTACGACTAGATACATTCAGAAATGTTTTGCAAGCGAATAAATGTATATTCTCCACAGGATTGCTTTCTGCTATAATACCCCAAACTTCGGAAAAGTACAGAAGTATTGGTTGGATTTTGACTTCAAAAAGTTTGAAAAACGTTTTCCTGGACATATTATTTAGCTGATTATATATTCTGAATACGTCGACCAGCGCTTTTTTTCCCCCTTTTTGTAGCTAATGTCTGGCGCTTTCATAGGAACTCATAGACGTAGTGAAAGTAAAACCTAAATAAACATATCTGTTTACGACTTCCAAAGGAACACCGTTCATAAACCACTTCTCATACCTGCTCAGATACCATCCTTTTCTAAAAACCATAATCTTTGTCTTGTCTCCATTAACCTTAAGACCAAGATCATCACACGCTTTCAGGACACAATCAAGCTGCGTTTGGAGACCATGCGGGGAACATGACAATAGGGCTAAGTCGTCTGCAAACAGGAGAATAAATAACTCGGCTAGATCTGGTAAAAGCTGGATACCATGTTTTCCATGAGTTTCTAAACAAGTAGACAATTCATTTATTATTATAGAAAATAAAGTAGGACTTAAGACACAACCCTGATGCAGACCTTGTGGACACCGAAAAAGATCTGTGAGTTCACTACCAACTTTTACACATGATATCACCTCTTTGTAAATTGCTCTAACAGCATTCAGAAATACAGAAGATATCCCAACTTTGTATAGAGCTTTCAACATGGTACTTTGTGTGACAGAATCAAATGTTTTTGATAGGTCAACAAACGCCACATAAAGTTTTCCTCCCTTTTTAGACAAACATTTTTGAATGGTTGCACACAGTGTAAAAATATGATCTGTTGTGGAATACCCACGTCTGAAACCAGCCTGATTCTCGGATATCTTACTATTATCTTCCAGCCATTCATACAATCGCTTATTTAAAACAGCAGTATAACATTTACCAACAATACTAAGCAGTGATACACCTCTATAATTGTTCGTTCGTTCCATATCACCTTTTTATGAATTGGAACGACAATAGCATTTGCCCACGTTTGTGGGTACAATCCCTTAAAAAATGTCATTGAAATATTCTGTTAGAAAATGTATTACTGATGCGTCTGCCGGTTTCAGAATTTCTGCATGTATGTTGTCAAAACCACATGCTTTCCCTTTCATAAGGCCCTTTATTGCTGTTAGGTCTTCTTCTCGAGTGATGGGATGGTCAAGTTCATCGATGGAAGGAAGGGTGTCAGCTGGAAATTCTCCCCTCTCCTCTGTATTCCCAGCATTAAAAACCTTCTTAAAATATTCAAGCCATTCATTCTTTGTGATTTTGTTACTTGACTGCCTTTTCTTGCCGAGACCAAGATTTACGTTAACTTTTCTCCAGAACTCTTTAGCATTTGTTATGTTGTCTGTCAGGTATTTTGTTGTAAGGGATTTAAAACTTACTCGTTTTTCTCTTAATATTTTGTGATAATCGTTTCTGGCTCTAACAGCACTTTGTTGATCTGGTATTGATTTAGTTCTTTTAAATCGACGCATTTTTGCTTTGGCCTTTCTCTTATTGCTATAGCATTCTTTATCAAACCAGCGAGCCTTCCTTTTGCTGTTATCAATTTTGACTTTCCTTATCATACATTGACTGGATTTTTGTAGGCAGTCAATGAATTCATGTAATGCCATGTTTATGTCTAAGTGTATTAACGCTTGTGCTCTTTTCATTTTATCTTGAGAGTGAGGAGTTTGTGATGAATCTGAAAATACACTAACTTTTTCGTCTTCCCATACCATCTCATCCATCCATTGTGGTTTTTGTCTCATCATGCTCTTATCAGGAGTTTTGCATGAGCTACATTTGGGCGTTAGGGTTACTGGTAAATGGTCTGATTCGATACAGTTGGTGTCAACAGTAAAGTCAGACAAAAAAATCTTCACGAATCAATCCATGCAGGTACTGGAGAGAGAGAGAGAGAGAGAGAGAGAGAGAGAGAGAGAGAGAGAGAGAGAGAGAGAGAGAGACAAGACAAGACAAGACGAAATTCTTTATTTACGAGGATAATAGATAAGCACTGATGTGAATTTTTACATCCAGTCCTCGCCCTAAGTAGGGTCAACAATATAAAATAAAAGGTACAAAGGAAGCATGCAAAAAGTGACTAGAACTACAATACAATACGGGGTTAAAATTCAAAGAGAGACAGAAGAGAGAGAGAGAGAGAGAGAGAGACGCAGGAGCGAAGGGAGTGCAGGGTAAGTCTGCACAGGAGAGAGAGAGAGAGAGAGAGAGAGAGAGAGAGAGAGAGAGAGAGAGAGAGAGGTGGGGTGGGGGAGAAAGAGGCGAGAGTGAGTGCGATAAGAGAGCATGTTTAGAACAATCTGACAATCAAAAAATTCCAAAGAGATGCAAGACAATCGATTTTGAAGCACCCGGGTGGGGGGTGGGGGGGGATAGAAAATAAAGCACAAATGGAGGTGGGAAATGCATAATGATTGCCCAGTCGCCACGGGTAGGAGGGGATGTCATATGGATAATAATTCAAGTCATTCCAGCAGAACCGTGAGAGAGAGAGAGAGAGAGAGAGAGAGAGAGAGAGAGAGAGAGAGAGAGAGAGAGAGAGAGAGAAGAGAGAGAGAGAGAGAGTCAAATAATATAAGCATATCGACAGAATGACAAGAGGGCAGGAGGTAGTAGGAAACACACACACACACACACACACACACACACACACACACACACACACACACACACCACACACACACACACAGACACACACACACACACACACACGCGCGCGCGTACACATGCATAAATAAGATAGCTATAAGTTGTGTGAGGTGAATAGTGGGAGATAAGGTAGTATGTGTGTGTGTGGTGGGAGGATATTATGGGCTGAGATTGAAGTGGTGGGTTGGTACATGTTACTTTAAGGTGTAGATGCTATGAGGGTGGAGGGAAGAAGGGGATGGGTTTACGTACTAACTGGGGGAGGGGGAGGGGCAACATATTCACACCTATACACAATCTCTCTCTCTCTCTCTCTCTCTCTCTCTCTCTCTCTCTCTCTCTCTCTCTCTCTCTCTCTCCCCTCCCCCCTTTCACGACCAACGATAAAGGAGCCAGCATTCTATTTATTATGTGTGTGTGTATGTGTGAGTGTGATGTGTGTGTGTGTGTGTGTGTGTGTGTGTGTGTGTGTGTTTTTGGTTTTTATTTGTTTGTCTGTGAGTGAATATATGTGCGTGCTCGCATACACGTGAGTAGGGGGAAGGGGAAGCGTGGTTTTTGTGAGTGTGTGTGTGTGTGTGTGTGTGTGTGTGTGTGTGTGGGAGTGTGTGTCTGTGAGAGAGAGAGAGAGTGTGTGTGTGTGTGTGTGTGTGTGATTGGATGGTGTGTGTTTGTGTGCATGTGTTTGGGGGGGGGGTCTTTCCTTTTTTTTAATTTTTTTTATGGTGTTCTGAAGAGAGAGAGAGAGAGAGAGAGAGGAGAGAGAGAGAGGAGAGAGAGAGAGAGAGAGAGAGAAAAGAGATTGTTGATTTTCAGTACAGTTAAGATGTAATTTGCTTTATTGTTACAATTTCTGAATTTTTATTATGTTACTTAGAAATGTTAAATGTTTCCCTGTTAATTTTCCTTCATGATTTTTATGTCATTCAGATGTTATTTGTATTATTTTCGTTACCTCATTAATTCATTAAGGTTTTTCTTTTTAAAATGTCAGTACAACACTATGTTAATCTGACAGTAAATGGTTTCAGTCAGTCAGTGTGTGTGTGTGTGTGTGTGTGTGTGTGTGTGTGTGTGTGTGTGTGTGTGTGTGTGTGTGTGTGTGTGTGTGTGTGTTCCATTTGTAATATCAGCCTTATTCATTGGTTACCCCCACCTCCACCCCCAGCAACCGCCATATCCACCAACACCCCTACCTACACACATCATTACTAGGGCAGGGGGAGGGGGGAGTAAGTCGATTGATGTAGCAAATGGAGAGACTCAGAGAGTGTAGGAAAAGGGAAGATGATGATAGCTGCAACCTATGTCTGAGGTAAACAGAGGGAGGTAGGGTGGTATGGGTGTGTGTAGGTGGGGGATATTTCAGGCTGGAGCTGCAGAGATGGAATGGTACATACTACTTTTGGACGTTGATGCCATGAGGGTGGACGGTGCCCAGTTTGGCAATGAGATGAGATTCCTGCATAAGGCGTTCCAAGCTGTCACTCTTAGATTGCCAAAGTGCCAAGACTTTGACATGGTTGATGTTGTGTTGGGCATGGTTGAAGTGTAGAGCGACTGGTTTGGGCCGATGGTGGCGGATGTCGGCCAGGTGTTCAGAGATGCGCGTCTCAAGTGTGCGAGATGTCTCACCTACATAGATCTTACCGCACAGCTGACAGTGGATGGCATACACAATGTTGTGGCTCTGGCAGGAGAAAGTGCGTTTAATAGTGAAAGAGCCTGTGGGGCCATGTAGGATGGTGTCTGGTTTGGTGAGAGAGCAGATTTTGCAGTTGGGTTTTGAGCAGGGGAAAGTACCTGGTGGCTTAGGTGTTGAGATTTTGTCCAGCTTAGAGCGCACCAGTAGGTCGTTGAGGTTCTTGTCACGTTTGAAAGTGATCATTGGTGTGGTCTCAAAGGCAGGTTTATGATTTTCTACTATGTGCCAGTTAGACTTCAGGATCCTGCAGATGGGCAGATTGTGAGGATGGAAGAGAAGGCAGGCAGTGGGTCTGTCTGTCTCTTTGGGAGGTTTAGTTTCCAGAGTAGATGTTCTGGATTTAGCTGCAGTGCGGCTGAGAGCATCACTGATGACGGCACTAGGGTATCCACGGTTGGTGAAAAAATCAGACATTTTGGCTGCTTGTATAGTGAAATCCTCTTCGCTAGAGCACAGTCTGCGTAGGCGAAGGAATTCAGAATATGGAATGCTATTTTTAGTGGACTGGTGGTGGGAAGATGTGTAGTCCAGGTATGAGTGCGCATCAGTAGGTTTGTAGAAGACTGAGGTTTGAAGCAGTCCATCTTTGAGGGAGATAGTGATGTCCAGGAAATTAACTGACTGTGAAATGGTGTAGGTCAGCTGGATGGATGGATGGAAGGTCTGTGCAAAGTTGAGGTAATTCTGGAGGTCATGTTCTGGCATGGATGTGGCTCCCAATCCATCATCTATGTATCTTTTGTAGAGCTCTGGTGTTGGGCCTGTGTAAGAGATTAGTAGGCGGTGTTCTAGGTGTCCCATGAAGAGGCAGGCATAGGATGGTCCCATTTTGGTTCCCATAGCAACACCACTGATTTGTGAGAATGTGTGGTTGTTGAATTCAAAAGTATTGAGGGTGAGGACTAATTCTGCAAGTCTGACTAGTGTAGCTGTGGGAGGGTGTTGTTGGTTGGGGGGCCGTTTGTTAAGAAAGAATGCGAGGGCCTTCAGTCCATCAGCATGAGGGATGGAAGTGTAGAGAGAGACGACATCAAGGGTAAAGAGGAGGCTGGGTTTGAAAGTGGGATCTGTGTTGTATGAATTAATCATGTTGAGTGTGTGTGTAGTGTCTTTGAGGTATGTGGGGAGGCCTTGTACTATGGGTTGGAGGAGAGAGTCTAAGTACTGTGAAATGTGTTCTGTAGGGCAGCTGCATGCAGATACTATGGGTCTGCTGGGAGTATTGGTTTTGTGTATTTTAGGGAGCAGGTAGAAGGTGGGTTGTTTGGTGTCTGTCATTATGAGGAGTTTGGCTGTCTTCGGTAAGTTGTTATGTTTGATTTCTTGTTTAACTGTGGTTGAGATGAGTTTCTGGTGTTGGGGGAGGGGTGATGCTGTGAGTGGTGTATAGAAATTTGTGTCTGACAGTTGTCTGTGTGCTTCTTTTATGTACAACTGTTTGTCCCAGACCACCACTGCACCACCCTTGTCTGCTGGTTTGATGACAATGTCTTGTCTTTGTCTCAGTGATTCAAGGGCTTTTTGTTCATCCCGTGAGAGGTTGGAATTGCGGACAGGTTTGGATTTAACTTGAGAGATTTCTTTTCTACACTTTTTGATGTAGAGTTCAACTTCAGTGGATTTGTCAAGAGGTGGCTGGCGAAGCACTGGAGTTCGAAAAAGGTGGGGAAAAATGTCTGAGCTGTCTGGTAGAGGGGGCTTGGGCACACCGTCAAGTGCAGCCATCCATCTTAATTTTCTAAAGAATCTTTCAACATCAACGTGGTTTTGATATTTATTGGTGGCAGGCTGAATGGGAATAAATTTCAGACCTTTTGCCAGGACTGATCTTTCATCATTGGTGAGAGTCAAACCTACTGATGCGCACTCATACCTGGACTACACATCTTCCCACCACCAGTCCACTAAAAATAGCATTCCATATTCTGAATTCCTTCGCCTACGCAGACTGTGCTCTAGCGAAGAGGATTTCACTATACAAGCAGCCAAAATGTCTGATTTTTTCACCAACCGTGGATACCCTAGTGCCGTCATCAGTGATGCTCTCAGCCGCACTGCAGCTAAATCCAGAACATCTACTCTGGAAACTAAACCTCCCAAAGAGACAGACAGACCCACTGCCTGCCTTCTCTTCCATCCTCACAATCTGCCCATCTGCAGGATCCTGAAGTCTAACTGGCACATAGTAGAAAATCATAAACCTGCCTTTGAGACCACACCAATGATCACTTTCAAACGTGACAAGAACCTCAACGACCTACTGGTGCGCTCTAAGCTGAACAAAATCTCAACACCTAAGCCACCAGGTACTTTCCCCTGCTCAAAACCCAACTGCAAAATCTGCTCTCTCACCAAACCAGACACCATCCTACATGGCCCCACAGGCTCTTTCACTATTAAACGCACTTTCTCCTGCCAGAGCCACAACATTGTGTATGCCATCCACTGTCAGCTGTGCGGTAAGATCTATGTAGGTGAGACATCTCGCACACTTGAGACGCGCATCTCTGAACACCTGGCCGACATCCGCCACCATCGGCCCAAACCAGTCGCTCTACACTTCAACCATGCCCAACACAACATCAACCATGTCAAAGTCTTGGCACTTTGGCAATCTAAGAGTGACAGCTTGGAACGCCTTATGCAGGAATCTCATCTCATTGCCAAACTGGGCACCGTCCACCCTCATGGCATCAACGTCCAAAAGTAGTATGTACCATTCCATCTCTGCAGC
>CM065729.1:4892679-4901431 GCA_033310375.1 Conus canariensis
TATGTGCAATACAGCAACAAGCCAAAGCAGAGTCACAATAGCAGATAGGCGACACACGTCAGCCATCGCGGCCTTTACTAGAGGCATAGTTGCAGAACATTCATGAAAATCTGGTCACTGTAATGAGAAAAGGGATGATAGGCGAAAAAGGACAAGATGTAAACCTGTAAACCTTTGGTCGCCGTAAACCCATCCTGTCTTTCATCTTTTCCTCCCGCCCAGACAGACAGAAGACAGACAGACAGACAGACAGACAGACAGACAGACAGACAGACAGACAGACAGACAGACAGACACAGACAGAGACAGAGAGAAACTCGAAACTCGAAACTCGAAATCTTTAATGAGGGTGAATAGATAAGCTGGAAGCTTTTTTACACTATGCCCTCAAAATAACAATAAATGAAAAGGAACAATTACATCGATTTGACAAAATTAAACACAGCAATAAGAAAAACAAAACAAAAACAAAACATTTTTTTTCATAAAGAAAATAGTACGCAATCTCATTATAACACACACACACACACACACACACACACACACACACACACACACACACACACACACACACACACATGCAAAACTGAACATATGTAAACATCGCACAGGCATACATAAACATTTCATAAGTCAATCATGTCATATGGCTTATAGCCCAGCCGACCACGAAGGCCATTTGTGACAAAATGAATATCAAACTTGGGAGAATATACAGTTAGGTGAAACATAATTTGCAAATGGTCTATGAGGTATTTGAAATATGCTTTTTTAAACGCTGTTAAACTATTTTTCTGTTTTAAATGTGTAGGGATTTCGTTCCATAATTTACTCCCAGAGTAAGTAAGGGATGACTTGAAAAGGTCAGTTCGTGGTCGAGGGGTATATAGGATATTTTTGCCTCGAATTTTGATTAATGGAAACTTGTCATGAAGATAAGGTGGCGCAAGATTATTAATAATTTTATACATAAAGACAGCTTTATTAAAGCAGCATTTTAGATCGAATGGAAGAATGTTAAGATCTTTATAATCACTAGCTTGTAGAAAAGATTTCAAGAGTATCAGCTTAATAGCGCGTCTGTACATGCTTTCTAGTGGTTTTAAGCAATTTTTACTGGCTAAATCCCAGCATGTTGAAGCGTAGTTAATGTCTGGTTGTACATATGCATAGAAATATAATTTTCTGGTATGCTGATCAAGGAAATTCTTGATTCGGTTCAACAAGAATAATTTTTTAGATAACCTTTTGGACAAATTAGAAATATGATCAGACCACGAAAGATTATTATCAACTGTAAGGCCTAATAATTTGTGTGATTTAACTTCTTCTAAGACTTTATCTTGTATACGTATTTTAAATAAATCGGTTTTCATATTTTGACGTTTTTGTCTGGTTGTAGTCATCATAAATTTAGACTTTTGAGGCTGGAGGGCCATATGGTTCAAATTAGTCCACTTTGCAAGTTTATTAAGATCATTCTGTAATTTGATACATACTGAGTCAGCATCTTTGTCTTTATTGTGGAGAGTAGTGTCATCAGCAAAAAGCTCACATGGAGAAGATATATGTAAAGGAAGATCATTTATATAAACTGAGAATAAGATAGGCCCCAGGACTGACCCTTGGGGAACGCCATAATTTACTGGCATAAGAGAGGAAGTAACAGAATTTTTAAAGACTACTTGTCGCCTACAGTTGAGAAATGAGGATACGAGTTTGAGAGCTTCAGGGGATAAACCATACAATGTTAGTTTTCTTAAGAGTAGATTGTGATCTATAGTGTCAAATGCTTTAGCGAAGTCGACAAAAATTGTTCCTGTGAAGAGATCATTGTTTATGTTTAAATGCCATTGTTCAATTATATTAGTGAGCAAGGTGTGACAAGAATGATTTTCTCTAAATCCGCTTTGATTAGAATGTAATAAATTTATATTTCATGAAATGTTTGTGGATGCTATATTTAATGTGCTTTTCAAGGGGTTTAGATAAAATAGATAGGATAGATATAGGTCTGTAGTTAGAAGGATCAATGGGATCACCAGATTTTAAAAAAGGTAAAACTATAGCATCTTTGAAGGATTGTGGATAACCACCTTTATCAATGGAAAGATTGTAAATATATGTAAGATGCTCTGATATAGTCGGAGCAGCAATTTTCAAAATTTTACCATCTATATCATCTAAACCTCGAGAACTGGACTGATTTAATGAACACAATTCCTTATAAACGTCATGTACACCAATAAACTCGATTTGAAGATTACATTTTATGTTTTTCGATACACAGTACGCTTTTAGCTCAAATAGGTCATTGTCTTTTGAACAGTCAGCTTTGATCGTCTTTTCTGCAACAGTTGTGAAGTGATCATTTAAGAGTTCAGCAGACAATGTTCTCTCAGAAGGAGCACTAGATGACAAGGTTTTACCGGAGAGCTCATTGATAGCTTTCCTGATCGATTTAGAATCTTCTTTACGGGAAATAAGGTCACTGAAATATTTCTTTTTGGCGGCTCTTTTCATATCGGTTACCTTATTTCTTTGCTTTTTAAATTTATCATCTTTACCATTTGTTTGCCATAGAATATCTCGTAAATTAATGGCCTTTTTGATTTTTTCATTAAGCCACGGTGGCTTACCCCTTGGTTTGACACGTTTAGTTACCGATGGCACGTGTTTGTTAAAGACAGAGATAAATATGTCATACCAAGCAGCCAGCGCTCCATCAGGGTCATTGTGCTGATACACCTCAGAAAAATTTGTGCTACACAAATCGGACAAGAAATTATTAGAATCGAATTTCCTATAGCTTGGAAAGGATATACATTTGTGAACATTTCTAGGAATTTTAACCCCCTTTTTGGACACATTGGAAAGTGATCACTGAGACCGTATACAGGCACAGCTGTTTCTATGATATTAAATGGGTTTGTTGCGTATATGTGGTCAATCAGTGTTTCGGAGGATAGATTTTTCCTAGTCGGTGAGTTAATTAACTGTGTCAAATTCTGTAATTCATAAACCCGTTTCCATTAATCATGTGGTTTAAGTAGATCAATGTTAAAATCTCCTAAAATTATAATCTCGGACGAACGCATTGAGACATCCTCCATCATATGTTCGAACCGATCGAACCATTCAATACGTTCGTTAGGATTCCTATATAAGCAGCCTAGCAAAATCGGTTTAGTACCCTTCACATAGATTTCTATCCATATGCATTCTATGTTATATTTATCCACACTGTTGATCTGTTTATAATTAATCGAGTTGTGAATATAGGTCACTAAACCCGTTTCAAACTTTGTCTATGGATCTCTTCTTATAGTATTATAACCTTGGATTGAAACTAAATTATCAGGTACTATATTGGAAAGTTGAGATTCTGAAAAACAAAAACAATGGAAACAGTTATTGGAATTAGATAAAATGCTGGGCACATCAGAAATTTTGTTTAAAAGATGACACACGTTTAAATAGCCTATTTTCAAGCCGAATTTAGACAACCATTCCTTCATTATAGACGAAACTGATATACAAATAAACTCTACGGATTAGACAACACTATAGATAAACGAGTAGAATAATAGTCAAACAGCAGGAAAACCTGTTGCAGATAAATTTCATCAACAGAAAAAGGCAGAAAAAGATCAGCTGCCGTAAACAAGTCAAGAAGGATAATTTTATAACTACAACAATATGCGGCAAAACTCAGCAAGAAAAAAAAAAAACGATAAGCAATCCGGGGACGAAATACAAACGCCGTGAACCAAAAACAGAATAGAGTTTACTAGTCCATTCCGATTAGCAGGGTCCGGTATCAACAACACACAATCCTTGCGCACGTGGCTGCGCGCGTCACTGCGAGCGCAAACACTTACGTGCACATCCGCACATACACACACGCACTCATATACCCTCACACAAGCTCCTTCCTTCTCTCTCTATCTCTCCTCTCTCTCTCTCTCTCTCTCTCTCTCTCTTCTCTCTCTCTCTCTCATTACATACATGAAAATTCTTAATTGTAATCATATAGGTGAACATGTTTTTATAGCAGTGACATTTGAATTATTTTTGCTAATACCAAATCAGACAAAGGAAACAAGGAAGTATCCGATTCGTTGATAGATTTCATGGTAACTACTGCATGGTAATTCTCATATGGTTACTCTTACATGGTAATTCTCTGACATTTAATATTTGACAGTGCACCATTCTTCCTCCTTCATTCTCTCGCCCTCCCCCTTCCCGCCCCCTCTCCACCCCGCCCCCGCTCGTTCAACCCCCACCCCTTACTTTTTTTCAATACATACAAAAACACGTGCGCACATGTGCGCATGCGCGAGTGCACACACACACACACACACACACACACACACACACACACACACACACACACACACACACACACACACACACACAACTACACCATAAACAATACAGTTTCCACTTTCTTCTTTTGACAGTCATATAATCAGGGTGGTGTATATCGAAACTACTGAAGTCTTGACTGGTTTAGTAGCTGTGACGCCATGTTCAGCAGTTGGAGGGCGTACTCTCCAGTCTGCTGGGATGTACCTCCAACACACCAGGCGGTAGGGGGAGGCACAGCTGCCACCGGGTTCTGGAAGCTTCGCTGGCAGCTTGGTGGGACAGTCTTCCAGTAGCCCTCTGTGGCTAGAAGGGGATTCTGAGAAGTGGGAGATGGGTATGAAACGGAGGGACACCAGGGTCCTTGGAGTGAGGCATGGGACTGGTTGGGGAATAGGGGGTAGGGAGCACGGCTGGCTTCATGTACTGGGACAGTCCTGTTGTCCTGAGGCCGACTGGAGATCGAACGCTGGAAGGCCTTGCCCACGTTGGTATACAGCTGCTGTGAAAGAACAGGCCCCCTGTTGAAGGGAGGCTGATAGGCCTCAGTGGTGTCGTAACGCTGTTGTGAGGGACCAGCCTCTCTGTTGATGGGAGGCTGAACGGCCTCGACGGCGTCGTAACGCTGTTGCTGCGGAACACGTCGAACGGGAACGGCGTCCTCGGGTTGAGCCTGGTGTAGACTGGGGCCGGTCCATACTCCCTGTCTCTGGGACGGCAGCATGGGGTAGTGGATCATGGAAGAGATGGAGGGGGCGCCAGCTGCATAGCCACCACGTCCTGAACACTGACCAAACTCAGGGCGTGGGTTTACTTTGCCACCGTGCTGGGTTCTATCAAAAGCATCTGGCCGTTGTTCTATTTGCCGATCACTTTCGGGCTGTCGCTGTGACGAAAGGCCACCTTCACCATGTCGGCTGTTGGTCTGACGAGATAGACGTGGCAAAAACTGCATAAAATTGGTGGCTAGTTTTGCAGTACCTTTAAGACTGGGGCGAACAGGATCTTTGTAATATGCGCGTCGTGGGGCACCATTCTTAGTAATAAAAGTATCATAATTATCGATCAAGTTGATTTCAGCAGCAATGCAGGCTGTACGCAGGGCTCTGTTGGAGGGCAAGATCGAGTTGTTAAAAGGGTGACGTCCTCGCGCTGGGACGATGGAGCTGAAGGTGATGACAGCTGAAGGGAAGGATATCTTGCAGAGATTGATAAGTTCTGTCCACTGTGTCATGGGCACAGGGCCAGCGGGGCAATCGTTCACCCCTACATGAACAATCACATGCTGGATGTGGGTGAGTTTGTCTGGTATTGCGCCTAGCCACTGCATCAGATCCTTCATTGTCATCCCAGGAACACAGTTTGAACACCCTGTCCTCCTCACTACCAAGACGTCTTGGATCAACATACCGCAGGACAGAGTCACCTATGAGGACCGAAGAAAAATACCTAGGAATCTTTATCTCACGTAAAATTTGCACTGGGGACTTGTCCTGGGTGACTGATTGAAGGTGAAGGTTTTGATCAGTATCTGTGTTACCCTCAAGTATACTAGAATCGTTTTGGTCACATTTCTGTTCAATAGTGTCAGCACTGTCCTCTCCTAAGACCTGAAAGGAATTGTGAGTAGAGACAGGTGTTGATGGTGGTTGGTGTGTAACAGGGCTATCTTGCTTCAAGGATGTCCTGGAGGAGGATGTATTGTTTGTACACATTTCAGGACTATGTGCAATGTCACGTGAGTGTTCCCCATCTCTTTGAGTTGAAGGATCGCGGATGTCAGGAAAGAGGTTTTCTTCCGCTAGCTGATGTCTGCTGTGTCATACTGAGTGGAGGTGGTGGTAGTGCGAGCCTTTTCCATCTGAGTTTTTATCTGAGATTGGAGGGTTCCTAATTGTGTCTTCAATGAATGATTCTCCTTACAGATAGTGTTTAACTGGCTTTCTAAGCTGTTT
Organism: Conus canariensis; assembly: GCA_033310375.1. NCBI lineage: Eukaryota > Metazoa > Mollusca > Gastropoda > Neogastropoda > Conidae > Conus > Conus canariensis. The sequence continues at coordinate 4,899,006 of CM065729.1, forward strand.
AAGCGTGTCTGAAAATGACCCATTGATTCTAGGAGAGTTTCTATTTTTTGACTGATGTAATGTTTAATTTCATTTTTAACCGCTATTTTCATATCTTCTAGATATGAAATAAGTTTGTTCTGATATTCAGAAAATTCAGCGGCCAGTGTGTCCTGATTGTCCTCCAGTACCTGAAGTTTGTCGTTGGTGGTTCTGTCAAACAGTCTTTTTGGACACGGTGTGCGTCGTCTCTGATGTTTACTACGCTTCTTGCGTATAGCACTACTTTAACCACTTGCTGTGTCACGTTGAGTGCTTTGACACGGACAGACTCCCATTCAGTCCCAGTGGGTGTGAGCTGTGCAGGCTGAGCGTCAACATGGGAGCTAGCTACAGTTCCAGTGTCAGTCTCTCCTGAAGACATGTGCATACTGAAACCAGACATATCATTCATATTTGATCGATCATCACTTACTTCACTACTGGCAGCAATCACAGGACCTGGGGACTGGACAAACGGGCTGTCTAACTGTGTGTTGTCTTGTACAGGTGCTGAGGGCTGGATGATGGCAAACTCCTCTTGAACAAAGCAGATAGGAAGACGAGTCAGTTCAGACAGCAGATGCTGTACATCCTCAGTCTGACAGAACTCAGTCACCAAGTCTGTGAGCACCCGGCACTCTTCCTGGTCCCACTGCCTACAGTCAGCTCCCTGGCACAGTAAGGTGCCTGTGCCTTGTCTGGTGAAGTAGAAGGAAAGTGTGATTCTCTTCGATCCATTCACGTAGAATCGAACCACCGATTGACTAAGGCAGGTAGGGATAGGCTAACTAATCCATAAAGGAAGTGACAGAGCTACGTCATCATAATCGAAGTCTGAGAGTTCTATTTTGATTGAATTCTCTGAAATTCCAGAATACCGATAAAACAACGAGTTCCTCCACACTGACAATTCCCTAACCGAACAGGAGAAACGTTTCTGTAGTGGGTCAAAAGTTGGTTGAAGTTTTATGTCTTGACCATCAGGTGCCTGTTCCATTGTTTACATTTTGTCACGCCCATTTCCGCCCATATCAGCTGACAGCAAACACACGCATGTATGCATAGGCACCGGACCGCTGGCTACTAAGTTACTCCTCACATTCTGTAGGATACAGTACGTTGTATAAAACAATATAACACGAAGACTTAGCTTCTTTTTAGGCGCCTATGGTCGACCCTACCTGAATTGTCTGTTACAAAAAAAAAGAAGGAAAAAAAAAGTTAACGTATAACAACGTATTGCACGTGCGCAAACCGCTGACTCCAACTGACCTGACAGTAGGCCTATGCAAAGCAGCGTGATCACTGTTTACGGTATGACCATTGGCATTCCTTCAGTATCTATAGTAGTTAAAAAAACCGACGATTAGCGATGTACCAATTGACCAAGCAATAAACAGAGTCCACCATCCGGTGCACAGACACATCACATATCAGTCGTTCAAAAATCACTACGATCAACCACAATGACATTTAGCAATTCAAGGAAGAACACAGAGCGACAAGACACGACTTGATAGCATTCAGGTGGCCCGAAGAGAGCGACAGAGAGAGGGAAAGAGGGAGACACAGAAAGAGAGCTTTTAGATTTTCAATTTTTGAAACTTTGTAACGTAAACGTTGTTTGAAACGTTTGGTTAACTGTGCCATTATTTGCACTCTGACACATGATGCCACTTGTTTTGTTTTCAGGTATATTCTCGAGAAATTGAATTCTTACGAAGGTTTGATTTTTTTTATACTGTTTAATCCATGAACATTTACATACACTGTAATATGATTGTTTTTTGACCTATGAGGGTATCAACAGCTTTTCTATGGTGTCAGTAAATTCTATAGCTCAACTGGTAAAGCGCCGGACTCGTAATCTTGGTGATCCTGGGGTTGCGGGTTCGAATCTTCTCCGGGCCGTTTCGGTACAGGGGGATTTTTCCCTCGGAGTTAACATTCGTTCTGACTCCATTTCCCATACAGTCCTACGAAATGAGACTATAAACCAAGGTTCCGTGTCTGAACGCATGCATAACGTCTTGCACACACGTAAAATCTCATCACCAACTTTCGGAAGAGAAGGCCAGTTTGGCCGTTGGTATGGATGACACGTTACACATCGCATGCACTTTGTGTGAGAAATAGGAAGAATGAAGGAAGTAAGGAAACTGAGTGAACGATATTGAACGATATTGACTGGATGACACGGGAAACGACTGAATGAAGCGCCAGAGGGCAGCTCTTCAGTCGGCACTACCCAGGTAGACAGCCCGTTGTGTAAACGAGTGTGGATTGTAAAGCGCTTAGAGCTTGGTCTCTAGCCGAGAATAGGCGCTATATAAGTGTTCAATTTATTATTATTTATTATTATTATTATTATTTTTTATATAATCTGTACATTTGTCTAAGTGACT
>CM065729.1:4901531-4904031 GCA_033310375.1 Conus canariensis
AATGTAATGTTGTTTCCCGCTTATGGGTTTGTATGTACGTGTTCCTTATCCAGGAGATTTTAAAGAAGTTCAAACACACACACACACACACACACACACACACACACACACACACACACACACACACACACACACACACACACACTTGTAGCAAATATTTTCTTTACTTTAATCATTTTTGCTGTAAAAAAAAAAGTCTCAACATATATTTTGTAACGACGCAATCGAGAAATTAGGAGGATTGGGTAGAAGGATTGGTAAGGGCACTGATTTGGATAGCACTTATGATGTAATCAACAATATGCTACATGATAGCATTCTTACCCTTTCTAACCATACCTTTTGTCGGGTTTTGGATTTTGGAGAATATACCTGTCACATCAATATATGTCACGTCTTATAGACTATTCGTAAAACCACAGCTTTGGAATTTAGAATTTTGAGTGGTTTAGTTCCATGTTATAACAGAGTAAATACGTTTTCGTAAATATGTTCTTCACGCCTGAGCCAACATGAAACATTTTTGCCTTTTTTAATCTTTATTATTGTTTTGCTAAAAAAAAACCCACTTTATATACAACTTGTCATATAACTTCTGATTTCTTTCTAACGTAAACATGGTATTATCTGCTAAATGATTCATCCTAACATCTGTATGGTCCATCTGTATGCCTTTGACATCTTGATGTTCCCTTACTGTAGTACTAGTACTTCAGCACACAAAACAAACAAATATGGATATATAGGATCCCCTTGAGAGCTGCCACTTTTAACTCAAAACTTGGAGACGCTTTTGCGTTAACTATTACATAAAAGCCGTATCTTGTTATAAAAAATATATACTTTGATGGATTTCTGTTTTTTCAAAACTGAATGGAGCAAGCACTTAACGCATGTATGGCTGAATCACAAGCTGTTTGGACAATCGATAGAAATTAATAAAACGGGCAAGCGATTTATCGCTAGATAATACAGTAAATTGTTTATCGTTCATGGACTACAGCCTATGTCTATGTAGGGTATGAATCCGAATGTATTGACGTAGACTTTAAAGATTTTCCATTGAAATATTAAATAAAAAGGAAACAAAAGAGAGAACGAAAAACGCAAGAATGAGAAGAATTGAGAAGTGACACTGAATTTGTTACTGTAAAGAAGGTTAGAACAAAACAAGACTTTATTTTTCTCTGTTGTGTCCATGTTTGTTTACTTGGTATGGACTTAAGAACAGGTACGAAAACAGAGTACTATAGTATCTGTGTGGATAAAAATTAGAAGAAGAATAGGAGAGAGAGAGAGAGAGAGAGAGAGAGAGAGAGAGAGAGAGAGAGAGAGAGAGAGAGAGAATTGGGGGACAGAGAAGAAGTAGAAGATGGAGAGGAAGAAAAGAGGAAGAGGAGGAGGAGGAGAAGGGGAGAGAAATGGAGATGAACAGACATAAGAAAAGGCTTGGTCACAGACATGAACGAGAAGAAGAGTGAGAGAACAGAGTAAGGGGGGCCAGGGAAAAAGGGAAAGATGATGATAAGATAGGATCAAGGGAAAAAAAGAGTAGATGAGTGTGGTACTGCCAACAGTGTTGTACCAACAATGAAAATGTGTTGATCTTCAGCAGTGTACCAACAGCTCTGAGAGCAACGTACTGTGCTGACTGTCGTGATTGTAATCACTCATTGTCATCACTTCACGTCATCGTCACTACTCTGGCTGTGGAACATCACTAACTGGTGGACGTTTCTTCTCCCAACGACGTCACCTGTCCAGAGGCTGACTGCCTGATAGAACTTCCTGTGCTATGCAGGCAAAGTGCGGTGTGTTGATAAACGCTTCCTGTGATGCTACACCTGACCAGAGGCTGACTGCCTGATAGAACCTCCTGTGCTATGCAGGGAAAGTGCGGTGTGTTGATAAACGCTTCGTGTGACACTGCTTCATCCAACAGGAAGGAGATATTGATACGACAGAAAGTCTGTAAATGTGGACAAATTTAGCACTACCTAGCCATGTATAATATGCTTTTCGTAGAAATGCATGTGATAGTGATGTAGTCATTATAACTTACTGATGATGCTCTGTTTTCTTTTTTTATTACACGTTAATTCCAGTTCCATGGATCACGTACAATTCCTGTCTGAGGTTACATATTGGTATTGTCGTGATGATCATCCAACGTGAATTATTTGTTTTTTACATAAACATTTGATTGCATTTTTAAAAGCCAATTATAACACAAGCACATTAATGAAGAAGAAATGGACAGGGGAAAAGGGAAGAGGGAGTGGGTGTGGGAAGTAGGATGTAGGGGTCACATTGGGAAGAGGGAGTGGGTGTGGGAAGTAGGATGTAGGGGTCACATTGGGAAGAGGGAGTGGGTGTGGGAAGTAGGATGTAGGGGTCACATTGGGAAGAGGGAGTGGGTGTGGGAAGTAGGATGTAGGGGTCACATTGGAAGAGGGAGTGGGTGTGGGAAGTAGGATGTAGGGGTCACATTGAGAAGAGG
>CM065729.1:4911531-4914031 GCA_033310375.1 Conus canariensis
AGTATTGTTGAACGAACATGAATCTAATACTGTTGACATAATAGGATAATACAATATAATTCTTTCAATCAGCATGGGTTACAACGTGACTTTGCATCAAGAATTACTGGACTCCACCAGTTCTGTGACGGACAACGGGACTGCACTGATGGAATATAACTCTACAACAAACACATCGCTCTCTTATGCAGAGTTCGAGGAAAGCAGACACGAGCGATTTTGGATGCGAATGGTGGTTATCCCTTTTCTGTCTGTGTCTGGCATTGTTGGCAATCTTTTCTCACTGGCGGTGTGGCAGATGGAGACTTCCTTCAACGTCACAGTGTTCTTGTTTAAATTCCTAGGTGTGTGGGATACTGTATACCTTGGGATTGCCATTGTTTATTGTTACATTGAATTCATCGTAAGGCTGGACAGCCCGTTGGCTTTTGTAATATGGCATTCTGGAAATTATGCTCAACTGGTGTCTGTTCATGCCACCTTGTTCATCGCTATCAGCCGTTGGATCGCTGTCACCTTCCCCTTCCGGGCACAGCGATTGCTGACGTCATGTCGGGTCTATCTGGTGTGTGTGTTCATACTGATGCTTTGTGGGGTTATAGAAGGGTGTTAAGTGATCTACATAGGACCTGGTTACTTCAGCATGAAATTCTATCTAGTCAAGCAATCTGTGGGACTCATCTTGCCTCTGCTGCTGTTGGTGATATTCAACATTAGTCTTCTGTGGACAGCTACCAGACGTCACAGCATTTTATCACAGACGGAGACGAAGGAAAGCCAGCCACAGACACAGAGACAGTCAGACAGACCTGATTTGCATGGATCAGAGAAGCTGGAAGTTTATCCAAAGGGACACACAAATACGCGGCGTGAAATACACGCAGAGGTTCATGAACGAGGAGATGAAGAAGAGCAGCAGCAACCAGATCAGCCACCACAGCGACAGCACCAGACTCGACAAGATCATGGCAACAAAAGGAATGCCAAGGTCTCTGATCATGGTCAACACGCTAGTGGACATCAATCAAGAAAACGGTCTATGGTGAAAGCTGTGCTGCTTGTTTCTCTGTGTTGCTTTATATCTTACCCGATAGGCATTGGTCTACGTAATTATTTGATGCTTCAGGGAAACGTTTCAGTGCAGGTCAAAGACACACTGTCCTACCTGGTGTTTGTTTGTCACGTGATTAACTCCAGCATCAACGTCTTCATCTACTGGTTCTTCGTGTCCAGGTTCAGACAGCTGGCCACATGTCTCCGAAATTATCTCTGTGCTGGTCGTCTCTGTGGAGATGTTAGTGGTGCCCCGCGATGTTGCTCTTGTCATTATCATTAACTGAAATTCGAAAAGGACATGTCCAGCTAATCAAATATCCTTGTGATTACATACTTGTTAGACATCTTGCACACAAACAGCTGTGCAAATAATGACACATCCAAGGTCTTTTTAATGAAGCAATCATTTTGTTTATCTGTTGGTGTTGTTGCTGGTTTGGTTTGGTTGTTGGTGTTGTTGTTGTTGTTATTGCTTTTGTTTTTTTAAGAAAGCAACTGTCAAATATCCAAAGTATTACCTGTATCATCATGTTCTATAGAAATCGTTCCCTGTAATATTTATATATTTTTTCCTTTAGACGCAATGATCGTCCTCACTCATACATGTATGGCCTTCTCTGCGTCTGTACAGAATCAAAGGTTTAAGGTCACTCAATTTTTCATTATGACCAGCAAAACCTATCATGTAATCTTAGATGCAGCATTCAAGCAAGAAGAACTGTATTCTGTTTATTAGCATGCATAAACAAACAAACAAACACGTGCATGCACACGCGCGCCATCACATACACACACGCACACGCGCACACACACACACATATTCACGCATGCACGCGCGCATGCACACACGCACGCACGCACATACACAAACATATACACACATACACACGCGAGCACACGCGCACTCATGCATGCATGTACACACCCATGTACACATACGCGCGCGCGCGCACAACACACACACACACACACACACACACACACACACACACACACACACACACACACACACACACACACACATTTTTAGCAAATATTTTCCTTTACTTTATTTGCTGTTGAAAAAGGTCTCACATATATTTGTAACGACGCAAAAGAACGAAAAATGCAAGAATGAGAAAATTGAGAATGACACTGAATTTGTTACTGTAAAGAAAGTTAGAAGAGAAACAAAACTTTTTTTTTCTCTGTGTGTCCTTGTTTGTTTGCTTGTATGGACTTAAGAACAGGTAAAAAACAGAGTGCTAGTGTATCTGTGTGGATAGAAATTAGAAAACAATAGGAGAGAGAGAGACAGAGAGGGGGTGGGCAGAGAGAGAAGAAGTAGAAGATGGAGAGGAAGAAAAGAGGAAGAGGAGGAGGAGGAGGAGAAGGGGAGAGAAATGGAGATGAACAGACATAAGAAAAGGCTTGGTCACAGACATGAACGAGAGGAAGAGTGAGA
>CM065729.1:4921531-4929031 GCA_033310375.1 Conus canariensis
GACTTCTTCAGTCAGCACCAACAACAGTCAAGACAATGAAACGAAGAATGAACAGTCACTTATCTCCTCAAATGGGGCGCACAATGGATGTGGAAGGAAAACGTTGTCGTCATGCTTTGGGAAGCTCGTGTGTAGCACGTATAGAAACTGTGTTAACAAACAGCCAAACTGTCTGATTCAGTTTTGAACATATTGAGAGTAACGTGTGGATCAACTCTGGTGTGCTGTGAACGGTGTGACGAAAGTGCTTCCAAATTGATCATATGCGTTTTCAAAACATTGCGTGAGTAATGTTTTCTATTTATTTGAACAGATTTTAGTATATAGCAAACAAAGACACACAGTTGCAACAAGACAAAATTTATACAGTCTTGGTTCAAAACAGAAGACTATATATATATATATATATATATATATACATTATATATACAGTAGATGTTCCATAACTTGTAAACAAGATATTGTTCCACGACACTATGAACTAGACAATATTATAGTCATTATCATGAAAAAATCGAGGAAAGAAGAACGCCCATTGAGTTCCTTGCTGACACAATATTCAATAGCTGCTCCTTCATTAACCAGATTATTTGATTTTATTATCCTATTTTTTTTCTCGGGTGACTATTTCATTTGCTCAGCTTCAATCATTTTTCCCCTGAAACCTGTTCAGTTATGGACGTAAACATCATATTCACACACTGATTGATTTACGGAGCTTCATGAAATTTCACACATGAACCTTATTTCTTTCTCTGAAACAGTCTATGGGTTATTGTACTTTGATTGACCGGAGCATATCTCTCGGACAATGTTTGAATGATCGCACTTTTTCATTTTTACTCTCACACTTATGCCTATTACATATTTGTGATCTTAGAATGTTTCAATTATGTTCTGGTAGAAATAAAGTTTCCAAAAAAAGAGTACTGATGCTAGACAATTTTTGAACAGATGAGCCCTAACACACACTTCATAACTGGGGCTATCTATACCTTTTTCAATGAGTCAGCATCATCAAATAATACATATTTTCACTGACTTAAGTGTTACTGGATTTCTATCAGATCTGAATTAGTCTTAGCCATCAATGACTTCTAAACAGTTCAAAATTTTTATAAGAGTTTGATTATTGCAGTGTGGATTTTTTTATGCGTATGTTTAGTATTGTTGAACGAACATGAATCTAATACTGTTGACATAATAGGATAATACAATATAATTCTTTCAATCAGCATGGGTTACAACGTGACTTTGCATCAAGAATTACTGGACTCCACCAGTTCTGTGACAGACAACGGGACTGCACTGATGGAATATAACTCTACAACAAACACATCGCTCTCTTATGCAGAGTTCGAGGAAAGCAGACACGTGCGATTTTGGATGCGAATGGTGGTTATCCCTTTTCTGTCTGTGTCTGGCATTGTTGGCAATCTTTTCTCACTGGCGGTGTGGCAGATGGAGACTTCCTTCAACGTCACAGTGTTCTTGTTTAAATTCCTAGGTGTGTGGGATACTGTATACCTTGGGATTGCCATTGTTTATTGTTACATTGAATTCATCGTAAGGCTGGACAGCCCGTTGGCTGTTGTAATATGGCATTCTGGGAATTATGCTCAGCTGGTGTCTGTTCATGCCACCTTGTTCATCGCTATCAGCCGTTGGATCGCTGTCACCTTCCCCTTCCGGGCACAGCGATTGCTGACGTCATGTCGGGTCTATCTGATGTGTGTGTTCATACTGATGCTGTGTGGGGTTATAGAAGGGTGCCAAGTGATCTATATAGGACCTGGTTACTTCAGCATGAAATTCTATCTAGTCAAGCAATCTGTGGGACTCATCTTGCCTCTGCTGCTGTTGGTGATATTCAACATTAGTCTTCTGTGGACAGCTACCAGACGTCACAGCATTTTATCACAGACGGAGACGAAGGAAAGCCAGCCACAGACACAGAGACAGTCAGACAGACCTGATTTGCATGGATCAGAGAAGCTGGAAGTTTATCCAAAGGGACACACAAATACGCGGCGTGAAATACACGCAGAGGTTCATGAACGAGGAGATGAAGAAGAGCAGCAGCAACCAGATCAGCCACCACAGCGACAGCACCAGACTCGGCAAGATCATGGCAACAAAAGGAATGCCAAGGTCTCTGATCATGGTCAACACGCTAGTGGACATCAATCAAGAAAACGGTCTATGGTGAAAGCTGTGCTGCTTGTTTCTCTGTGTTGCTTTATCTCTTACCCGATAGGCATTGGTCTACGTAATTATTTGATGCTTCAGGGAAACGTTTCAGTGCAGGTCAAAGACACACTGTCCTACCTGGTGTTTGTTTGTCACGTGATTAACTCCAGCATCAACGTCTTCATCTACTGGTTCTTCGTGTCCAGGTTCAGACAGCTGGCCACATGTCTCCGAAATTATCTCTGTGCTGGTCGTCTCTGTGGAGATGTTAGTGGTGTCCCGCGATGTTGCTTTTGTCATCACCATTAACTGAAATTTGAAAACATGTCCAGCTAATCAAATCTACTTGTGATTACATATTTGTTAGACATCTTGCACACACAGCTATGCAAATAATGACACATCCAAAGTCATTTTACTGAAACAATCATTTCGTTTTTTCTGTTGTTGCTGTTGGTTTGGTTTTGTTGTTGTTGTTTTTGCTTTTGTTTTTTAAGAAAGCAACTGGCAAATATCCACAGTATCACCTTTATCATCATGTTCTATAGAAATCGTTCCCTGTAATATTTATATATTTTTTCCTTTAGACGCAATGATCGTCCTCACTCATGTATGGCCTTCTCTGCGTCTGTACAGAATGAAAGGCTTAAGGTCACTCAATTTTTCATAATGACCAGCAAAACCTATCATGTAATCTTAGATGCAGCATTCAAGCAAGAAGAACTGTATTCTGTTTATTAGCATGCACAAACAAACAAACACGTGCATGCACACGCGCGCGATCACACACACACACACACACACACACACACACACACACACACACACACACACACACACACATTCACGCATGCACGCGCACATGCACACACGCACGCACGCACATACACAAACATATACACACATACACACGCGAGCACACGCGCACTCATGCATGCATGCACACACCTATGTACACATACGCGCGCGCACATACACACACACACACACACACACGCGTGCACGCGCGTGCTCGCGCGCGCTTGCGCAAGCACCCACGTACTCATGCACGCACGCACGCACGCACGCAAGCGCACATGCATACACGCATGCACGCACGCGCGCATGCACACACGGATACACGCGCACACACAAACATACACACATACCCACCCGAGAACACGCGCACCCACGCACACACGTACGTACACACACACACACACACACACACACACACACACACACACACACACACACACACACACACACACGCAGAGGGAGGGAGGGAGGAAGGGAAGAAAGGATGGAGTGGGGGAAGATGGGGGGGAACAGAGAACAAAAGAGGGAGAGACAGAAGTTTGGGACAGGGATGGATAATGACATGTATATATGATATACAATTATTGATATATATCTGTAGTAAATAATGTGTATATGTAAAAATAACACACTGTTATCATAACATCATGAGAGAGAGAGAGAGAGAGAGAGAGAGAGAGGGGGGGGAGAAGGAGAGAGAGTCCTTTTTTACTTTCTGCACATTTTAAATCCGCTTTCTTCTATTATTATACTACTATACTACTACTACTACTACTACTACTACTACTACTACTACTCTCTATCTCTCTCTCTATATATATATTTGTTAAAATAGGTTTTAAAAGAAGTAATCTACAAATTTGTTTCGAGCGTTGCGCTGTCGTCATGATGATTTTGGTTTGCCCACCACCGGTGTTATATAGCGTGTGGGCTCCCGTTTGCGGTTGTTTACACGTGCGGGTTGACTGCACGTGTTTTTTGAGGTTTTCAGGTTTTTGTTTTGGGTGTATTCACTAACAACGATTTCCATTTGTGCCTGCAGTTGTTTACTATTTCTGTTTTGGTGTTTAGAGTTGCTAAGTTTTGTTTGCATAGTATTAACCATTTTTCAGTTAAACATAGGTTGCACCTTTTTGAAATATTGCTGTATGGTGATGCTCTTTTTATGATTTTCCAGGATATATTGTAGTTTATTTTTGCGTCTTTAAGTTTGTAGATATATTTACTCAGTTCTGTTGGTTTTTGTATTTTTCTTTATTAAATAACTGTTTGTGGTTTGCATATCTGGTTTTGAAATGGTTTTCAATAATTCCTATGTATGCTTCTTTTTCATTTTCTGATGTCACAGTGGCTTGGTATACAATATTGTTGTAAAGGCATTTATTGCTTAGGGGGCACTGCTCTTTTTTGATGCAATTGCAAGATTTCCTTTCTTCACCCTTCTTTGCTGTGTTGGTTTTCATTTTGTTAGATGCGTCAATTAAATTTTTGAGGTTGGGCATGCATGAATTCGATAGTTTGACGGTGTTTTGTTGAATATTTTATATAGTTTGTGTTCTTTTGGAAACGAAGTTGTTAGAATTTTAAAGAATTCTTTCCCTATGTTTGTTTTGAGTTTCCCATCGTATGGTGGGTTGTACCATATGATTTTCCTTTTCCTGTTTTTCTTATTTCTATTTGTGTTGTTGTCTGGGTTGTATTGTAGTTTGTAGTTGTACCCACTTTTTTGCAGTGCTTCTTGATATTCTACTGCTGCATTGTTGAATACACTGTCATTGCATGACAGGTTTGATAGTCTCTTGTTTATGCCATTTGGTATGGCTTTTAATACAGATGGTGGGTGGTTGCTTTTGGTGTTTACATAGATAGGTGTGTCATTGGGCTTCTTGTATGGTTTATATATGTGGTTGTTGAGATCAAGTGTTATGTCTAAGTAGTTTACTACCTTTTTGTTTGCTTCAATGGTGATTTTTAAGTTGTGGTTTTGGAAGATTTTACATAGTTCTTTTTTTTCTTGTTTTCAATGGTTCTTGGGTTGTTGGTTAGTGCAGCAAGGCCGTCATCTCTGTATAATCCAACTTGTTTTCCAAGTTGTTTCTTGATGTTGGATAGCATGAATAGTCCGACCAGTTCGCATGTTTCTGCACCGTCATATGATCCCATGGTTACGTCAAATGTTGAGTTTTTGTTCGTTTTCTTGATCCAGGTTTCATTTGTGCTGTACAGTAACGTTTTCTTGGTGTGGAATATGATTGCCATTTCTGACCCTGTTATGTCTGTATGGTTACTAGTAAATTTCAGAGCTTTGGTGAGTAGTTCCTCATCTATGGATGGGTAGAAATCTACTAATTCGAATGTGATGAATACTGTATTGCTTTGTTTATTAAGTTTTTTTAACCATTGAATAACTTCATTTGTGTTCTTCCAGAGGTTGTATTCAGAGTTTGATTTTACGTTCGTTATTGTTTTTTCTAAGATTTTCTTACTTATTTTGCCTAGTTAAGATTTAGATGGATTTATTAGTCTACATGTTGGGTTGTTGTGGAAGTTAGGCTTGTGGTCCTCGAGTGTTATGAACGCTTTTTTTGTTGCTGTCGCTTCTACCCTGTCACTTAGGTCCATGCGATGTGCAAGTTCTTTTTCTTTAGTGCGGATATTGTCATGTGTATTTTTGTCAGCTTTTTTGTAGTTTTTCTGAATATTTTTGTTGAGGAGTTGGGAGTATTCTTTTGGTTCCATTATGTAGTAGTTACTGGTTTTTATCAGCCTTCACAAATTTTTTTTTTGTCCTTTTGTATTTGTTTTATTTGGTTTTTTAACGTTGTTTGGAAATCGTTGTTAGATTTTTTGAATTGAATGTTGGCTATCATTCTTTTCATTTTATCCTGAAACGGTTTCATTTCGTCTATGGCTGGTGGTGATCGCCATGATTTGAAGTCATAGGTGTTTTTGTCCTCTTTTTTTTGCGTTTGGGTTCAGAAAAAAGAATGCTTTCCATCTCATATTGTGTATGAACTTTTCAGTTTGTTCTATTAATTTTTTTAGGTAGGATTGTGGATTGGAAAATGGTATGTTTCTTGTTGACTGTCTAAAATTGATTTCTTCCATTTTAAAATCTTTTAGGTCACAGTGCTCAACGTGAGGACCGATTCTTTTAAAACCTATTTTAACAAATGTTGCTCCCCAAGGGGTCGAGCACTCTCAAAATCGTTTTGGGTATTTTAATCACATTCATATATATGACCCCTATTTCTTCAATCTAAGACATAAGAGCAAGCTTTGTTTATAATTGGATATTTCTTGCAGTCATTGCAACACCGAGCTGCTCTGTAAGTTGCTGGAATGGTGCTCAGTACTCATCCTTGGTATATATATATATATATATATATATATATATATATATATACACAAACTAATAAATTCCAAGGATAAATACCGCACCATTCCAGCAACTTACAGAGCAGCCTGGTGTTGCAATGACTGCAAGAAATATTCAATTATAAACAAAACTTGCTCTTATGTCTTAGATTGAAGAAATAGGGGGAGATAAGCATTCATATCTGCAGTGGTGGATAATTCTGCCTAACTAACAGTATGTGCTTGAGTGGGTGAATGGGGAAAAAATGAAATAAATGCTTCTCCAAATGAGCCTTCAGCAAGCTTATAGTCTCCAAGGAGGAGACATTCTCCAATGGGGAGGAAACTCACTAGCATATAACTCCTGGTCAGATACCGATATTTCGAAACCTGATTGTTTCTCCTCAGTGACCGCGGAAAGTGGTAATTTGACTCCTCTGCCTTTTCGGTTTTAACAAGAATGCTATCCTAGAAAAGTCTGGTGTGCAATACCGTAGTATGTTTGTTGAGTTTTCAAAAAACCAACCAAAGGTGCCACCTAAGAAGCAAAAGAAAATCATGAAAGAGCAAAACAAGCTACATTTTCTTATGAAAAGTAGAAAATATAAAAAAAGATAACCTCTTAAGACACAAGTGCTGAGGGCCAGTTCTTGGAATGAATCTGCAAGGGACTAAATTACAATAAACTAATAAATTCCAAGGATAAATACCGCACCATTCCAGCAACTTACAGAGCAGCCTGGTGTTGCAATGACTGCAAGAAATATTCAATTATAAACAAAGCTTGCTCTTATGTCTTAGATTGAAGAAACAGGGGGAGATAAGCATTCATATCTGCAGTGGTAGATAATTCTGCCTAACTAACAGTATGTGCTTGAGTGGGTGAATGGGGAAAAAATGTCTCCTCCTTGGAGACTATAAGCTTGCTGAAGGCTCATTTTGAGAAGTATTTATTTCATTTTGTCCCCATTCACCCACTCAAGCACATATTGTTAGTTAGGGTGGTTGTGTCTGCGCTCCTGGCGTCAAATAGAGACACACCACAGTCCATAATACTGTGGTGTTCTCACCACCAAGGGTGCAAAAAAGAATCCAATAGCACCCCCAAAGCAGCCAGCGAAGAGTAGTAAATGAAACCAAATGAAAGCGTGGGGA
>CM065729.1:4936531-4984031 GCA_033310375.1 Conus canariensis
ACCAAAGGGACTCTAATCTCTTAACTACTGCTACCATCCACACCTCTCCCCAGGACTCACCCTTCTCTTTTAACCCGGGACCACTGCTGCACTGATCGCTGCGTCCCTAAGGGAGGCAACGACCAGTACCCTACACTGTGCTGGCCACTACGTCCTGAAGGGAGGCAGTAACTAACACCCTAACCCTACTGCCTAACGCTACACCCCTTCGACCACAAACATGGGACAACCCATCCCGGCCCGGAAAGCTCCAGTCCTCGGCGCTGTACGTGGCCCCTCACAGGCTGACACCTCCCCGGAAGACCCTGCACCCCGGCGCTGACCGTGGCTCCTCCGCGGGCCGACACCCTCCCCGAAGACTCTGCACCCCGGCGCTGACCGTGGCTTCCCGCAGTCTGACTCCTCCCCGCGATGGGCACGACACCCAACGCACACACACCAGACGCCCTCTCGACGGGTCCGGGGCTCGTAGGACGCCTCCACCTCTGAAGGCCCCGCCGGACACCAAGGGTGAAAAAAGACCTGGTGCAGCGCCCTCTCACAGGACGCCTGAACAGGGACGAGGAACCAGTGCCGGAGAACTCCCGGAAGAGCACCGGTAGCCGAAGGAGAGCTGCCCCACAGAAGGCAGACGGCCTGGATGGTCTCCCTCTCCCGGGAAAACAGCAGGCCCTGGAAAGCGCCGCTCACCTGCCGGCACGCGGCAGTAGACTGCGGTGATCTGGCCCCAGCCTCAGGACGGAACAGGATACCTGCTGACACAACTGTAGGCCCCTACTGTAATGTTGCTACAACCCGAGTCGTCAAGGCACATAGGCTACTTGGTAAAGCTTTAACTCTCCATCTCCCTTGCCTACTTCCCACTCGGGCATGAGAGTGACCCCTTGAATTTCGAACACATCCCCCAACCCGTCACTCGCTTTGGGGTTATCAGACCAATCTCCTGCCAACCCTTACAACAGCGGTAAAACAATATTCTCCCTGAGCCCATCCACGCTATTACATATGAAATTATGAATCACACCCAATTCTCGGAGAAATAAACCAATCTAAGCGATCCAACACGGGCTCCATGGGCCCCCTTAGGACATACTAAATAATCTAGGAAATGGCCAATTTCACAAGGAAATGTCTCCACACAATAACCAGTAGTAATACACATCTCTTAGAGGGGAAAAAAACAACAACAAAAAACTTATCAATTCTTAGCGGTTCACAGTTCCAGCATGTTCACACAAGAGAATCGGCTCGCAGCCACAATCCTTCACATTATTACCCCTCTTTGCACTGTCAATTATAATCATATATCAAAACCAACATGATTTGTTCGCCAAAATTTCCATCCAGCACCTCACTCTCATGTCATCTCTTGTCAGATAACCCAGTGGTTAATCCTTGTTATGCCAACACAACCACACTTCATACAATATTACATGCTGCACATCATCCGTTTTTATCCTATCGACTGCTAAGCTACTCGTCTTAAACTTTACCTTTCCCTTCTTTCCGACTACTAAAATTCATAATGGGACTATCTCCCCACAACCTAAGACATCTTTCTCCAACCCTATTCTGTCACAAACACATACATCCCTGCATGTGTGACGACTCATTTGCTTAAAAAAAACTAACCATATGGACTCACTGTCCTGTACCAAATGCGTACGCCACAGATACAGTCTGCACGCGCACGACACCCGCGTCGAGAACCCTGACTCGTAACGAAAGTGAAAAGACACCAATACAAGTTGAATGGTTACGACCGTACCCCAGTATAAACCACTCGACCACAAACTGGCCTTGGCCTTACTACACAGTTAACCGATTCCAATGCTGTGCAGGTCAACTCCGAAATCGTTAATCAATTTCAACGAACTCCTACTCTTTACAATTGAGATTGAGCACAATCATCAAACCCCTCTATGATTCACGCAGACACATCTGCACCTGACTCATTATGATCCTCAACCAAATGCAACCTCGTATTACCCTCTTATTGAACCCACTGACATTAACATGAACTAACCACAAACAATATCTACATCACCGTCCATCAACGGTCATTATATTGAACCCACATTGTCTAGCCACACTGTCCTGAGAAAATCGAACTCAGGAACCACTATGTACATTACTTACAAAAATATACCGAAAAGAGGTAACAACACAAACCGGCTGACAACAAATTTCAATCACGGAACCAAGACATCATACCAGACAACCAACTAATCCCAACATGAGACAGCTACAGTACAACTCGCCATAATACAAGACAACACGACGAACTACAACACAACGAACCTAACAGATCACCAACCTGGACATACAGACGATCAACCACACCAGTTCTGCAACTGGCCGACAGTGGCTGCCAACAAGGACGACACCGACTCAGCACAGGCCAAGGGCACCCAAACCCGACGAGGACCTGGCCCTAACTATGACTTGAAGTCACTCTTCAAAAACTAACGGCGCTGCCGCCGCACCTACAAGGCGTACGTCCACTCCGACGAACACCAGGGACCCAAGTGAAGCTACCCCAACGCATTCCGCCCTGGTCGGAATCAAGCGAACTCTACTCACCACACAAAACAAAGATTGGTCAGAGCAGTGTATCCCTCCGCAGAGCTGACACACCTGACCAACGGACTAGTTGTTGCTCGTGCAACAACACGACAATTTACCACAACTACTCACAGACTTGACAACACAACAGACAATATCCTGCCCCGCCTTCTCTGGTGTAGAACCAAAGTAACAAAAGGGTAACAATCGGGAACGAAACCAACCTCCCGCTTCCATTCCATTCCTTCAATAAGTGAAGACTGGAATGAAAGAATACTGTATGTCCTATTTCCCCAGCCTCCTACCTAGCCTAATCTTTCTACCTAACCCTGAGGAACTTAACCTAACTCTAGCTAACTAAACCCCAACCTCACATACGCGCGAGCGCACACACACACACACACACACCCACACACACACACACACACACACACACACACACACACACACACACACACACACACACACGCATACGCGCACACGCTCTCTATCTTGAACCACCACTACTCTCAAACACATGGACATACTGATTTAGTACCGCCGATCGGTGACAGACATGTTGCGGACCTGTAAATGCTTATTCGACATTTAACCCACCCTTTCTCATTTTCAGTTTTACACAAAACAGAGAGAGAGAGAGAGAGAGAGAGAGAGAGAGAGAGAGACAGACAGACAGACAGACAGAGACAGAGAGAGAGCCGACCAGCCACACACACACACACACACACACACACACACACACACACACACACACACACACACACACATCCGACCAGTCCACACACACACACACACACACACACACACACACACACACACACACACACACACACACACACACACAGAGAGAGAGACAGAGAGAGAGAGAGAGAGAGAGAGAGAGTCTAGATTTTTAATATTTGAAGTTTTTGCAACAAACTGTTACTTAAGAAAAACAAATCTCAGAGAAAAACACCTGAAGTATTGGTCAACGAGATTTGGATGCAATTTCCATATAGTACGTGACTCCACAAACTTTTATAAAACGACAGAATGCAAACGGTGTTTCAACAATCAATATGCAATTTTTTACAGAAATATTTTTAATCTCAATTCCCTTAAATTCCCCTAGCATATTACATGAACGTCTTATATATTAGTACTGTGAATAGAACTGGCACATAATTTGTGTCTTGAATTTGTGCATGGACATGTGTTATCGACACTATTTGACTAATTGTGGTTTACTGAACCTTGAATTTCTTCCCCTAAACATTGAATAGACATACATAAATATTGTGGTTTAGTAAACTTTGAATTTCTTCCCCTAAACATTGACTAGACGTACATAAACAGCCTTCTCAGACACTGTTTTGTTCATTTGGCAAACTGTAATTTGACAAACCTTAACTCTGTATTGGACAACAGTTTAAAAGCTTACTTTTCATGAACGCTTCTATCTTTTTAGATATTCCCTGTCTAAATTACTCAGTTTTATTGTCCTGACTATGTTTCTCGTAGACAGTATTTCAGAAATATTGCAACATGTTTTATTAACAAAATGGTTACTTTTAGCATGGAGTTCATGTTCGCGCACAGTTCGTTTTCAAATTATAGTTCCACTCACTGAACTTTATAGATAGATAGATGGATAGATAGACATACAGATAGATGGATAGATAGATAGATGGATGGATGGACAGAAAATAGATAGATAGATAGATAGATAGATAGATAGATAGATAGATAGATAGATAGACAGATGAATAGATAGACAAAACTTAGAACTCAGAAAACATTAAATTCTATTCGATCAAAGATTTAGATTTTAGGCAGAGCCTATTCTTCCAATCTGTGCTAAATGATACAAAATATTTTTTTAATGAAAAGAAAAAGAAACGAATATTAAAAGGAGAGAAAAAATACTAGTACATAGAAACAAAAACGAAACTTAAAAGGAGAGAAAAAATACTAGTACATAGGATTGTGGAGCACATGGTTCACACACACACAAACGCGCGCGCATTGGTATGCAGAACCTTGACAAAAGCATACATAAATACGGAATCATATGATGCAGACAACAACTTCAGTAACAACAAATTTGTGTGTGTGGGGGGGGGGGGGGGGGGGGGAGGGCGTGAAATAGGGGAGGATGGTGGTGGGGGGTGTAGTGTGGGCAGCCATCAGGACAGGAAGAAAAAAGATGGTTAGATAAATAGTGACTGTATGCCGATGTTTGTTGTTTGTTTGAGATTGTTGGTGGAGTTCGCGACCTGACGAGAATGATGATAGTGATGGCATTGGCATGAAACAAATTACAGTATTCTAAGAGAAGCAATTTTCCTCAGTGAGTAAGGATAGTTAGTGGTATCATCCATTGACATATGTAGTGCGGTAACAACAAACATATCTATAATTGCTGATGACATAAGTGATTACTGTGAAACACTTCTATGAGACAGTGTAGGGTATGTCAAACAGTCTGTGAAATATTTTCGAAGTCTTTGTTGAAGGTGTGCAGTGAACGGCACGATTTAGGTTTGGGGAAAGAGAGTTCGAAACGGATGGACCTGAAAATGCAAAACTAGTTTTGAACATGTCAATCCGAGTGCGTGGTAGAATACAATTCTTAGACCTATGTCAACATGAGACTTTAGTAAGTAAATCTCTGAGGTATTGTGGGGCCAGATAATTAAGTTTTGTTGAAATCTAGTTGTGTTTGCAGCGGCAGTATGTTTCAATTTAGCCTGCTTTTCGGAGATTGATAAGGTAGAATCTGGCAGAATTATCTTTTCAAAGAGACTGTGAGCCTGAAAAAAAAAAACGTTTTTCGAGCGTTTGTATGTATGTAAGGCTTCAGTTGGTTAAGCATGAAGAGACTACGAGCCAGCTTGTTAACGACACTTCAGTTCCTCGTCTACTATCACTCCCATGACTCGGTGCTTATGCACTTGTTCTATGGCGTTGTCATCTGAAGTCAGACTGACACTTAGAGTTTCTGCTTGGATTTTCTGTCTAGAATTGATTGTCATGCTTTTTGGCTTCTTAGGCAGAACTATCATGAATAATTGCACCAATCCTTCCATCGTTTAAACCTTGCTGTAGAGCGTTTTGAACTGCTGGTACGTCCACTATGCTGTCGTGAAGGGACCTGTCATCAGCAAAAAGGTCACACAAGATTTGGATGTAATATTGACAATGGGAGATCATTTATAAACAAACAGAATAACAGAGACCCTATAACAAAACCTGGGGTTACTCCAAGCTTTGTAATCTTTTTAGATGAGAAGCTGCTATTGCTACAGACAAATTGTGTTATGTTGGTCAGAAAGAGAGACAGATACATAGATAGATAGACTGATAAATACAGAGAGATAGAGAGATTGACAGGTAGGTAGATAAATGGATGGATAAATGGATAGATGCTATTGCTAAAGACAAATTGTGTTCTGTTGGTGATACACACACACACACACACACACACACACACACACACACACACACACACACACACACACACACACATATATATATATATATATATATATATATAGAGAGAGGAGAGAGAGAGAGAGAGAGAGAGAGAGAGAAATTAGATAGGTAGCTAGGTAAATAGATGGATGGATAGATGGATAGAAGGAGGGAGGGATAGATAGATTGATTGATACATACAACACAATACATATATGCATACACACATAGTACATACATACATACATAGGTAGCTAGAAAGACAGATAGGTAGCTAGCTAGCTAGATAGATAAATAGAAAGATAGATAGATAGATAGATATATACATACATACATACATACATACATACATACATACATACATATATACATACATACATACATACATACATACATACATACATACATACATACATACATACAAACATACATACATAGGTACTTAGACAGATAGACAGATAAACAGATTCTGAAATTCTCTATGATAACTAGTATTTTTATGAACAGGAACAGATTACTGAGACGGTGCTTGATCATCAACATCACTTTCCCCCTCTCCAACACACTATCCCTTTTGCTTTAATGATATTTCACCTTTTCCTAGTATGTCCTTAACATTTGAATTCTTGTGAGTCTTTACTTTCCTTGGAAACTGTCGGATGGGTGGACAATCACATACCCAATGACATGATCAGTTAGTTTTTAGGCATTGAGGTTATCACCAGCTGTCCTTCGGTGTCTACATTCTGTACAGATATTTCATCTAATTAAATGTTGACTGACTCGTTCTGGAGCCGATGGAATTTTACCAGATCTAGCATAGTGTAAGCCGTCAGTATCTTTAAAGAAATGGAGCATGTTGAATCGATCTTTGAAATGTAAAATCAATGGAGTTGGTTTTGTACATACATTAATACTTTTTAAATAAATGGGATTCCAAGTAAGACGTTCTCTCTCTCTCTCTCTCTCTCTCTCTCTCTCTCTCTCTCTCTCTCTCTCTCTCTCTCTCTCTCTTCCTGTATATGTCTTGCTAATTTGTCTGTTTCATAAATATAATGCTCTGTATTCACTAGCAGGTTGCAAGAATCCTTTTTCTCAGCATGGATGGCAAAGTGACTTTCTATCAAGGATTAATGGAAAATACCACCATCATGAATGACAATGGAACAATATCAAACATAACTATATCAAACAGTTATGTAGAGGACTTTTCTGTACATTGGTGGATGCGACGAGTGATTGTCCCCATTCTGGCTATTTTGGGGATTGCTGGCAATCTCTTCTCACTGGCGGTGTGGCGGATGGAGATTTCGTTCAACGTTACAGTGTTCTTGTTTAAATACCTGGCTTTTTGGGATACTGTGTACCTTGTGGTTGCCACTATCTACTGTTACTATAAAGTCATGCCGGAATTCATCAGCCCATTTGATTTTGCCTTATGGCATTCCGGAAATTACACTCAACTGGTGTCGGTTCATGCCACCTTGTTCATTGCTATCAGCCGCTGGATTGCTGTCACCTTCCCCTTCCGTGCACAGAGATTGCTGACGTCATGTCGGGTCTATCTGATGTGTGTGTTCATACTAATGTACTGTGGAGTCCTAGCAGGATGTCATGTGATCTATTTAGGACCCCATTCTTTCAATATGAATTACTACTTCGTAGAACGATCTGTGGGACTCATCTTGCCTCTGCTGCTGTTGGTGATATTCAACATTAGTCTTCTGTGGACAGCTACAAGACGTCACAGCATTTTATCACAGACAGACATGAAGAAAACACAACAACAAGCACAATGGCAGTCAGACAGAACTAATCCAGAAGAGGCAGTGTATTTAAAGGTTGAAGCACTAACGGAGCACGAAAGATATGAAGAAACCCAGGAAAGAAAATGTGGAGATGTGCAGCAGCAGCAAATACATCGCCAACAGGAACACCGCCTAGATGGACAAGATCATGTCAACAAAAGTGATACCAGTGCCTGTGATCGTGTTCAGCATGTGAATAGTCAGCACTCACGAAAACGTCCTATGGTGAAAGCAGTACTGCTGGTTTCTCTGTGTTCGTTTATCTCTTATCCCATAGGTGTTACTCTACGGACCTACCTGATAGTTGAGAGCGATTTGTACCCGCTGGTGAAACACTTACTGTCAGATCTCGTGTTTGTTTGCCATGTGGTCAACTCCAGCATCAACGTCTTGATCTACTGGTTCTTCGTGTCCAGGTTCAGACAGCTGGCCACCACTCTCCGGAATCATCTCTGTGCTGGTGGTCAGTGTTGCAAGGCTGGTGATAATCCTAGCTAACGCTCTTTTCGTTATTTTTGGCTGAAACATGAAAGAGACATCACAGGTAAATGTTTTTTCCCCTTTCTTCTTATCTTTTTTTTATACAAACAATATACACGCATGCAAACACCAGCAAATATGACAAACTACATAATATACAACTGCATAAATCGAAAAAATATATTTCTACACTTAGAAAGTTCTGTATGTCATTCTAAGAGAGGTAGATATTGTGCCATTGTGCAAGTGAGTTATTCTGAGAGATATCTATATGGCTGGCATATTTTTCAATTTCACATCATCTTTTCAGATATGAAGTATATTGTTAGAATTGAGGTTGCTTAAACTCAAACTTACATTTGTACACATAAAATTTAGCTAGCAGTAGAATAAAGTCAAATTTGCTGTCTGACTTATAATGGTCATCGCATCCAAATAAAACTATCTTTTCTCTAAGTAATAAGTTTGAGTTGGAACACTTTTCGTTTACCGAGGCCTGCAATGCACTCCAAAAGTTTGTTTCTTTTAACCTGATCACTTGTCCAAAAACATGACGTAAACTTTCTGTTTGGTCATGACAAAAGGAACATTTCTCAGTCAGTTATGTTCAGTTGTTTGTAGAATTACGTTTGTTCCTAAAATTCTGTGAATCTATCTGATTTGGAACCATTTTAATTGAACATCTTTTATATGTCCAATCTTCTTGAATGCTTTGTGACAACACACTTCAGTTCCAAGTCTTTATCTCCACTTGCCACAATATTTGGGTTCAGCTGAATCCTGCATTAAGATATCGTAATAATAGCTCGCTCCTCTAGGATACGAAGAAATAGTCATAAATAACTTATTTGAGTAATTCGATGTCTGGTATGTTAGTTCCAGTCCTACTTCTCTTGCATATTTCCTAATAGCACATGTGAGCCCATGATGAGTGGCAACATCACTCAACACCCCATACTTTACAGTAAACGTCTGGAGCGTAAAAAAGTTGCCATTGTTCTCCAGCAAATTTCCGACAAAAAGAACTTCTTTTCTGATCCAGTTTTTGTGATAATCTAATTTGTTCCCAATTTCCATGTGACTGTTACAAAACACTGGTTCAGAACAGAATTCTTCAATAGTTTTGACATGATTTACTTCTCCAAAGTCTTTATATGCTTTAAATTCATCTTTCCAAAATGCATTTTCACAATCTTGTTTGGGCAAATCAGATCCTAAGTTTTCAATTAAGGCAATGTTTGAATACTGAAGACACAAAAGTTCTTTCCATTTCTGGTTGCTTGGTTGTATTTTACAGAACCATGTGAATCATAATGCATTTTGGTATTTCTAAATGTTTGGTATACCTATACCCCCGGATTTCTGCACAGTTATTTTATTTTGTAGCACTTTTCCTCAAAATGTACAACTGCACATTCTTTAAAATCGTTTGTGAACCATCCCCTTAATATTTTGAAACGTTTGGGATTTCATTCCATTAGTAAATGTGGCAAAACCTTCGCTGACGAATTCCGCATACTTCCCAGCCACACTGCTTTCGTCTTTTCTGTATTTAACGTAAGCCCAGACACCCTTCCAAATTTCTCAATGGTATTAACTGATTCTTCAAAAGATTGGCTATCTCCCTCTAGAGTCAGCTCAGTGTCGTCTGCATACTAAGATATTTTGTTTTCAATGTTTCCAAATCTAATGCCTTTAACGCTTTGTTTTTCTTTTATTATGAGTGCTAAAACTTCTGCAAACATGATAAACAAATAGGGTGATCATGGGTCACCCTGACTACAAACCCTTTTAATGGCAAACCAGATAGTTAGCTTGCCATTAACAGAAACTGTTGATGTAATATTCCTGTAGAAAGTCTTAATCCACTGACAAAAGTCGGGTCCAACGCCAAAATCTTTTGAGACCTTAAACATGAACTTCAAGTCTACACTATCGAATACTCTTTCTAGATCTAAACATAGCAGTAACATAGGTTTTCTTGCTTTGATAAGGTAGTCCATAATGTCATGAATAATGTGAATATTATCTCCAAAATATTGATTTAGACCAGCCGCCGTGGCGAAGTGGTTAGCATCGCAGACTCCCGTCTGGGAGGTCGTGGGTTCGATTCCCATCAGTCATGCGGGATTTTTCTGCTCTGACCGGCTCCTACCTACCAGAGTTGAGTTTGCTACGGGCTCAGTTGGGAAGACTGGGACCACACTCGAGTTTCATCCACTTAATGGATGCGTCTCTGTGAGTGTTGCTCAAATTTCCTGACCAATACTGCAGGTGTCTATATCTCTCGGGCCTAGCTGACACCGGTATGTATTGTAAAAGGAAGCGTAGAGTACAGCCCTGTCATGCAGTCTTAGACCGGAATGGAAATCTGTAGCATCATCTTACTCATCCTTATTCTCATCGATCAGCTTGAAAAAAGTCTCAGATTCTGTGGCCCTACATGCCCTGTTCTCATGGTGACCTCAGTTTCGATGTCCTCTCCACGTCTGTGGCCTTGGTTTAGTTCCGTCGGGGTCACCGGTATCGACGGGTCCATCGGGGCTGTTGTTGGACGGAAGTGATGGCGCCCTCTGGAGGGAGAGCTCATTCACGCTGGCTCCGCGACTAAGCAATTATTGTCTTCAGTAGAGGGCCTAGTAGGTGGTGTCCTGCGATGTTGGATCAGAACAGGCGCCACTTAACACCAAAAAAGTGACTCGGCAGCAGCGCAGTGTTCCCTCCGGTGGGTTGCCTCTTGACGACTTGACATTGACTGCTCCCTGTGGATTGCCGGTGCCGGGGCTCCGGTCGAACTGACCGGGCTGTGGCTGTGAACGGGCTGTCAGAATGAGCGGCGTGGGTGCAATGCCACCGAGAAGATGGGACAGCAAAAATTAGAAAAAAGAAAAAAAAGTGATTTTGTACGAAACCGCTTTGGTCATCATCAAAAATCGCAGATAATGATTTGTTTACCATTCCATGGGTGATAAGCTCCTTGCATGCAAAATGGTGTGACCATAACACATTTAAAGTCACATCTTTCAAGCTATGAGGTTTTTTCTTGTGAGTAGAGACGGGGCAAAAATATGAAGAGAGAGAGAGAGAGAGAGAGAGAGAGAGAGAGAGAGAGAGAGAGAGAGAGAGATGTATTGATTCTGTCGTCATATTCGAACGAACAGGTTCCCTCTTACATTGTTCGTTTTCACTCAATGATCATTGTTGCTCATTGTACATACATTGCCTTCTTTGAATCTATAAAGGAATAAGAGCATTACGACATTACGCGTTTCTTAATGGACGGTTAATAAGTGTCAAATTATATCATGTATAGTAATATAGATGCATAACATAGTTTTCTTCTGTTGATTTGCTTACACGAACACCTGTACGCACGCACACACACACACACACACACGCACGCACGCACGCGCGCGCGCGCACACACACACACACACACACACACACTGTCCCCTGACATTAAAATCCCCTGAGGAAGACCTGTTACAGGCCGAAATATTGGTAATAACTATATGAGTCTGTTGTTTTTATTTTGTGTTCTGTTCGTTTATATATATATATATATATATATATATATACAATAAACTAATAAATTCCAAGGATAAATACCGAGCACCATTCCAGCAACTTACAGAGCAACTTTGTGTTGCAATGACTGCAAGAAATATTCAATTATAAACAAAGCTTGCTCTTATGTCTAAGATTGAAGAAATAGGGGGAGATAAGCATTCATATCTGCAGTGGTAGATAATTCTGCCTAACTAACAGTATGTGCTTGAGTGGGTGAATGGGGAATAATAAATGCTTCTCAAAATGAGCCTTCAGCAAGCTTATAGTCTCCAAGGCGGAGACAATCTCCAATGGGGAGGAAACTCACTAACATGTAACTCCTGGTCAGATACCGGCATTTCGAAACCTGATTGTTCCTCCTCAGTGACCGCGGAAAGTGGTAACTTGACTCCTCTGCCTTTTCGGTTTTAACAAGAATGCTATCCTAGAAAAAGGCTGGTGTGCAATACCGTAATATGTTTGTTGAGTTTTCAAAAAACCAACCAAAGGTGCCAGCTAAGAAGCAAAAGAAAATCATGAAAGAGCAAAACAAGCTACATTTTCTTGTGAAAAGTAGAAAATATAAAAAGATAACCTCTTAAGACACAAGTGCTGAGGGCCAGTTCTTGGAATGAATCCACACACACACACACACACACACACACACACACACACACACACACACACACACACACACAATATATATATATATATATATATATATGAAATAACTGATTGATCGAGCGATCAATTGATCTATCCATGAATGGATTCATTTCTTCATTCATGGATTAGTTCATTTATGCGTTCATCCGTTAGTTCGTTCGTTCATTCATTCAGTCATTTTTTTTAATATATTGATTGAGGTGTTAATTGATTGATTGACTGAATATTTTTTTTTTAATTTAAAGATGAAAAAAATGGCCATCTCATAGTCTTACATTTGTACGTGTCACACACACATTGTTTCAACACATAATATTCATTCTGACATATTAGCATAATAAACACTGTAAGTCTAATGATGATACAGACAGGTAGTCTATGCTTCAATGCAAGAATGAAGTGATAAGAAGCTAAGGAGGAGGAACAGAGAGAACGAGAGGCACTTTGACACTTTGATATTTTACTGTCATTACCAAAGAGGTCTTTTGACAAGGGGGGAGGGGGCAACAGAGCAATAACATTCCCCTCTTCCTTTCCTGCAAACAAATAGTATGCATTCATTTTTAGTGTGTATAAAATCAAAGGTTAGCAAAAAGAAATAAATTCGTAACATTTCCTTATGTTCTCACGCACAGGAGTAATGCAGTAAGGTTTTAAAGAAATGAGCATAACAAAAATATATCGTACGACTGACTCGACCATACGACCGACTCGACCACCCACTCAATCAATTGATGACATTGTACATTACCGCTCTCTTCCACATGCAATAAACGATATTATTTATTCATATATCTCTTATAATGCATTATCTTTAAATTTCACTATCCTTCATCTGTCTAATTTTCAATGCTTCTGCGATGAATTTCCCAACTGATTTAATTACAAGTTTATCATTTGATGATAACACGACAGCGACATTTTGTCTTTTTGCTATGTAACTGGAAAAATGAACAATTTGTCCGCACTTCATTACAAGCAGTAATTTGGAACAGAAAGTATTCTTCATCGCCAGTAATGTGTCTACATGCAGGATAAGGAGATTCTGTGGATGTTTCACATTCAAACCATCTTTTGTTCGCATTAGAACCTAAAGTTCACAACCTAATTTTTTTTTCTTTTTTTTAACATTTATATTTGTTTTTATTGTTATTCCACATACAAAGAGAAAAAAAAAAGGGGGGGGGGGGACCCAAACACACACACACACACACACACACACACACACACACACACACACACACACACACACACACACACACACACACACATAAAGAAACCAAACAAACAAAAAAACAGCAACATTTATAACTAAAAGTTAGGTATAAAGCAAGAAACAAACAAACGAATAAACAGCAAGAAACAAACAAACAAACACACAAACAAACAAACAGAGAGACAGACAAAAAAGCAAACCACACACACATGAAAAAAAGAGAGAGAGAGAGAGAGAGAGAGAGAGAGAGAGAGAGAGAGAGACAGAGACAGAGACAGAGAGAGAGAGAGAGAGAGGAGAGTGATTCAGCATAGCATTGTCTATGTATAAAAAAACATGATTACTTATTGACAATGCTAAAAGAAATATACAAAAACCTGTATGCATCATGTTATTCTAATATTACTACCCAAAAGAGATGTATACATGCTATTGATGAAAAAAAGAAAAAAAATGTATATATATTGCAAGATAAATCAGCATGCATACACAAATAATATAGGAAAGACAGACGGATAGACAGACAGATAGACAGACAGACGAACAGACAAGCAAAGAAACAGGGAGACAGAATGGGTTGGGTCACAGCAAGTGAAGATAATATATGTTATTATCATAAGGTTCATTATTTCTTGAGCACCAATAACAGAAATATTTCAGCAGCAGACAAGGGCCACACAGGATATCCGCAGCAAAGGATCAAAACAAAACAGAAAAAAGGAAAAAGATGACATTATTAGTCTAGTAATTGTTGTTAAATTATGCATCACACGCATTTATATATTAATGCAGAAAAGACATGTTCCAGAGACGGTAACTAAAGCAGCTAGGTATTAGAGACCAAAGCTTCATAAGCAAGCCATCTGGCATGAAAATACAAGTGGTTCATGGTTAAGTATGAGTTATATTTTTCAATTCTATATCTATAGGTCAACATTTTCAAGAAAACTGCTACATGTGGAAGACCGCCTTCTAACTTACACTTATATAGGTAATGTTTTGCTAGAGGAATAATGAAGTAAAGAATGTAATCAATTGCGATTGTTATGTGGAAACCTAAAAGTACGAGAGACTCTGTTAGGCGTATATTCTGTGCATGAGTGCATTTCTCTTTTTACTAAATCAATTAACCTACTCCAAAAACATTTGACATGAGTACATTTCCAAAACATATGGTCAATATAATCTTTAAATAATCCGCAAAAACTGCATTTATCATTATCAGTAACTCCGGTTTCTTTCAAAATAACATATGTACCTAAGCACCTGTGAATTATTCTCAGCTGAAACCACTTAAGTTTTACATCTGTAATCTTATGTGCATAAACAAGCATGAATTCCAGTCATGAGCTTGTGAAAATTTGATGTCCCATTTGTCACAGCACGGAGCTCTCAACTGATTATCAATCAGTATATCGTAATAAGTCTTTGAACCTTCATAAGTGGCAAACAATATCTTATAACAGAATGGAGAAGTAATACATTTGTTGTTTTCGATGGTAATGTCAATTTTGTTTAATGAAAATCAATGTTGACATCATATTTTTCATTAAATTGTCCGTGGGAAAGGAACTGACCATTATCATCAAAAAAATGTGCGAGATAATAGACACTTTTCTTTGAACCATTTTAGAGACAATGTGTCTTTTCTCAACTTGATACGTTTGTTGAAGCAAACTGGTTCAGCAAGTAGTTCAGCGGAATTTCTTGGCAGATATTTGTAATAAAAAAAAGGTTTGTAAGCTTCAAGGACATCTGCCCAGAACGGATTATATTTTGTAAGTTTTGAGACAATCTCTGGACCATGTTTACTCATATTAGGCCAATGAGGAAAATTACTGAGAAGAACATGTTTCCATTTGTGCTTTGATCTCTCAGTCCTACGGATCCAGGATAGTTTTAAAGATGTGACGTAGGTTTTTACATCAGGAAGACCAATACCTCCATTCCGTATGCTTTTATGCACTGTTTTTCGACTAATTTTTTTTTTTTTTTATTCCACACAAACGTGTAACATATTTTCTGGCATGTTTGAAAGAAAACATCTGGCGGGTTTGGTAGAAACAGCTAAAGATGAGTCAGCTTTGAAAGGACGATGGATTTCAAAATTGCTATTCTACCTAGGGGCGTAATCTGCCGTTTTACCATATACCCATATTTTGAACAAATGATTTACATCTGCTAGTCTTTCTGCATAGTTTATTTCTATGCAATCTTTCAAGTCATTTGTGAACCATATACCAAGTATTCGAAATTCTTGTGGATTCCATACAATTTCTAAGTGGTCCATGTAATGGTTTTGACTATTTTTTACACTTCCAAGCCAAACTGCACTCGTTTTACTCAAATTAATATGAAGACCTGAGACACAGTCAAATCTTAAAAGAACTTCAGTACAAGTTTCAAAGGATTTCTTATCCTCTGCGAGTAAGAACTCGGTGTCATCAGCATATTGAGATATCTTAAATTCAGTTTCATTCATTCTGATTCCCCGAATATCTCGATTTTCCCTTACCATAATGGCTAAAATTTCGACACAAATTACGAACAGATATGGTGAAATTGGGTCTCCTTGTCGACATCCTTTTTTAATGTCGAACCAATGTGAAACCTGTCCGTTCACAATAACACAAGACTTGATATTTTTGTAGAATGTGCTTATCCATCTACAAATATCCCTTTGGAAACCAAATGCCTTTAGGACTTTAGACATACATTCCCAATTAATCGAATCAAAGGCTTTTTCAAAGTCTATGCTTAACAACAAACCAGGCAGATCATTTTCATCTAAATAGGATATAGTGTCAAATATCAATCTCATATTGTCGCCGATGTATCTATTTGTAATAAATCCGGTATGATCTTTATTTATGATTTTAGGCAACACAGATCTTATTTTGTTGGCAATGCAAGAGGATCCTATCTTATAAACGACATTTAACAGAAAAATAGGTCCCCAGTTTCGTATGTACTGCCTAGATTTATCACCTTTTGGTATACATGTAATGATTCCCTCTCTTTGTACACATAACAGTTCTCCTTTCTTGAAACTTGCATTTAATGCTCTAACGACAAATACACCAATCTGTTTCCAAAAGACTTTAAAGAATTCAGTAGTGAAGCCATCGGAACCGGAGCTTTTATTATTTTTCATTGTCTTTAAGACATATGTCGCTTCCTCCAATGTAATAAGACCTTCTAAGTCCGCTGCTTCTGTTTCATTTAAATGGGGGATGTCTTCCGCCAAATCTTTTATATCACAATTTTCTACAGCATTTTTTGAGTATAATGTTTTATAGAAATTATATACTTCTTTCAGTATGTCTTTTTGATTTGTTAAAACATTATCTTGTTTATCAATTAGTCTAGCCATGCTTTTACTGATGTTATGCCGTTTTTTCGAGATTACAAAAATAACTACTAACTTTCTCCCCATCTGCTTTCCATCTCGCGCGTGATCTTAACAAAACTCCTTCTATTCGTTTTTTTCTGATATTCCACAGTCGTTCTTTTTTCTCGTTAATTACTTTAAAATCATTTTTAGTGTTTTTTTTCTCCTAAACTTAGAAAGAGAGGGTGTTAGTTACCGTCAATGACATTGACAAAGAAAGCACATGACAAGACACGATGCATTTCAACCTCTTGGGTCTTCTTCAGGTAAAAAAAATAATTCACATTTAACATTTAGGACAGTACAAAGAAAGAACGAAAAATGACTCATCTGTTGTTGTTGTCCATGTGGTAGGGAGAATAGCCGCCGGGCGGAAATGACAAGGGGGATTATGGGAGAGGAAAAGGAGGAGGGGTTGGGTGGGGGGAGGGAGGGGGGTTGTGATACGATAGGGTAATGTGTCTAGTTTAGTGGGGTGGTGTGATATCTTTGTGATGGTTGTGGTAATGGTGGATTGATAATAATGGTAAGGGCGGGGGGGGGGGGGGGGGGGGGGGGGAGAGAAATTGGGAAAAAAGGGGTTAGGTGAATAAAATAAAATAAATGATTTTGCTGGGTGATGAAAGAGGTGGTAGTAGTTATGCGTGTGTAGTTGTGAAAGGTGTGTGGTTAATGTTAATAAGGGAGGGAAGGGGATGGAAGATAAATGGGTGATAAGGTATAATTGAGGGGGGGGGGAGGGAAAAAAGGGGGGGGTAGGGTGGGTGGGGAGGAGTGTAATGTGTGTGTGTGTGGGGGGAAGGGAAGGGGGGCAAGAGAAGGGGAGCTCATATCTCTTCATCCACTATGGGGTGGGGGTTGGGGTTGAGGGGGGGGGGGGAGGTTGGGAGGTTCATATAAATAGTGTTGTTTAAAAAAGTTAAACAATGCTGTGGGATGATGTTCATTGTAACAGGTGAAATAATGGTTGGCATCAATATGCTGATGTTTGTTGAGAGAAGGCAGCAGTGATCAATGAAAAACAAGGTATCAGGTGTTGCACACACACACACACACACACACACACCACACACACACACACACACACACACACACACACACACAAAAAGGGGGGGGGTGACCACATGTAAACAATGTTCTGGGTGGATTATGATGATATGATCATAATGAGACTAACTGTGGAAAGTTTTCACACACATATTCACACACACACACATACTCAATCACAAAAAAAAGAGGGGGGAGGGGGGGAATTATTATCATTAATCAGTCACTGATGGGTGATGATCATGTGAGATCAACGGTAGTGTAGGAAGAGATTCTTCTCCGTTCCCTTAGGCAGGAATCCTGGAGGTACTGGCAAAGGCTTTTTGTATGGTGAAGGCCCTTCAGTGGTCAATAAAGTTTTGCACTCATCGGTGTGTTGGCAGGCCAGGATTGTACTTTTGGTGTTGTTGGGACTGTTCCACTGTCATTGGGGCTGCATGGATAAATTGAAGACAGGGTGGAGTATTGCAGAGGTGTGGTGTCACAGTCTGGAGTGCCCAGTTCTCAGTATCACAATGATGGTCTTCTTTTTCGTTTACTTGGGTAGGAATCCTGGAGGTACTGACGGAGGCTGCTGTGTGGTGAAGACCCTCCAGTGGTCAGTAGGGTTTTGCACTCATTGGTGAGTTGGCAGGCCAGGTTTCCATTATGGGCCTAGCTGTGAATGCTCCGCTGTCTCTGGGGCTGCACTGCATTGGTAGTTTGAAAGGCTCACAGGTGTGGAGTATAGTGGACCTGTGATGTTGAGGTCAGGAGAGCCTTATCCTCAGTCCAACAATGTTCAGTTGGTCTGCTCTGGGCATCCGGTAGTATGCATCCCTCTTGTTGAAGTCTGGGTGCTGCTCAAGTCATCTTCCTATTTGTCTCCTTGGAAATGTTTTAGATTTATTCCAAGGAGACCACCTTTTACAGTTGGGGCTGCTGTCCTCCTTCCTTAGTCAGTTGGTCAGCTTCTTCATTTCCATATAGTGCAGTAGGAAGGTGTTTACTGGATGGGAGTATTTTCAGTGACTGATAAATGGTAATAATTTTAATCAGTAGTACCACAGGGTGATGACCATTGTTATACAAGTGGAGAATGCAGTGCTGATGGTGCAATGGTGCAAGGTGGGGGGACATAGGAAAATACCAATGACCTGTGGGTGATGCTCACTGGCATGGGTGAGATCAATGGTACTGTAGGATGATAGTCACTGAGGTAAGTGGAATAACAAGGTGGCATTGGTATAATATTGCAGGTTGAGAAAGTGGGGGGGGGGGGGGGGGGGGGGGGGTAGATGACTGGTGGGTGATGGTCATGTTTCATTGGAGGTACTGTAGGATGATGATAATTGTTGTATAAGTGGGATGATGTTGTGGCATGATGTAAAGTGCCGGTGGTGGAATGGGGCAGGTGTTTAATGATGGGTGGATGATGATGATGGTCAAGGTGTAGGTATGAACACAGTGGTGTAGGATGATGGTCATTTTTGTAAAAGGAGTAAGATAGTATATTGGTAAGTGTGATAATGCCAGTGGGGGAAAAAAGGAAATGATCAGTGACTGATGGATGTTGATCGCTGTGATGAGATCTATAGTACTATAGGGGGTGGCGGTTGTCATAAGTGAAATAATGTCATGGCATTGATGTAATAATGCCGGCTGGAAGAAAAAAAAAAAAGGGGGGGGGGGGGTGATGAATAATGAATAATTGGT
Source organism: Conus canariensis (assembly GCA_033310375.1). Lineage (NCBI taxonomy): Eukaryota > Metazoa > Mollusca > Gastropoda > Neogastropoda > Conidae > Conus > Conus canariensis. The sequence goes on from CM065729.1 coordinate 4,956,402, forward strand.
CATTGGTTGAGAAAGTGGGTGGAGGGGGTTGGGGTAGATGACTGGTGCGTGATGGTCATGTTTCATTGGAGGTACTGTAGGATGATGATAATTGTTGTATAAGTAGGATGATGTTGTGGCATGATGTAAAGTGCCGGTGGTGGAATGGGGCAGGTGTTTAAAGATGGGTGGATGATGATGATGGTCAAGGTGTAGGTATGGTCATAGTGGTGTAGGATGATGGTCATTTTTGTAAAAGGAGTAGGAAAGTGTATTGGTAAGTGTGATAATGCCAGTGGGGGAAAAAAGGAAATGATCAGTGACTGATGGATGTTGATCGCTGTGATGAGATCTATAGTACTGTAGGGGGTGGCGGTTGTCATAAGTGAAATAATGTCGTGGCATTGATGTAATAATGCCGGTTGGAAAAAAAAAGGGGGGGGGATGAATAATAATGAATAATTGGTCATTGTTTTAAGTGGGACAAGCAGTGCTATAGGATGTTGTTCATTGCCATAAGTGAAATAGCATGATAGCATTGGCATGATAATGCCAGTTGAGTTAAAAAAAAAAATTGGGGGGGGGGGGGGGGGAGAGGCAATGATCAATGACTAGATTGATGGTGAAGGTTGTATAGATGGAATAATCACTGTCTCACACACACACGAGCATGCATGATACATGCACGCACACACATGCACATAGGCAGGTACATATGTAAACAGATACATTCACACACACACACACTCACATATGCAAACATACACACATAAAAAAAAGTTATACTACATAGGACATCTTATATCTTATGAATGGTGGCAATAATATAATAATGATGGTGGTCATATATGGGAATCTGTGTAAAAAAAAAAAAAAAAGGAAACCACACACACACATACACACACCCGACAAACACATGTACATACATCCAAGCATACCTGTATGTCGAGGGGAGAGGGGAGATACAAGGTACAATGGCGACAAAGGAAAGGAAGTGCTGCAAGTTAATGTTGTGTGGGTGGGTGTGTGATTTTGTGGAATATATAGTGGGTTGTTGTTGCAGTGGTGGGCCGTTGTAATCATGTACTTGGGTTGGGATGCTGGTGGTAAGGGGGTGATGGGAAGGAGCTGGGGGGGGGGTAGAGGGGGGGGAGTTTGGAGGTGGGAGGGTCAACTACTGGGCCTACCCTTCTGATAGGGTTTTTTTTTTTTTGGGGGGGAGGGGGAAAAGGGGGAATATTGTGTGTGTGTGTGTGGGGGGGGGGGGGGGAGTTTTGGGGTAGATAAGAGGGTAGGTAGTTGATAGGTATAGAACATGGGGTGTGGTGGAAAGTGAAAGGTGAGGGAGGGTGGCTGTAGATTAGGTATAAAGTGAGAAGTGGGGGTTTTTGGGTAATGCTGTGTGTGTGTGTGTGTGTGTGTGTGTGTGTGTGTGTGTGGGTGTGTGTGGTGTGGGTGGGTAAATAAACAAAATAAAATGAAATAAATTAATTGTAGGAAACAAAAGGGGGATGTAAGGGGAAAGATAAAACAAAATTAAGATTAAATAGATAGAGGGTGGCTGTAGCTACTGTATGAAGTGAGTGAAGGGGATATGGTGGTGGTGTGTGTATATGTGTGTGTGTATGTGTATGTGTTGGTGGGGGATATTGCCAACTGATGTGGAAGTGGTGGGTATGTGTGTTAGGTTATTGTTGGATATTGATGCCTTGGGGGTGTAGTGTGCCCAGTTTGGCAATGAGATGGGATTCTTGGGTTGTGCGTTCAAAGCTGTCACTCTGTGACTGCCAGAGTGCCATGACTTTGACATGGTTGATGTTGTGTTGGGTGTGGTTGAAATGTTGGGCGACGGGTTTGGGTCGGTGGTGGCGGATATCAGCCAGGTGTTCACAGTCCCAACAACACCAAAAGTACAATCCTGGCCTGCCAACACACCGATGAGTGCAAAACTTTATTGACCACTGAAGGGCCTTCACCATACAAAAGCCTTTGCCAGTACCTCCAGGATTCCTGCCTAAGGGAACAGAGAAGAATCTCTTCCTACACTACCGTTGATCTCACATGATCATCACCCATCAGTGACTGATTAATGATAATAATTCCCCCCCCCCCCCCCGCCCACCCCCCCTCTTTTTTTTTGTGATTGAGTATGTGTGTGTGTGAATATGTGTGTGAAAACTTTCCACAGTTAGTCTCATTATGATCATATCATCATAACCCACCCAGAACATTGTTTACATGTGGTCACCCCCCTCCCCCCCTTTTTGTGTGTGTGTGTGTGTGTGTGTGTGTATGTGTGTGTTGTGTGTGTGTGTGTGTGTGTGTGTGTGTGTGTGTGTGTGTGTGTGTGTGTGTGTGTGTGTGTGCAACACCTGATACCCTGTTTTTCATTGATCACTGCTATCTTCTCTCAACAAACATCAGCATATTGATGCCAACCATTATTTCACCTGTTACAATGAACATCATCCCACAGCATTGTTTAACTTTTTTTAAACAACACTATTTATATGAACCTCCCAACCTCCCCCCCCCCTCAACCCCAACCCCACCCCATAGTGGATGAAGAGATATGAGCTCCCCTTCTCTTGCCCCCCTTCCCTTCCCCCCACCACACACACATTACACTCCTCCCCACCCACCCTACCCCCCCTTTTTTTCCCTCCCCCCCTCAATTATACCTTATCACCCATTTATCTTCCATCCCCTTCCCTCCCTTATTAACATTAACCACACACCTTTCACAACTACACACGCATAACTACTACCACCTCTTTCATCACCCAGCAAAATCATTTATTTTATTTTATTCACCTAACCCCCTTTTTTTCCCAATTTCTCTCTCCCCCCCCCCCCGCCCTTACCATTATTATCAATCCACCATTACCACAACCATCACAAAGATATCACACCACCCCACTAAACTAGACACATTACCCTATCGTATCACAACCCCCTCCCTCCCCCCACTCAACCCTCCTCCTTTTCCTCTCCCATAATCCCCCTTGTCATTTCCGCCCGGCGGCTATTCTCCCTACCACATGGACAACAACAACAGATGAGTCATTTTTCGTTCTTTCTTTGTACTGTCCTAAATGTTAAATGTGAATTATTTTTTTTACCTGAAGAAGACCCAAGAGGTTGAAATGCATCGTGTCTTGTCATGTGCTTTCTTTGTCAATGTCATTGGCGGTAACTAACACCCTCTCTTTCTAAGTTTTGCTTCGACTCCGCCGTCAGTCACTCCATTTTGAAACTTTTCTTTTCCCTAACTTAATGATGTCTTGTTCTAATTGTTCTTCCTCTTCATTACTCTTTCTTTTGTTCGCAGTAGCATAAGCAATTGTTTTCGACCTTATTTTCATTAACAGGAAATCGAGAAAAGATCATCAGAAATTGAGAATTGTAATTTTTCGTCTGTTTCATTAACATTTTTTTTATTTATAGAGTATTCTTCTTTAACGTTTTCAATCACAGTATTAATTTCATCTAAATATGACTGATCTTTCAACAGAAAAGAATTAAGTTTCCAAAACGTATTACGCTTTATGTCTTCATTAAATTTTAGCTTTAATAACACAGCAGAATTATCTGTTCTGCAACCGGATTCAATGTCTACTTCATCAGTATTAGAAACAACTGTGTCTGATATCAGAAAGAAATCTAGCCTGGCCTGTTGAAATTGATTAGTTCTCCTCCACGTAAAACGGCGACACTCTGGGTTTAGTTCCCGCCAAATACCATTCAGGTCTAGATTTTCGATCATGTTTTCAACAGCCTGTTTTGCGTGAGAATTATCTCTAGAAGGGTCAAGGACCAAATTAAAATCCCCACCTATTATAACATTTTCTATACCAAGCCCAACAATTTTTTGTTTGAGACAATTGTAAAATTTTGCATCATCCCTATCTGGCCCGTATATATTAACTAAAAGGTGATCATTCCTATGTATCTCAGCATGTATCATGAGAAACTTTCCAGAATCATCCTTAACAATTTGCTTAACCTTAAATTCAAAGTTGTTATTAAACAGAATTGCGACTCCTCTTGCGTTGGAAGAATAACTTGAGAAATACGCCTTAAAGCCCCACTCAGACTGGATATACTGTTCCATCTTTTTTTTCAAAATGAGTGTCTTGCAAGAAGTACGCAGAATATTTTTTACACTTTAGATAATGGAAGATATCACGTCTCTTCTTCAAACTATTGAGGCCCTGACAGTTAATTGAGAGAACAGACATACTACTGTCTATTTCTATTTATAAGATGGCTTTGAAGAAGACAATAACATGTGTAAATACATCGAACCCAAAAGAGGTCCTCAAGCTCATATACAACTGATAGCATAAAATGAGCCCATTCAACCCGGTCAAACTGAAGAATTTACAATAGTTTTGAAACACACAAACACATATACCATGAACAAACGGAAAACAATATCAAAATGAAAAAGCAAAAAAACCATTATCACTACAATCATCATACAAAAACAACAACAACAACAAAAAGAACCCAAATAAGATGATATTTGCTTGACCACCGCATATGAGCAAAGGTGGCTGCACCAAAGAAAAAATGTAAGACCTCGTGTCGCATTATAAGTGAATTGAAACACGCGTGCGCGTCAAGCGCTCACGCATGTATCCAAGAGGCGAAGGGGCACTTAATAAAAATGAAAGGAAAAGAAAAAAAAAAAAAAAAAGGGGGGGGGAGGGGGGGTTAGCATGGTCACCGTGATTTACGTCGTCATTACTAAAGGATCTGAACACACCTCACAGCTAAAAACTGTGTGGAGAGTGCCAGGCGGTCTGGGGCAGAGGAAAACCGCCCACTGTGAGTTCTTCAAAATTGTGTCATTTTAATTTTACTGTGTGCGCGTGTCATAGGGAGCACGAGCAAACGAAAAATCGGTTTTCCTTCCCTCTCATCCCCTCCCCTCACCCTCCCTTCTCTGTTCATGTTTTTTTTAAAATGGGACCATAAAAAGGCAGGAGAGGGAGAGAGAGAGAGAGAGAGAGAGAGAAGAAGGCACGGGGTGGGGGACACCATTGTGACACGCATCACATATCATCTCAACCTAAATCTTGCTTAATTTATTCTGTGCCATTTATCTGTTATGACATTGAGAAACTTTTCAGAATGAAACATATTTCTAAATGAGAAAAACAAGCGATATTTTTCATTACTTTCTATATCTGAGTGCCAGGTCTGTTTAAAAGAACAAATAAGCCTGACTTTAAATTCCGCAATGAACTGTTGCTCATTTCCTACTTGCTGAGTCATCCACACTACTCCGAAACCCTGTTCTGAAAGGACTTTCTTTACTTTATGAACCCCGTTTTCTTTATCATTTTCCATTTCTAAAAGTATCATACCATAGGCTTGCCTGCTCAAATGGGACTGATGTAGCTTCACGATCTTCATCCAGAACTTAATACATTTCACAAATATACTTATATACAAAGGGTATCTGCTCATCTCTCCATATAAAACGGTGTTGGATGAATGAATAGGTACTTGAAGGAAACGCTTCATAGCATACGTATGTACTTTTTCCATCTGCGAGTTTTCATGTAAGCCCCAAATTTCAGCTGCATATGTAAGAAGAGGTTTTATCTGTATATCAAACATTTTCAAAAATATACCACAGTCTGTACAATTCAGTTTTCTCAGGGATTTCAGAATTTCAAGAGCACCTTTTTCCCCTTTTCTTAGAGATTCTTCCCATGCGTAACGGAAAGTTAAAATTTTGTAGAAAACATCATTCCAAGATATTCATATGAATATATTACTTGAACATCTGCATTTCCATAAAGCCATTTTCCATGCACTGATAGGTGGCCACCTGTTCTAAAGACCACTATATTCGTCTTATCCAAGTTAACTGATCAACCTAAGTGACCCGCTTCTTCTTTCAATATATTTAGTTAGTTTTGCAAACCTACAACTGTTCCGGACAGAAGAACAACATCGTCAGTATACAGTAATAAAACTAATTCAACTGCTCCAGGTATTATCTGGATACCCTGTCTTCTTTGCGGGGCAATTCCACAGCCAGTTCGTTTATACAAATAAAAAAGAAAGAAAGAAAGAAAACAACTGTGGACTCTACAAGCATCTTTGTTTTACTCCATTTGGACAATCAAAATAATTTGAATACTCACTCTTCACACCCACACATGCAAGCACTGAGGTGTAGACTCCTCTAATAGTCATGTACAATTTACTATTAACCCCTCTTTTACGGAGTACATTCCACAGAACATTCCGATTTACCGAGTCAAAGGCCTTCTTGAAATCTACAAATGCAATGTAGAGCTTCGACTTACAGAGTAGATGTTTTTGGATCAAAGGATATAGTGTAAATATTTGGTCTATGGTGCTGTAACTGGTTCTAAAACCTACTTGTTCTTCCACTATTTTTTCTTCAGTTTCAGCCCATTCATTTAATCTTGTATTTAGAAGTAAGTGTAGATTTTACTTAAAATGCTGTTAAGTGATACTCCACGATACTTGTCCTGGATTGTTTCCTTTTATTTATATATAAATTGGTGCAATAACAGATTTAGCTCACTCTGATGGAAAGATACCATTATCAAAAAGTCTGGCGAACAAATGAACAAGGAAATCGATTACAGTTGTGTTTGCATACTTCAACACACTTAACGAACGAGAGAGAAAGAAAGAAAGAAAGAGAGAGAGAGACAGAGAGAGAGAGAGAGAGAGAGAGAGAGAGAGAGAGAGAAACAGACAGACAGACAGACCGAAACAAGCAAACAGACAGAGAGAGAGAGAGAGAGAGAGAGAGAGAGAGAGAGAGAGAGAGAGAGAGAGAGAGAGAGAGAGAGAGGTACAGTTAGAGGAAAGCGAGACAAAAAGATCTTGACATAGACTCTTGAAGGTAAGAGACAGAAAGAAAGAAAACAAGAAGAAGAAAAAAAAAAAGAAAGTAGCTAGGATGAGGGGAAGCCATGGAAAGACGGACAGACACTGAGAGAGTGAAGAGGGCTGCAAGGGAACACACATGGAAAGAAGGACAGACACTGAGGGAGTGAAGAGGGCTGCAAGGGAACACACATGGAAAGAAGGACAGACACTGAGGGAGTGAAGAGGGCTGCAAGGGAACACACATGGAAAGACGGACAGACACTGAGGGAGTGAAGAGAGCTGCAAGGGAACACACATGGAAAGAAGGACAGACACTGAGGGAGTGAAGAGAGCTGCAAGGGAACACACATGGAAAGAAGGACAGACACTGAGGGAGTGAAGAGGGCTGCAAGGGAACACACATGGAAAGAAGGACAGACACTGAGGGAGTGAAGAGGGCTGCAAGGGAACACACATGGAAAGAAGGACAGACACTGAGGGAGTGAAGAGGGCTGCAAGGGAACACACTGTGTATGCAGTTTGCGGAGCTATGGTTGCATGTCTGGCAGAGACCGGAGAAGAGATATGATAACATGGATTTAGAGTATCTGTCGGGAGATGAATAAGAGAGAGAGAGAGAGAGAGAGAGAGAGAGAGAGAGAGAGAGAGAGAGAGAGAGAGACTTTGATATTTTGATATTTTATTGTCATTACCAAAGAGGTCTTTTGACAAGCAAGGGGGGAGAGGTAACAGAACAATAACATTTCCCTCTTACTTTCCTGCAAACAAATAGTACACATTCATTCCTAGTGTGCACCAAATCAAAGGTTGAAAACAAATAAATTCAAACATTTCCTTATGTCCTCACGCACAGGAGTAATGCAATTAAAAAACAACAACAACAACAAAAACCCTTAAGACTTACTCGACCATCCACTCGATCAAATGATGACAATGTATCTTACTGATCTCTTCCACTTGCGATGAATGATAATATTCATTCAGATATCTCTTATAATGCATTATCTTAAATTTCACTATCCTTCATCTGTCTTATTTTCAATGCTTCTGCGATGAATTTCGCAACTGATTTAAGTACAAGTTCATCATCTGATGATAACACGACAGCAACATTTTGTTTTTTCGCTATATCTAACTGGAAAAGTGAACAATTTGTCCGCACTTCATTATAAGCAGTACAGTGGAACAGAAAGTGTTCTTCGTCATCAATAATGTGTCTACATGCAGGACAAGGAGATTCTGTGGATGTTTCACATTCAAACCATCTTTTGCTTGCATTAAAACCTAAAGTTCTCAACCTAAATCTTGCGTAATTTATTCTGTGCCATCTATCTGTTATGACATTGAGAAACTTTTAAGAATGAAACACATTCTTAAATGAGAAAAACCAGCGATATTTTTCTTTACTTTCCATATCTGAGTGCCAATTCTGTTTAAAAGAACAAATAAGCCTGTCTTTAAATTCGCAATAAACTGTTGCTCATTCCCTACTTCCTGGGCCATCCACAGAGAGAGAGAGAGAGAGAGAGAGAGAGAGAGAGAGAGGAGAGAGAGAGAGGAAGAGAGAGAGAGAGAGAGAGAGGAGAGAGACAGACAGACAGACAGACAGACAGACAGACAGAACGAACGAACGAACGAACGAACGAATGGACGGATTTTGTTGAACATCGGCCACAGACCATAACTCAAAAGGATTTGGGGTGCGGGGCGAGGGAAGTGGGGAAGACAATGGCTCAAGGCCACTGGGGAGGGGTAAATAATGAAATCATCCACATACATCATGATTACTTTTTACAAATGGATACATCAATACACAAAAAGCATCCAGATTCAAAAGTATAAACAAACGTATCTATGATAATACACTTTCAGAAAAGAGCGTATATGGACAAAAAAAAAGGGTGTCAAAACATTACTTCAAAGGAGAAGAAAACAAGAGAAAATATTTAAGAAAATGTTGTCAATTTTAGTAGCATTTTCATCTTAATACACGACCTGAATAAACCTGTCTTCTACGAATTGCATAGAAAATATATTTTGAAACTTGTAAAGTTCTTTTATGATCCCGTGGTAGAGGAATAATTGACAGTGGTAACTGTACAATATTTTCTACTCTGGCATCTTGTGCTTGTTTTATTTCTAGCATGGTCACTGGTCCGGCCGATGTCCTATTTGGAGGGAGATTTGCGCTGGGTTCGGGTCCTTGTACGCCCTCTTTCCTGATCACTATGACTGCCTTCTCTGGACTGCATGCGTTTAAAACCGTCCACAATGCGGTTCTGGCTTTTGTCTCTGGTACTGGAAGCCGTTTTCTTAGAGCACTGTTTTCCAGATGACTTTTTATTCTGCTTCTCATTCTGTTGACTGGTTCTGGAAGCTGACTTTTTCCTGGAATTGGCAGAACGGGTGTCTGAGTGCTGATCTGATTTTACTTCTGGGGAAGTGTTGGACTGGGACTGTGTGTCCTGTGTTGGATGTGATTCTGATGGGCCTGTCTCCGGAAGTTTGCTCCCCGTATCCTCCTGATCCTCATCTTCAGTTTGATTACCCCTTGTATCGTCCAGATCATTTTCTTCATTCGTCTTCTTCATTGCCATATCTCCGGCAACTGCATCACTTTGTCCAGTGTCTGAAGCTTTAGAAACCTGTTTGGAGGCACTGTTCACTGGGGTGATACGTGGATCCTCCTCAACTTTATCATTCTGTAATTCAATGCTGTCTGTGGTGTGCACACAGATTCCCAACACGTCTTCACTTTCATGGACGGCTCTTCCGCTGTGGAGATTTTCTTTGTCTTGCTTGCTGCGCCCATTGACTTGGTCACTGCTTTAGTCAGTAACATGTCTTCCGTGACAATAAAATGTGTCACGTTCTTCCCGATGACGACTGCCTCCATGGTCTCTGGTCCAGGGTCTGTTGAAGGCTCTTGAATCACCGTTCTGGCCCGAGACTCGTTGAACAGCTCCACTGTATGAAGACCGGCCTGGAGCCACAGGAGTCTGAAAGCACGTTCGATGTCAGATGGACGCCACTCATGTTCACCAGAATGGATGTTCAGAATATCTGTCACCAAATCCTCGCAGGACAGCTCATTTCTTTTTTCTGTTTCATCAATGCCCCAAAATGTTATATTGCATTTTTTTGACTCGATCTCAAGAGCTTCTATTTTTTTTTCTTCCAAGCGGTCAAGTCGATCAACAATGTTGTCCCTATCTTCCCGCAACTCTGTTATTTCTTCCCTGTTTTCTTCCACTTTTGATTTCAGTTGAACCAATTCTGAATTTAGGCGGCGTAAGATTTGTTCTTGCCCTTCGAATTTTTCTTCAATCAGCCGGTTCAGTTGTGTTGAGTGAAAATTAAAGCTCTGCATGATTTGCGCAAATCTCCAGTTTACTAACTGCAAAGTGTTGTCTTCAGGCCCGGGGTTCTGTTCAACCTCTTTGCACAACAATAGAAATAGCAGCATACAGCCACTGTTAATCTGAGTGATGGCCGCAACAGTTTGTGAGTGAATATTGTGTTCACTTGATCTGTTACCACACTTGGGAACAATGACAAATTTTCCACCACTGGATATGATGAAGAAAAATTAAGTTGCAAATATTTCAAAAATTATTGAAGCAATCGGCCTCAAATTTTGACAATATATAGCTTGTACAGAGATACTATTTGCTGTCAAATTTCATGGTGATAACAAATACCAAACACGTATAAATTCTCAAGAAAGTCGGAGCGATGTGACATGCGACCTGTGTTCGAGAGAGAGAGAGAGGGGGGGGATGAGAGTTAGCCAGCCAGCCAGCCAGCCAGACAGATAGAGGGACAGAGACAGACAGTCAGACAGAGAGGGAAAAAGACAGACAGACAGACACAAAGACAAACAGAGAGACAGACAGACAGACAGACAAGCAGACAGAGGAAAATGAAGGGTAGTAAGACAGAGAGGGAGAGAGATAACGTTGAAGGAGAGTGGGGAAAAGTATTGATATAGACAGGGCAGTGTTAAGGGGGGGGGGGGGGGGGGGGGTTAAGAATGAGAAGGAAAACAGATACAGAAAGCAGCAATGAGAAGGTGGAGAAGGGATGGAGACAAGGGAAGAGTCTGGAAGAGCAAAATATGGCTGCACAATAACACAGATTTTCTGTTTCTTGTGGAGATAGAGATGTCTGCTTGACGCAAACCGCAAGAGCGATAGGATAACAGGGTCTAAAATGTCTGTCGAGAGGTAAAAGAGAGAGAGAGAGAGAGAGAGAGAGAGAGAGAGAGAGAGGAGAGAGAGAGAGAAGACAGACAGACAGACAGACAGACAGACAGACAGACATAAACAGAGACAGAGAGAGAAGGACAGAGAGATACACAGACAGACAGATAGGCAGAGAGACACACAGACAGATAAAAAAACAGACAGAAACTGAGGCAGACAACAGTGAGACAGATGGGACAATTAAAAAAAAATCAAACGGGTTAGTGGGATATGCCTTGACAATGCTTTTCTTTCACATGCAGTCCTCTGGGTGCAAATACAAATGCATAGCATTACTAAATTGGGCACAAATTCAAACTGACAGTGTCAAGAAACAAATGGGAAGGACGGGTGTGTGTGTGTGGGGGGGGGGGGGGGGGGGGGAGGGGGAGAAGCCAAGAAAAGGGAGAGGGGGAACTCTCTCTTTTCTCTCTCTCTCTCTCTCTCTCTCTCTCTCTCTCTCTCTCTCTCTCTCTCTCACACACACACACACACACACACACACACACACACACACACAAACAACATCATCCACAACTACCCCTACCCGCAGCCATCCCACTTGATTGGAAGATCCATTCACAGCTTGGTAATAATGGATACACACATCCACGGTGGAAAAGAAAACAAATCGCTGTAGAAGACAATGAAAGGAAATAGAGCGTTTTTTTCTACAGTGTTACAAAGGCTAGTAAATGTACCATGCATATTTAAAAAAAAACAACAGTTTTTCATGCCCTTAAAATTTGAAAAGAAAAACAGAGATCGCATATACACACACTATCGTCTTATCAGGAAAACAAAATTGGGTTGAATGTAAAGAATAAGTTTATAAACAACTTTCTTTGTTTAGAAAAAGAAATCGGCCCCTCTGTTTTTATCCAGGCTTTGAACCAGACGTGTAAAATCATGCAACATTGGGCGGGTGTTGATTGTATGTGGGGTAAATGTTTGATGATTGTATGTGGGGTAAATGTTTGACAGGAAAGTGAATGAATAGCAAGATGAGGACGGGGAAGAGTGCTGATTCCATCATCTTGAACCCGTCTCTTGATGTAGAAGAAGGACAATGAGTCTCTTGGCTTCTGGTAGTTGTAGTTTATCTTCCGTTCGTTTTGAAGCTTCTGCTGATGCCTGTTTCACTGAACGGAGTCCGCAGCACGTTCAGGTAGTTCATTTTAGATAGAATACTTAATTTCTTGTTGATCGTTTGCTGTTCATTTAATCCGCCTGCCCACCTACCCCGCCCGAAACAGAAGTTCGTTTTGGAACACATGGCGATATTCCCTTCTCCTTCGAATTCCACCTTGAACAGTCTGAGTTCTTTTATCAAACATTTGTCTTTTCTCGTAGCATGGATACGGAGGAAACCCAGGTACCTCCTTTAGTTTGGGTTCACACCAACTCGGAATGACAGACGTCACGGGCTCATGCATGAAACCAGTGTCTCCACCATTCTTAGAAATGCTCACACAGCTCGGGATGGACATAAAACAGCTCTGTGTCGTCTACGACTAAGCGCACATTGACTTGAAACGAAGATACGTGCTACTGCAGCGTTTTCGTTTATCAACGCCTATTTTCTCGTGTGAAGTGGCGGAAGATCAACTACATTTTCTTAATAAATGCTCCATGTATTATGAACTGAAGTCTTGTTCCATGTATAATGAACTGATATCTTGTCTAATATTGCTAATGCTGAGAGGTATTCTGAATGTTCAAAAGAATCAACGAATAAAAGATAGTTCTATACTTAGGTCAAGTCATTTTCAGACTGAAAAAGCCAAACATTCGTATGAATACCTCATAGTTCGCAACAACAACAAAAAATGAGTGACAAATGTCCCTACAATCATGTGAACATTTGCTTACTAACTCACTTTTACTTTCTGTTGTTTAGTTCAGTTTTGTTGGGTTTTTTTTTACCATTCCGTGTCCAAAATTCCTTTGATGGGGTTTACAGCCTATCAATGTGTCTAAGCCTGTGTCTGAGTCTGCGTTTTAGCCACACACACACACACGCGCGCGCGCGCGCGCGCCACACACACACACACACACACACACACACACACACACACACACGCACGCGCGCACGCACGCATGCACGCATGCAAGCACACACACACACACACACACACACACACACGCACGCACGCACGCACGCACGCACGCACGCACGCACGCACTCACGCACGCACGCACGCACGCACGCACACACACGTCCTCACTAACATGTGACATAATCATGCTTGTGGGTACTCAGAGAGAGAGAGAGAGAGAGAGAGAGAGAGAGAGAGAGACCGACGGACAGACAGACAGACAGACAGAGAAAGAGATGGAAGGGGTGTATGGGAGCATAAAAAATATGTCTAGTTCTAGAATTGTTGATAGTGCACACGTCTAAACTCCACACCTCGTCCATCAACAACGGTGTGTAAAAACACAGGAAGCCAGCTCTGAATCCCCAATCATTTATCGCTTCGTCCCTGTTCAAGGCCCCCTCTCCAGATTCAGTTGCCTGTCCCTTACATCAGCTATGGACAGAGAAGGTTGTCAGGCTGCTGAAAGGGCCATTTGTCACTGGTGGCCGATGACACCATTTTCACGTGGTAGTCTGGCAAACGGGGCAACCACACATCTCATGTCTAAAGGGCACTGGATGTGCAGTCCATCATGGTAGGCAGGTGGGTTGTTGGTGGAGGCTAAAGGAAGGTGGGGTGAGGAGGTGAGGTGGAGGAGTATGAGTTGCAGGGGATGGGGTGGGGAGCTGAGGAATGTTAGGGAAGCTAATTTAAATATATACAATCTCACAGTTTGCAGAAGCTTGAAATCCAAATGCGAGTGCACACACACAACACACAACACACACACACACACACACACACCCCACACACACCACACACACACACCACACACACTTGCATACATACATACGCACACACTCACACTCAAACTCACACAATATGGACGGTGGCCTTTTTTAGATAAAAGATTTCTTAATTGCAGTCATGTGAAGCTTGATTTTTTAAGCACATTTTAATTAAGCATACTTTTCATTTGCTGTTTAGGTTCAGTTGCAGACACTATTCAATGCATTAAACGTACTGAACAATAATACAGCTGAACGTAATTCAAAACATCGTTTACACCATTTTGCTTTGGTTTCTAATCCACGGAGTTTGCTGCAACCATGCCATGAGTTTTTTTTTTTTTTTCAGAAACGAGCCTATGCATCCACGCACAGGGACATGAAAACATAATTACGCACTCACGCACGTATGCACGCACGGAGGCGCGCGTGTGCGTGCGCGCACATATCCAACTCACTCTCTCACATACACTGAACAAAACTCTCCCTCTGTTTCTCTCTCCCCAACACGCAATCCCTCTCTCTCTCTCTCTCTCTCTCTCTCTCTCTCTCACACACACACACACACACACACACACACACTACACACACACACACACACACACACACCACGCACGCACGCACGCACGCACGCACCACCACGCACACACACACACACACACACACACCACACACACACACACACACACACACTCACCTCGTCCTCCTAATCACATCATCATCACCGTCATCATTATCATCACCATCATCTCATCATCATCATCATCATCATTTTTACTATCGTCGTCATCATCATCATTATAGTGTCTTTCTTTTTCTTTTTACATTCAAAAAGATGAAACCACCGAAATGTCACCACATTTCAGGAAAGCACAAATAGGGCAGCGATACATCCTCCAACAAATATCATCTGTTTATTGTCAGTCTCGTACGTGTGCAGGGAAGTAAAGTGCAGTTAGAGGGGAGTTAGAGCGGTGCGCGAAGAGGAGGTGGAAAAGGGGGGTGGGGGGTACGCGCGGTAGCAGCAGACAAGTTGGCGGCGGATGGGAAGTAAAGTGCAGTTAGAGGGGAGTTAGAGCGGTGCGCGAAGAGGAGGTGGAAAAGGGGGGTGGGGGGTACGCGCGGTAGCAGCAGACAAGTTGGCGGCGGATGGGAAGTAAAGTGCAGTTAGAGGGGAGTTAGAGCGGTGCGCGAAGAGGAGGTGGAAAAGGGGGGTGGGGGGTACGCGCGGTAGCAGCAGACAAGTTGGCGGCGGATGCGGGATGGAGGGTATGTGGATCTAGAGGGGAGTTAGAGCGGTGCGCGAAGAGGAGGTGGAAAAGGGGGTGGGGGGTACGGCGGGTGAGAGACAAGTGGCGGCGATCGGGATGGGAGGTATGTGGATCTAGAGGTGAAGAGGAAAGGAGGTGCCATGGGAGGGTATATGGATCCAGAGGTGAAGAGGAAAGGAGGTGCCATGGGAGGGTATATGGATCCAGAGGTGAAGAGGAAAGGAGGTGCCATGGGAGGGTTATGGATCCAGAGGTGAAGAGGAAAGGAGGTGCCATGGGAGGGTATATGGATCAGAGGTGAAGAGGAAAGGAGGTGCCATGGGAGGGTATATGGATCCAGAGGTGAAGAGGAAAGGAGGTGCCATGGGAGGGTCTATGGATCCAGAGGTGAAGAGGAAAGGAGGTGCCATGGGAGGGTCTATGGATCCAGAGGTGAAGAGGAAAGGAGGTGCCATGGGAGGGTATAGGATCCAGAGGTGAAGAGGAAAGGAGGTGCCATGGGAGGGTCTATGGATCCAGAGGTGAAGAGGAAAAGGAGGTGCCATGGGAGGGTATATGGATCCAGAGGTGAAGAGGAAAGGAGGTGCCATGGGAGGGTCTATGGATCCAGAGGTGAAGAGGAAAGGAGGTGCCATGGAGGGTATATGGATCTAGAGGTGAAGAGGAAAGGAGGTGCCATGGGAGGGTATATGGATCCAGAGGTGAAGAGGAAAGGAGGTGCCATGGGAGGGTATATGGATCCAGAGGTGAAGAGGAAAGGAGGTGCCATGGGAGGGTCTATGGATCCAGAGGTGAAGAGGAAAGGAGGTGCCATGGGAGGGTCTATGGATCCAGAGGTGAAGAGGAAAGGAGGTGCCATGGGAGGGTCTATGGATCCAGAGGTGAAGAGGAAAGGAGGTGCCATGGGAGGGTATATGGATCCAGAGGTGAAGAGGAAAGGAGGTGCCATGGGGGGTTATGGATCCAGAGGTGAAGAGGGAAAGGAGGTGCCATGGGAGGGTCTATGGATCCAGAGGTGAAGAGGAAGGAGGTGCCATGGGAGGGTATATGGATCCAGAGGTGAAGAGGAAAGGAGGTGCCATGGGAGGGTATATGGATCCAGAGGTGAAGAGGAAAGGAGGTGCCATGGGAGGGTCTATGGATCCAGAGGTGAAGAGGAAAGGAGGTGCCATGGGAGGGTCTATGGATCCAGAGGTGAAGAGGAAAGGAGGTGCCATGGGAGGGTCTATGGATCCAGAGGTGAAGAGGGAAGGAGGTGCCATGGGAGGGTATATGGATCCAGAAGGTGAAGAGGAAAGGAGGTGCCATGGGAGGGTATGTGGATCCAGAGGTGAAGAGGGAAGGAGGTGCCATGGGAGGGTATATGGATCCAGAGGTGAAGAGGAAGGAGGTGCCATGGGAGGGTCTATGGATCCAGAGGTGAAGAGGAAAGGAGGTGCCATGGGAGGGTCTATGGATCCAGAGGTGAAGAGGAAAGGAGGTGCCATGGGAGGGTCTATGGATCCAGAGGTGAAGAGGAAAGGAGGTGCCATGGGAGGGTCTATGGATCCAGAGGTGAAGAGGAAAGGAGGTGCCATGGGAGGGTTATGTGATCCAGAGGTGAAGAGGAAAGGAGGTGCCATGGGGGGTCTATGGATCCAGAGGTGAAGAGGAAAGGAGGTGCCATGGGAGGGTCTATGGATCCAGAGGTGAAGAGGAAAGGAGGTGTCATGGGAGGGTCTATGGATCCAGAGGTGAAGAGGAAAGGAGGTGCCATGGGAGGGTCTATGGATCCAGAGGTGAAGAGGAAAGGAGGTGCCATGGGAGGGTATGTGGATCCAGAAGTGAAGAGGAAAGGAGGTGCCATGGGTGGGTATATGGATCCAGAGGTGAAGAGGAAAGGAGGTGCCATGGGAGGGTATATGGATCCAGAGGTGAAGAGGAAAGGAGGTGCCATGGGAGGGTATATGGATCCAGAGGTGAAGAGGAAAGGAGGTGCCATGGGAGGGTATATGGATCCAGAGGTGAAGAGGAAAGGAGGTGCCATGGGAGGGTATATGGATCCAGAGGTGAAGAGGAAAGGAGGTGCCATGGGAGGGTATATGGATCCAGAGGTGAAGAGGAAAGGAGGTGCCATTGCAGGCTGCAGGTCTCACCAGCAGGAGAAGCTTGAATGGCGCGCGCGCCCGCGCGCGCGCGCGCGCGCACACACACACACACACACACACACACACACACACACACACACACACATACACACACACACACACACATGCGCGCGCCCGCGCGCGGACCCGCACACACACACACACAGATCATCATCATCACCACTGCAATCGCCACCACACCCTCCACCACCACCACTACAACAACCACTACCATCACAACGAGTGCACACGTACATGCATTCACCTTCACTTATGTGAGCTGTATTCCGCTTTGAATAAAAAGGAGAGGTTGGGCAAACAGCCAAAACCATGGCTTTATGTTCTGAAACATTCTGTTCTACAGCCAGCCCAGAGGAGATTTGGAACTGCTGTGCAGTCGTTCTCCGCAGCTGAAATGTGCGCCACATCACGCAACTGAGAAGAAAATCGTTGTTTTTCTGCAATGCGTTATCTACACCTGCAAACATATGTGTCGAAGAGTTACTCGAGTTTAGCGTTGTTTCAAGAAAAGAAGTGGATGAACCAAGCGTGCTATCACACATAGTAACAGTGACTATTAAACACATGATAGTCTAATAAATTCATGAGTCACAAGTATTAGTGAACTCTTGAAATTTTAAGATTCTGGGTGACACGAAAGTACCGAAAACGCGTTTCAATGAAATTCACATATTTGACCAATAGTGTCTGTATTTTTAAAAAGTGTGCAAACGTCTCATTCAGTGCTGAAAACATTGTGTGAGCAAAGTGTTGATCCCGGACGGCGTACTGCTGGAAATGTGGTGACGAAACGTCTGGAAAATCAGACTATACCGGGGCTTAAAGCAGCGTGAGTGAACAAACCTGTCTTCTGTTTAAGCGTATGTTATTTCCAGCGATGTATTCACACCGTCAGGGACATTAGCAGAGTTGTGCTGGGAATGTTGTGATGACAATGCTGAAATATAAACAATGCCAGTGCTGAAAATAATATGACTGAGCAATCTTATTACTTTTTATTGATACGGTTTTTTGCCAATGAGGTGCACACAATTTTGAGAATGTGCAATGCAGCAATAAGCCAAAGGAGAGTCACAACAGCAGATAGGTGACACACGACAGCCATCGTGGCCTTTACCAGAGGCATGGTTGCAGAACATTCATGAAAATCTGGTCATTGTAATGAGAAAAGGGATGATAGGCGAAAAAGGACAAGATGTAAATCTGTAAACCTTTGGTCGTCGTAAACCCATCCTGTCTTCCATCTTTTCCTCCCACCCACATAAGAGAGTGAGAGAGAGAGAGAGAGAGAGAGAGAGAGAGAGAGAGAGAGAGGAGAGAGAGAGAGAGAGAGAGAGAGAGAGTTTAGATTTTCAATTCTTGAAACTTTGTAACGTAAACGTTATTTGAAACGTTTGGTGAACTGTGTTATTATTTGCACTCTGACACATGATGCCACTTTGTTTTGTTCTTCAGGTATATTCTCGAAAAACTGAGTTCTTACGAAACTTTGATTTTCTTTGATATTGTTTAATCGATGAACATTTATGTACACTGTAATATGATTGTATTTGGACCTATGAGAGTATCACAAGTTTTTCTATGGTGTCAGTATACTCTATCTGTACATTTATCTAAGTGACTCTCACAGATGTCAATGGATCCTGATCAGATCTAATATTGCCTTGGCCACCATAGCTAATAACAGGTACAGCAGTCTCAGCTGACTCAAAACAATGTCAAGTTTGTGGAGATAATTGAACGCATGCAACAATTCTTGTTCAGCGTATAGGACTGTGTGTATATACATATTTTCTTATACATAAATATAAATGTAATACTGCTGATACTCTATGATATAAGAGCGAGCTAGGCTACTTAGTTCTCTCAGCATGGATGGCAAAGTGACTTTGTATGAACAATCTCTGGACAATGCGAGCTTCGTGACTGAGGATGGAACATCACTGGTGGCATTCAATTCTTCAATTAATACATCAACCTTTGATATAGACAACATGCCAAACATACTTGTACGATTTCGTATTCCAGTGGCTATTCTCCCCTGTCTGGCTGTGCTAGGGATAATGGGCAATATCTTCTCACTGGTTGTGTGGAAGATGGAGACTTCTTTCAACGCCACTGTGTTCTTGTTCAAATTCCTGGGTGTGTGTGATACTGTGTACCTTGTGAGTATCGTGACTTACTGTTCTGTCTTAATGACCCCAACGCCATTCAGCCCTGCAGTTTTCATCATAAGTCATGTCGGGAATTGCTCACAAATGGTGTCTGCACATGTCACCTTGTTCATTGCTATCAGCCGGTGGATAGCTGTCGTTTTTCCCTTCCATGCACAGCGAATGCTGACGTCGTGTAAAGTCTATCTCGCTTGCGTGTTTATACTGATGTACTGCGGGACCGTAGAAGTATTCAACGTGATTAATGTACTATCTCATTTTGACAAGAAGTACATCATTGTACAACAATCTGTGGGACTGATATTGCCTATGCTGCTGTTGGTGATGTTTAACGTCAGTCTTCTGTGGACTGCAACAAGACGTCCCAACATTTTGTCACAGACACAGCTGAAGGAAATACAACAACAGGCCCAAAGACAGTCAGAGAGAACTGATCAACAAGCCACTGAGAAAACGACAGTCTGCACAAACGTGGACACAGAGAAGGTGCATGAAATAGAGGAAGAAACCATGAAGGAAAAGGTGAAGGAGACCAGCAACAACAAATACATCGCCAGATGGAACAACATCTGAATCGACAAGATCAAGTTGTGAAAAGTAATACCAGTGTTACTGATCATGCTAAGCACTTCAGTAATCATCAACCCCGGAGGCGTCATATGGTGAAAGCAGTGCTGCTCGTTTCTCTCTGTTCATTCATCTCATACCCTATAGGCGTAGGACTGCGAATTTACTTGATAGCGTCAAGAGCCATCCACATGCAGGACATTTTTATGCTGTTATACATAATAATTTTATGCCTTGTCGTCAACTCCAGCATCAACGTCTTCATCTACTGGTTCTTCGTGTCCAGGTTCAGACAGCTGGCTACAAGTCTCTGGACTCATCTCAGGGCTTGTCGTCACTGAGGGACTCGTTTTCACACATACACACACAAGCGCGCGCGCACGCACACACACACACACACACACACACACACACACACACGCACACACACGCACGCACGCACGCACGCACGTACGCACACACACACACACACACGCATCTACATACACGCATATCAAGCACACGCACATAAACTCACACACACACACATAACCCTGTGCCCACACATTAATTTACATATGTGTGCATTTACTACTCACACACACACACCCATACAAATGGCACAGCCAATGTTAGGTAGGTACTCAAGTTCTGACCAGCGCGTTGGGCTAACGGGTAGCTCAGATATCTGCTAAGTCATGGCCACGAGACCCTCTTCTTAAATTCTTTGATCTTGTCGAATCCAGGATCCAGAAACCTATATTCTTATTCTTTGATCTTAGTTATGAATTCGTTTATCCATCAGCTTTGTATCATGCACAATGTGGTCTCAAAACGTAGCAGATCTGGTGTAGCGTATATGGACTATTCCGCACGCAGTGACGCCTCCTTCATGAAACTGAAACTGAAACATCACTGAGGTAGTGTTGGGGAAGTTCCTCGGTGTTGCTCTTTTCAGCATTGATCGCTATAACGCGTAAATGATATATGAAATGTAGTAATTTTCATTTGTCATCACGTTTGCTAGACACGTTGCATTTGATGTTACCATCAAAAGCAACACACACCAAAGCTATGTACATGGCACATCTAAGGTCATGTTTTTGATGTAATCACTTTAATCTTATTTAGGAAACCCGTAGCTAATATTGAAAGGATTCTATCGTCATGTTCTAATGTAATTGCTCTCTTCTTATCGCTGTCATTGTTTTTGTGCACACAGTAAACATTTCAGTATATTGTGAATATTTTGCCATTAACAGATTATGTTAGGAGTATGAAATTGTAAAACATACTTGTTTCTGGAATAGCTAGTAATGACTGTCATATGAAGTTAACGTACATCGTCTAGAAATATAACGTAATCGTTAACGAGCATAATTTCATTTCTTCAACATTCTTTTGCGTGTGTGTGTGTGTGTGTGTGTGTGTGTGTGTGTGTGTGTGTGTGTGTGGTGTGTGTGTGTGTGTGTGTGTGTGTGTGTGTGAGAGCCTGTGTGTCTGTGTGTGTCTGTGTGTGTCTGTGTGTGTCTGTCTGTGTGTTTGGGGGAATATAGAAAATGGGGGGAGGATGTGGGAGAGTTGTTTAGTGATTTGCATGGACAGGTGCAGATAGGCATACAAAGAAGGTTCTTTTTCTTCTTTTAAGGTATGTCAATCTCACATTTGTACAGGTAGTGACTGACTGAGTCTTTCTCTCTCTGACAGAAATTTATTTTGGATGCTTTTTAATTCCATACTTTTAGAAACCATTGGAACCATTTCAGTTTTGTTTCTTAAATTTTCTTAATCCTCTTTTTGGTTCCTCTGTCCAGTTAATGTGTGTATTGAAATGGTGTTCTCTTCAAATTAAGGGACTAATGTTTTTTAACAATAGAAAAACATTGCCTTCCATGAAAGTATTGTTATGAATTCATGTTCCTTTTTTTGACACCTCATTCTTTCTTAAATGCTAAAATTGTGTCTTTACCAAAGATACCAAATAGTTTTAAGTTTTTTTTTCTTTGCGTAGTTCTTTAGCGATTGTACGCAACTTATATAATCAAGGAAGGTGACCCCAAATCCCAGCTTCTCTGATAGTATATGGCGACTTACAAAAATGCATTTTATACTGAAAGAATTTTAATTTCAATGTATTCTGCGTAATTTTTTGTTGCTTTTTTTCCCCACTTTGAGCTTTATAACGTAATTGTAGTTTCAGTTGCTTGAGTGTAATTTTGGATTAGTTTACATGATTTAATAGGACATTTCGTATGCTTGAACTTTTTTTTCGAAATTTGCTCTTAATACCGTTTACTACAACTTTGTCAGGTCGATATGCATCCAGGTTATAAAGAATCACAAGCTGTTTGGAAATCGATAGAAATTAATAAAACAGGCAAGCGATTCACCGCTATATAACGAAGTAAATTGTTTATCGTTCATAGACTGCAGCCTCTGTTTTTGTCGCGAATGAACCCGAATGTATTGACGT
Organism: Conus canariensis; assembly: GCA_033310375.1. Lineage (NCBI taxonomy): Eukaryota > Metazoa > Mollusca > Gastropoda > Neogastropoda > Conidae > Conus > Conus canariensis. Next base: position 4,978,993 of record CM065729.1, read on the forward strand.
AGACTGGAAACAGACTTTGATGGAAATATTAAAGAAAAAAGAAAACAAAGGAAGGAGAGAGAAAAGCAGGAATGAGAGGAAGAAGTGAGAGGTGACACTGAACGTGTTACTGTAAAGAAAGTTAGAAGAGAACAAAACCTTTTTTTTCTCTGTTGTGTCCATGTTTGTTTGCTTGGTATGGACTTAAGAACAGGTAAGAAAACAGAGTGCTAGAGTATCTGTGTGGATGGAAATTAGAAGGGTAGGAGAAGAGAGAGAGAGGAGAGAGAGAGAGAGAGAGAGAGAGAGAGAGAGGAGAGAGAGAGAGAGAGAATAGGTAGAAGATGGAGAGGAAGAAGAGAGGAAGAGGAGGTGGGGGAGGAGGGGAAATACATTGAGATGAACAGACGTAAGAAAATGCTTGGTCACGCACATGAACAAGAAGAAGAGAGAGAGAACAGAGTAAGAGGGGGAAACAGGGAGAGATGATAAGAAGAGATCAAGGAAGAAAAAAAGAGTAGATGAGTGTGTTACTGCCAACAGTGTTGTACCAACAATGAAAATGTGTTGATCTTCAGCAGTGTCCTACATCAGGTCTGGAAGCAATGTACTGTGGTGACTGTCGTCATTGTAATCACTCACTGTCGTCACTTCACGTCATCGTCACTACTCTCTGGCTATGGAACACCGCTGACTGGTGGGCTCTTCTTCTCTCATCGTCGTCACCTGACCAGAGGCTGACTGCCTGATAGAACTTCCTGTGCTATGAAAGGACAGTGCGGTGTGTTGATAAACGCTTCATGTGATGCTTCACCTGACCAGAGGCTGACTGCCTGATAGAACCTCCCGTGCTATGCAGGGAAAGTGCGGTGTTAACGACCAATCTGTCGCCCCTGCCCAATTTGTCGCCCGGCGTATATTAATGCGTCTAATCCTGTGTCTGAGTCTGCGTTTGAGCCACACACACACACACACACAAACACGCACACACACACACACACACACACACACACACACACACACACACACACACACACACACACACACACACACACCATATTCATTTTTTTTTTTATTGCAGAAGACTGAAAAGCTGTTTACCATTGTTTTCAGAAAAGACTTTGAAGGAGGTTTTACGAAAACCCCTTTTAATGTGTGACATTGTTTTAGGACTTGTTCAATGTTCCATTGTTACTTTTCCTGAACGGTGGTCTTTTTTCTTTACATGTTTAAATGTATTTTCACGTCATGTTTGTTATTGACTTGGGCCTGTATTCACATCGGGATAGCATGGGGCCAATAGAATTTAACAGGTTTTTGGAAGAGCTTCTACGCTGGCATGGTGCCAGTTCTCATGCTATCTCAATGTGAATACAGACTCTGAGTGTTTTTATATTGTTTTTATTTCTAGTTGTTTCTTTTCTAGACTAAGAAAACGTGTGGGGGAGGTGCCTGCCAGAAGTGACTATCGCAAAAGGAATTGGTACAATAAACCCTCACACCAAATTAGAAGAGAATTGGCCCCAATACCCTGGAGTTACAGGGGCCACGATTCTTTATTACCCCGCCACAGAAGTAGAAACATATATATATATATATATATATTACAAGACAGAACATATAGATACAATACAGATATATATCTACAGAGAGAGTAGAGTGATGTTGTATATTATTAATTATATATAATTATATAGCAATATAATATATATATATTAATATCAATTAATTAAAGATATGATATGTATTATACACATAAAATTCTCAATCATATAATCATACAGTCTATATCTATCTATCTATCTCATCCATATCCATCTTTCTATCTACAAGTCCATCTCTCTCAATGTATTATGTATGTAAGTCTCTCTCTCTCTCTCTCTCTCTCCTCTCTCTCTCTCTCTCTCTCTCTCTCTCTCTCTCTCTCTCTCTCTCTCTCTCTCTCATAAACTACTTGGTCTTATTATCGATAATAATTTATCCTGGTCGAATCAGCTTTCGACTTTATCAAAAAGAATATCGAAAAAAAGTCTTTCAGCTTAATAGAATCAAACATTTTTTGGATCAACACACTCGGAAATTATTTTTTCATGCTTATATTCAAAGCGATGTGGATTATGCTTCAACCTGTTGGGATTTAGCTAGTAAAGCCTCCTTAAGGCATCTTGAAAGTCTCTACAGACGCTCTCTCAAACTTATACTTCTTAAATCTTCCTCTCTGGAAATAAGTGACTATAAAGAACTAAACATCTTGCCCTTTGAATTTAAATGTATCTTCAACAAAGCTGTCTTTATGTTTAAGATTATGAATAACCTTGCACCATTCTATCTCCGAGAGAAATTTCCCGTACGAGAGTTTCGGAACAAAAGCACAATATTTATCCCTCGTCCAAGAACTGATCTCTTTATGACATCTTTTATCTATTCAGGAGGAAAATTATGGAATGAAATCCCGGAATACATAAAAAACAAAAATATGTTTATTATCGTTCAAAAAAGCATACCACAGATATTTAATGGAAAAGTTATAAATGGTTGGTCTCTTTCAGTTAAGACCTGATTTAATCATATAATATTTACCTTCTCTTTTACAACCCTCTCTCTCTCTCTCTCTCTCTCTCTCTCTCTCTCTCTCTCTCTCTCTCCTCTTGTGTACCTTCTATGTTAATGTTAAATGTCATGCCTTGCTTCTCCCTCCTGCTTCCTTTCTCCCCCACTGTCTCTCATTGCTATTTTTTTTTAAACTCTTCCTTCTCTTTCCTCTTCTCTCTCTCCTCTCTCTCTCTCTCTCTCTGGCTGTCTCTCTCTCTCTCTCTCTCTCTCTCTCTCTCTCTTGTCTCTTTCTCTCTCTCCCTCCTCTAATGCCCCCACCCCCCGCCCCCCACCCCACCATATCCCACCCCTTCTTCTGTATTCACTCTTGTACATTAGTTTTGTTGCATTTGGTATTAGTATATTTCAGAATTTGTATCTTTTGCTTTCTTTTCTTTTTTTTTCCTTTTTTTTTTTTTTTTTTGGCCCCGGAGGGCTGGATGTAAAAAAGCAGTTATGCTTACTCCACTACCCTCTGAAAATAAAATTCGTTGTTCGTTCGTTCGTTCTCTCTCTCTCTCTCTCTCTCTCTCTCTCTCTCTCTCTCTCTCTCTCTCCCCCTCTCTCTCTCTCTCTCTCTTTAATATGATATGTGTAATCTCATTTGCTGATGCATGACAATAGTTCTCACCATGACCTCATTCAACCTGATTTTACCTGGTTTTTACCCAAAAGAAATTCACCGTCAATGAAATGTCATTTTGTTTTATGCTTGAGGTGAAGCATTTATCATTGTACCCTGATCTGAGGAAGATGTCAACCAGCGAACATTTGTCAAAAATGGAAGTCTGAAGACATGAAAAGACTTTTTTTAAAACTAACTTTATATATTAAGTTGTCAAAGATGGATATTACGTATCTGTATTGTTTTTGTTTGTTTGTATTTTTTGTTTGTTTGTTTTCGTTTTTGTTCTTCAAGAATGCCATTAGGGCGAAAATTTCTGCCTTAAGAAGCTCCGAAGAGCGAATAATTTGGCGTGAGAAATAGATAAAGAGGCAAGAGATGAAAAACAAAGATATATATAAATATATATATATGTATGTATATGTATATGTATATATATATGTATATATGTAATATATATATATTCAATTATAAAACAAACCTTGCTTTTATGTCTTAGACTGAAGAAATAGGGGGAGATAAGCGTTCATATCTGCAGTGGTAGTTAATTCTGCCTAACTAACAGTATGTGCTTGAGAGGAGGAATGGGGAAAATAAATGCTTCTCAAAATGAGCCTTCAGCAAGCCTATAGTCTCCAAGGATGAGACAATCTGTAAGCTGCTCTATAAGTTGCTGGAATGGTGCTCGGTTTCTTATCCTTGGAATTTATTAGTCTATTATATATATATATATATATATATATATATATATATATATATATATTTGTTAAAATAAGTGTTAAAAAGGAATACTAAAATACTCTACAAATTTGTTTCAAGCTGGGTGGCTATCTTCAGGATGATATTTGGGTTGCCCACCGCCGGTGTTATATAGCGTGTGGGGCCCGATTGCAGCTATTTTCACGTGTGGGTTGGTTGCACGTTTTTTTTTTTTTTGTTTTTTTTTTTTTTAAGGTTTTCAGGTTGTTGTTTGGGGTGTGTTCACTAACAACGATTTCCATTTGTGCCTTGCAGTTGTTTACTATTTCTGTTTTAGTGTTTAAAGTTGCTAAGTGTGGTTTACATAGTATCAGCCATTTTTCAGTTAAACATAGGTTGCATCTTTTTGAAATGTTTGCTGTATGGTGATGCCCTTTTTATGATTTTCCAGGATATATTGTAGTTTATTTTTGCGTCTTTAAGTTTCCAAATGTGTTTGCTCAATTCTGTTTGGTTTTTGTATTTTTCTTTATTAAAGACTGTTTGTGGTTTGCATATCTGGTTTTGAAGTGGTTTTCAGTAATCCCTATGTATGTTTCTTTTTTCATTTTCTGATGTCACAGTGGCTTGGTATACGATATTCTTATAAAGGCATTTGTTGCTTAGGGGGCACTGCTCTTTTTTGATGCAATTGCAAGATTTCCTTTCTTCACCCTTCTTTGCTGTGTTGATTTTCGTTTTGTTGGATGCATCAATTAGGTTTTTGAGGTTGGGCATACATGAGTATGATAGTTTGACGGTGTTTTTGTTGAATATTTTTGACAGTTTGTGTTCTTTTGGGAATGAAGTTGTTAAGATTTTAAAGAATTCTTTCCCTATGTTTGTTTTGAGTTTCCCGTCGTATGGAGGGTTGAACCATATGATTTTTCTTTTCCTGTTTTTCTTACTTTTATTTGTGTTGTTATCTGGGTTGTATTGTAGTTTATAATTGTACCCACTTTTTTGCAGTGCTTCTTGGTATTCTACTGCTGCGTTGTTGAATACTCTTTCATTGCATGACAGATTTGATAGTCTCTTGTTTATTCCGTTGGGTATGGTCTTTAGTACAGATGGTGGATGGTTACTTTTGATGTTTACATAGATA
>CM065729.1:4991531-4994031 GCA_033310375.1 Conus canariensis
GAGAGAGAGAGAGAGAGAGAGAGAGAGAGAGAGAGCATTTAGATTTTCAATTTTTGAAACTTTGTAACGTTAACGTTGTTTGAAACGTTTGGTGAACTGTTTCATTATTTGCAGTCTGACACATGATGTCACTTGTTCTGTTTATCAGGTATTTTCTCGAAAAATTGAATTCTTATGAAACTTTGATTTTCTTTGATACTGTGTAATCGATGAACATTTACATACATCGTAATATGATTGTCTTTGGACCTATGAGGGTATCACAAGCTTTTCTACGGTGTCAGTATACTCTGTCTGTACATTAATTTAAGTGACTGACACAGGTGGCAATGGATCCTGAACGCATCTAATATAGCCTTGGCCACCATGGCTAACAGCAGCTGCAGCAGTCTCAACTGACTCAAGAAAATGTCAAGTTTCTTGAGGTAATTGAACACATGCAACAATTCTTGTTCAGCGTATAGGGCTTTGTGTGTACCTTTTTTAATACATAAATGTAGAGGTAATGCTGCTGATACTCTGTGATATAAGAACGAGTTTGGCTACTTATTTCTCTCAGCATGAATGGCAACGTGACTTTGTATGAACAATCTCTGGACGATGCGAGCTTAGTGACTGAGGATGGAACATTACTGCTGGCATACAATTCTTCAATTAACACATCAACCTTATATGGAGAGAACATGCCAAACATATCTGTGCGACTGTGGATTCAAATGGCTATTCTCCTCTGTGTGGCTGCGCTAGGAATAATTGGCAATATCTTCTCACTGGCTGTGTGGAAGATGGAGACTTCTTTCAACGCCACAGTGTTCTTGTTTAAATTCCTGGGTGTGTGTGATACTGTGTACCTTGTGAGTATCGTGACTTACTCTTCTGCCGAAATGACCTTAAAGGTAATCAGCCCTGCAGTTGTGATCATAGATCATGTCGCGAATTGCTCACAAATGGTGTCTGCACATGTCACCTTGTTCATTGCTATCAGCCGGTGGATAGCTGTCACTTTTCCCTTCCATGCACAGCGAATGCTGACGTCGTGTAAAGTCTATCTCGCTTGCGTGTTTATATTAATGTACTGCGGGATCGTAGAAGTATGCAACGAGATTTACACAATATATTATTTTGACGAGAAGTACATCATTGTACAACAATCTGTAGGACTGATATTGCCTATGCTGCTGTTGGTGATGTTTAACGTCAGTCTTCTGTGGACTGCAACAAGACGTCCCAACATTTTGTCACAGACACAGCTGAAGGAAATACAACAACAGGCACAAAGACAGTCAGAGAGAACTGATCAACAAGCCACTGAGAAAACGACAGTCTGCACAAACGTGGACACAGAGAAGGTGCATGAAATAGAGGAAGAAACCTATGAAGGAAAAGGTGAAGGAGACCAGCAACAACAAATACATCGCCAGATGGAACAACATCTGAATCGACAAGATCAAGTTGTGAAAAGTAATACCAGTGTCACTGATCACGCTAAGCACTTCAGTAGTCATCAACCCCGGAGGCGTCTCATGGTGAAAGCAGTGCTGCTCGTTTCTCTCTGTTCATTCATCTCATACCCTATAGGCGTAGGACTGCGGATTTACTTGATATCTTCGAGAGCCATCCACATACAGGAAACTTTTATGCTGTTATACATAATATTTCTATGCCATGTGGTCAACTCCAGCATCAACGTCTTCATCTACTGGTTCTTCGTGTCCAGGTTCAGACAGCTGGCTACAAGTCTACGGAATCACCTCAGGGCTTGTCGTCACTGAAGGTCTCGTTTTCACACATACACACAAGCGCACGCGCGCGCGCGCGCGCGCGCGCACACACACACACACACACACACACACACACACACACACACACACACTCACGCATATACATACACGCACATCATGCAAACACACATGCGCTCGCGCACACACGTGCGCCCGTGCCTACACATCTATTTACACATGAAAAGCACTAAAGAATGTACTACTTGCACATACAAGGATACAAATGGCACAGCCAATGATAGGTAGGTACTCAAGGTAGGTCTGACCAGCGTGTTGGGCTAATGCGTAGGTCAGACATCTGCTAAAGTCGTGGCCACGAGACCCGCTTCTTAAATTCTTTCATCTTAATCGGAAATGAAATGAGGCAGGGAACAGTAAACGATAAACAGTAAACAAGTTGGGTATTTTTTGCTCCCATAAGAAAACCTAACACAGAGTAACTTTTATTCAAGACTGGCACAGCCTTTTAAACTTGAATAAAGTCAGACAAATACATAGACGAACAATCTAATAGTGGGGGAAAAAACAAGTGCAGGCCAACAACTGAACTATCTTCATAGTAATGACTTGGCAAAGATTTGGACTTAAGGAGGAGGGGGGGGGGGGGGGGGTGGTGGCGGAATTTGAAGATGGAGAAACTGGGAACATGAAATTAAAAAAATATGTTACAGATATGAAAACTCTTCACTAGCTGCATAAGGGAACCATCGCAATCCCTT
>CM065729.1:4999031-5004031 GCA_033310375.1 Conus canariensis
GCTTCGGCTTCCCTCGATCGCCTGAAAACTTCAGGCCAACGATCTTTCTCTTACCAGCCACCTACTCAGTGGAATGGTCTTTCATCTTCTCTGCGTAACACGGACTCTTTAGAGACTTTTAAAATCTCCCTAAAACACATTTTTTCCCTCGGACTGATCAACGATATCCACTTATCACTGTGCGCGTGTTTGCTGGTGTTGACGTGCTCGTGTGCCTGTCTACGTGTGTGTTTTTTGGGTGTATGTGTGTGTGTGTGTGGGGGGGGGGGGGGGGGGGGGGGTGCCCATGCGTTCGCGCGCATGTGTTATATGTGTGATTGCGCGCGCGCGCGCGCGCACGTGTGTGTGTGTGTGTGTGTGTGTGTGTGTGTGGTGTGTGTGTGTGTGTGTGTGTGTTGTGTGTGTGTGCGTGCTTTGAATTAGAATTAGTATTTTATCATGTTTTTCTGTAATATGCGCTTCGGGCTCTTGCGAGGTAAAGCGCTCTATAAATATCCTTTTAGATTACATTACATCACACACACACACACACACACACACACACACACACACACACACTTGTTTGACTTGTTTCTTCACCACAGCCCCCACCACTGATTTCAGTGATATGATTTTATGATAGGTCTGTCAGAACTGTACCACTAAATTGGCAAAATTTTGCTTTTCAACCTAAGAAGCAGGATTTGTTTTGTTATTGAAAACCAAAATCATTCACAAAATATCTCAATTCTACTCTTCATTTTTCTCCATATTTTCACTTTTCTTTTTTATTTCTTGTTGGTGACATCACACATTACGATGTCACGCCTTGTTGATATATTTTTGATGTCATTTCTTTGGTCTGTCCATTTGTCAAGGATAGATATCACGTAGTTTTTTTTTCTTCACTTGAAAAAGGTCACGAAAATTTGTTTAAAATGAAGAGTGGAACTGTGATTTTGTAAACTGTTTTCTTCCCTTGAGAGGACTATTGTTTTTGTTTCAAAATCATTCCGTCTGTCTTTTTCCAGGATAGTCAATGTCATGCTGATACAGAACATTACATGAATGCTGAATAGGGCCAGAAATGTTGCATTTCACAATTTTTCGTTTAATTGAAAATAAAGTCCAGACAGATATAAGAAGATTTTCATTACTTTATAACAATTCGGATAACAGAACGGATCTTTCATCATTTGTCTTAATACTTGATATTACGACAATCGAAACCTAAAGTATAACTAGAAGAACGTATAAAAGATTTGCCCACGAAGAGACGGCTGTTTGTAAAGACTTTTGTAAAGAGCTCTTGCTAGAAAGTACGTGTAAACTCACATTTCCACAGGTAGTGACTGTCGGAGTCTTTCTTTCTGTCACAAAAATTATATTTTGGATATTTTTAATTGCGTACTTTTAGAAACCATTGGAACCATTTCAGTTTTGTTTCTTAAATTTTCTTCATCCTTTTTCTGTTCCTCTGTCTAATCAATATGTATATTAAATGATGTTCTCTTCAAACTAAGGGACTAATGTTTAAAAAAAATGCCTTCCATAAAAATATCGTTATATGTTCGTGTTCCTTTTGTAACACTACATTTATTTTAAATGCTAAAGTTCTCTCTTTACAAACGTTACCAACAAGTTTTAAGTTTGTTTGTTTTTCTTTACGTAGTCCTTTCCAATTGAACTCTGAGCTTTATAATGTAAATGCAGTTTCAGTTGCTAGAGTGTAATTTTGGATTAGGTTACATTATTCAATAGGACATTTTATATGCTTGAATTGGGGGATTTTTTTTTTTTCGAACTTTGCTCTTAATACTGTTTACTACAAACTTGTCAGGTCGATGTGCATACAGGTTATAAAGTTCGTGAAATAATGAATGCAATGTTGTTTCCCTCTTATGGTTTTGTATGTACGTGTTCCTTATCCAGGAGATTTTCAAGGAGCTGAAAACACACACACACACACACACACACACACACACACACACACACACACACACACACACACACACACACACACACACACACATACATAAGCGCGCACGCAACGCGCGCCGCGCGCGGCGCACACACGACCCCACCAAACACACACACATACTCTCCACACCACACTCGGAACTCATCAGGGAGACACGGCTGGGTCGGAACTCATCAGGGAGACAACCAGCCGTGTCTCCCTGATGAGTTCCGACCCAGCGGACGAAAGGCCTCGGAACAGGCAATACAAATATATCTGCCTTCAAAAGGGATTGCGATGGTTCCCTTATGCAGCTAGGGAAGAGTTTTCATATCTGTAACATATTTTCTTAATTTCATGTTCCCAATTTCTCCATCTTCAACCCCCCCCCCCCCCCCCCTTAAGTCAAATGTTTGCCAAGTCATTACTATGAAGACAGTTCAGTTGTTGGCCTGCGCTTGTTTTTTTCCCCCACTATTAGATTGTTCGTCTATGTATTTGTCTGACTTTATTCAAGTTTAAAAGGCTGTGCCAGTCTTGAATAAAAGTTACTCTGTGTTAGGTTTTCTTATGGGAGCAAAAAATACCCCACTTGTTTACTGTTTAAGATATAGTTCCCCCAGTTGTTATGCTTCGATCACCACTTGATGATAAGTTAAACATACGTTGATGAGGATAATGGCTGCTGCATTAAGTTAAACATACGTTGATGAGGATAATGACTGGTGCATTAAGTTGAATATACGTTTATGATGATAATGGCTGTGCGACATAATATTATCATTATTATTGTTATTGTTGTTGTTGTTGTCGTCATTATCATTATCGTTATAACAATTAATATTTTTGTTATTAGTATTACTTACTATTATTATCATTATTATTATCATCATCATCATTATTATTATCATTACTACTATTATCATTATTATTATTATTATTATTGTTATTTTCATTATTGTTGTTTTGTTGTTGTTGTTGTTGTTGTCCTCATTATCATTTCATTCTAACTATTGTTGTTGTTACTATTATATTATTATTGTTTTAATGATTATCATTATTTTTATTATATCATCATCATCATCATCATCATCATCATCATCATCATCATCATCATCATCATTGTCATTATTGTTAGTAGTAGTAGTAGTAGTAGTAGTAGTAGTAGTAGTAGTTAGTAGTAGTAGTATCGTTAATATCATTATCATTATCATCATCGTTGCTATTTTTCTTGTTGTTCTTGTTGTTGTAATCATCATCATCATCACCATCATCAGCAGCATCATCTTCATCTTCATCATCATCATCATCATCATCATCAGTAGTAGTAGTAGTAGTAGTAGTAGTAGTAGTAGTTAGTTGTTGTTGTTGTTGTTGTTGTTGTTGTTGTAGTATCACCATTATCATTATGATCATTTTAATCCTTATTATTACTGCTACTACTACTATCATCATCATCATGAGCATCCTGATTATGATCATGATCATGATCATCATCATCAATTTTTTTCTTTTTGAAAGATTGGTTCGTTTGCAGGCAGCGGGTGTATGTTACAGCTTGAGTAAGTACACACATGTGTACAGGAATGATGTGACCCCAAAGACTTATAGTAACGGTGTGAAAAAGAGGGAGATAAAAAAGAGTCAAGGAACTGGGAACGAAAAGATGGGAGGAGAGAGGGAGAGAGAAGGAGCCAGAGGACATCAAAGGAAAGGATTGTGAGGGGGACGAGAGGCGAGTGACTGAGAGAGGGAGAGAGAAGGAGCCAGAGGACAACAAAGGAAAGGATTGTGAGGGGAAGAGAGGCGATTGACTGAGTAGGAGGTGGTCACAGTGGATGTGAACTGAACCAGTGCTGAAGGGGTTTGCAGAGGGTAAGGGTAAGGGTAATGTTGCTTACTAGCAGCAACCGCAAAGGGCCATATCATATTGTTATTGTGCTGTACACGAGACTGAGAGAGGAGAGAGAACGGAGCTGAAAGGACATCAAAGAAAGATGCTGAGGTGGGCGAGAGGGAGTGACTGGAAGCTAGGGATGATGAACTGGGCAAGGCAACAGGAGGATGTGTGAGTGGAGGGAGGATTGACTGGAGTGTGATACTCAGTGCTGTGTTGAACTGGAGTGCTGAATAGCTCGGAGGCTGTGTGTTGACTGGGTGCTGATAGCTCGGAGGCTGTGTGTTGACTGGGTGCTGATAGCTGGAGGAGCTGTGTGTTGATCTGGGTGCTGATAGCTCGGAGGCTGTGTGTTGACTGGGTGCTGATAGCTCGGAGGCTGTGTGTTGACTGGGTGCTGATAGCTCGGAGGCTGTGTGTTGACTGGGTGCTGATAGCTCGGAGGCTGTGTGTTGACTGGGTGCTGATAGCTCGGAGGCTGTGTGTTGACTGGGTGCTGATAGCTCGGAGGCTGTGTGTTGACTGGGTGCTGATAGCTCGGAGGCTGTGTGTTGACTGGGTGCTGATAGCTCGGAGGCTGTGTGTTGACTGGGTGCTGATAGCTCGGAGGCTGTGTGTTGACTGGGTGCTGATAGCTCGGAGGCTGTGTGTTGACTGGGTGCTGATTGCAGAGGACTGGCATGATGTGTTCGATGCATGGTGGAGGAGAGGGAATTGGGGGTGGGGCGGGGGAGGCGGGTGGTTGGTTGGTTGATGTGTTATTCATAACACACTGGTTGGTATTCCCACAGGGAAAAGATACCTGGATTCATGAAACACCAGATCAAAGTCAACAGGGAGGACAAACACATGACTTGTGTTGAACTCGGGACTGGATGAGTTTGGGAGTGTTGTTTTGGAGGACCTTGGTGTCGGTGGCATAGTCAGAAAGTGTTATTGCATGTATGTCTGGAGTGATTTTGGGTAGTTAAACATGTGCTGAAGAACAGCTGATTTCACAGGAAACAGTGTTCTTTGGTCATGGCATCTATTGATGATACTGTGTGATGGAATATCTCCGGTGACCAGAAAAACTGAGTGGAATGCAGCTGGTCCCACCATCGTCTTTTTCTTTTTTTTTTCTTTTTGTTTTCTGCGTACGCAGGCTGATACTCCTGCGGACAC
>CM065729.1:5009031-5016531 GCA_033310375.1 Conus canariensis
CGGGGATTGGGCAGAGGGGTGTGGGGGCTGGAGGAAGAGGCATATGGTAATGATTGGGGGACCGCTGCAACGGGAGGTGGAGGAGGGGGTGGAGAGAAATAGAGGGGAAAGGAGAGTGAGTGGAAGGGGGAGGGTGAACGGGAAAAAGGCAGGAGGTAATTGTGGGTGTCGTGGGAGGGGGGGGGGGGAGGGGACGGTGGAGCAACGGGTCCGCGGAAAAGCGCGCACCGCTAGAAAGCGCGCGCTAGAAAGCGCGCGCTCTAATGCTAGAAAGCGCGCAAGTAGAAAAACACAACGAGTGAGTTCACTGCTAAAAAGCGCGCACCCGTTAGCGTTGCGTATGTGATTACTTTTAACTGACACTGTTCACAACATGAATCGTTTCTATATGTTTCTAGATGAGCCAAAGCTCACACTACACACAAACAGCTGGCACCACTAAAGAGCAGCCTACAGCCAGTTTTCGCCTGTTTCTAGATGAGCCAAAGCTCACACTACACACACACACGAAACACACGCCTAAGTTCAGCGAGACAGAGAGGAGCTGGAATGGCTGGAATGATAGAGGAGAATTTAGCAATCATGGAAACTACCACAAACCACGACAAGCCAGCCCTGCTTGTAGACGGCTATCTGTTTCGTTTGGACAGAGCTACGGCCAACGGGAAGACCTGGAGATGTACCAAAAGAGGTTGTCCAGCACGGTGCCGGACTGACGTGGGCAACAAAAATTTGCAGGTACTGCGCCAGCACGTGGAGCATGGCGCTAAAAACCAAAAGGACATCGCCGTCACACAGTTTCGGAAAGCCTGCAAAAGACGCTGTGCTGAGGACTTGTTTCAGCGACCGTCCAAAATTATGAAACAACAGTTGCAGCAAAATGATGACGAGAATATCGACTTTGCAGACATCGAGAAGACGCGAAAGGCGATGTATCAGCAACGACGAAAACAGCTCCCCAAACTTCCCAAAAGTCGGGCTGAAACCCACGAACGCGTCGCTGACTACGACATGACATCCAGCCGAGGCGAACCCATGGTGAAGTCAACGATGCTGCCAACGGTATTATCATCTACACCACCAACACCAACCTCCAGCTGCTCTGTGACAGGCAGTCCAAAATCTTTGGTGATGGCACATTTAAAACCTGTCCGAAACATTTCTATCAAATATACACACTTCATGCTTTGAAAAAGGGACAATATGTGCCTTGTGTGTTTGCCCTCCTGCCATCAAAATCTTTGGATGTGTACAAGCACATGTTTCGACACATCAAGGCACTGTGCGTCGACCATGGCCTTGACCTTCAACCGGACGAAATACATCTTGACTTTGAGAAGCCAACTCATACAGCTGCAAGAGACGTCTGGCCCCAGATTTGCGATAAAGGGTTGTCATTTCCACCTGGGCCAGTCATGGCACCGGAAGATCGTCTCCCTAGGCCTGGGGGATGACTACAGAGCAGAGGATTCTGAAGTCGGAAGCTGGCTAAAACGATTCTTCGGCATGATGTTCATCGACCCACAGGATGTTCAGGACACCTTTGCTTTTGACTTTCTGGATGATATGCCCGATGATGAAAGGTGCAATAGTTTTGCTGATTACATGTTGAATACTTATGTGAGATCAGAAGCGACATTCCCGCCTGAAATTTGGGCTGACCCAGATCCAAGTGCCAACCGGACAACAAACGCTTGCGAGTCGTTTCATCGACATTTTTCTGACTGCTTCCATTACTGCACATCCTACTATCTTTGAACTGATGGACAGACTGAAAGATGTGCAAGCAAACTCCTACATCAAAATCAACACTTTGAATGCTCGTACCGGGCCGGATGCGATGCCGCCGATGAGGGCTGCAAGGCGCTGAAGCTGCAAGAGATGATCGCCCTCAGAGCACAGTTTCAGAGAGGTACACTTGCCCGAAAAGACTTTCTTAAAAGGATGGCTTGGAAAAACCTACCAGTGGTGGTGTAGATTTACTACTTTTAGAAGAGAGGATCGTGTAAATGTGTAAATATGTGAACTAACTTTTATGCCGTTTTCAAGTTTTAAGATCTGGTGGACAGAGGCCAGCTGTAAACACTTCTCTTTGAAAATTTTTACTGTTCGGAAAATAAATTTGTGAGTATAATAACGATTTAGTGTTTTGTGAGGGTGTTTTCGTGTCGGCGTGCGGGCGTGTGTATATTTGTGTGTGGGTGTGTGTGTATGTGTGTGTGTGTGCGCGCGCGCGCGCGCGCGCGCCGCGTGTGTGTGTGTGTGTGTGTGTGCGCGCGTGTGTGTGTGTGTGTGCGTGTGTACGTGTGTGTGCGTGTGTATGAACAGAGGGGATTCCAGAGCTGGGGCGTGCTGATCTAGATACGGGCGCTGCCAGCCCCTGGCACTCACCGCTCAGCGGGTCAGATTACCGCCTGTAGCTGGCACCACTAAAGAGCAGCCTACAGCCAGTTTTCGCCTGCCGTGAGATTCGATTCGTCCAGCCTGCGCGCTTTCTGTCATAGTATGGGAGACATCATCGTACATGACTTGCGCGCTTTCTATCATACGACCGAGATTCGCTCTTTATAGCAATTGGGGTAATGCGCGCTAACCGGACGCTCCCTGGAGCAATTGGTGAAGGAGGAAAATCGACGAGGGGGGCTGGTGAAGGATAGGAGGGGAAGGAGAGGGAGGGGGGTGGCAGCTATTGTGAATATAAGACAGACACCTGCCAAACCAGCAGTGACTATAAAGGTGTGGATACAGGTGTTATTTCTTGGAGAAAAATGGAGAGGGTGGAGAATCCTGTTCACGGGTAGGGGGGGGGGATCAGGGAATGGGATGGAGCTGGGTGTTGAGGGGGGGGGGGGTAGATGGACGAGGGTGGTTTCAAATCAATTCTTAGAAGAAAAAAAACGTTTCTGGAAACTCCTGTTTTCAAGCATAACACAGGGAACCATATTAGATACTTTTTTCTCCATTTAACCAACACACCTACATATAACACATAACGCTAGAATCAAAGTGAAATGACTGCAGGCGGAACATGAAAAAAAAACCCGCATTTCGACCTTTTTGGTCTTCTTCACACAAGATAAACAATATTCAGGACAGACAACTAGAAACGGACATGAATCGAAATATGGAACATTGAAAAGTAGCATACAACGATCACAAGTGTACATCTTAAATCGATGTCGTGAAGCGAAATTCAAAGCAATGAAGGGTGGCAGTCGGTACGAAGCAAAGTTAGTTTCAAAGTGAGACAACAGCAGGCAGAAACTGAAAGAAACTTAAAAGATGAAATCCTCTTCCGCCGGACGAAAAGGACAAGTAAATGACAAGACAAAACATGACGCGTTTCGACCTCTTTGGTCTTCTTCAGGCAAGATAAGCAACATTCAAGGCACACACCTAAAAACGGACGTGAAGCGAGCTAAGTTCGCATGAGTTGAGATGTCCGTGCTTGCATATAAGAAAACATTTAAGAAAAAGCAGCACCAACATCAAGTTACACCTACACTGCCTTCACATGATTTTCTAACCACAAACATTCACCATACATGGCCAACCAGTAGCAGAGACATCCAGACATTTTTACACACTGTCTGTTGTGCCAAAAGTACCGTGCCACAGATGGAACCAGCTCCCTCCTGCGGGATAAAAACAAACAGGGTCACAGGTCAGCATTCTTCAACACTCTGCCGTCCTCTTTCGCAGTTCAGGAGGCTCGACCAGGCAGTTATCCTCTGGTCAGATGACGACAGTGAGAGACGACGACGACGACGACGACGACGACGACGACGACGAAGAAGAAGAAGAAGAAGAAGAAGAAGAAGAAGAAGAAGAAGAAGAAAAAGAAGAAGAAGAAGAAGAAGAAGAAGAAGAAGAAGAAGAAGAAGAACACAACAACAACAACAACAACAACACAACAACAACAACAAGAGTCCACCATTCTGTATTGTTCCATGGCCGGAGAGTAAATGACAACGCTATGTGGTGAGGGATCAAATTGAATGAACACAATCACGACAGTAATCACAGTACATTGTTTCCTGAGCAGACGCAACAAAGAAGACAATCACTGATTTTCTTTTTGGTTCTATTAACATTAACAGATACAACCCCCTTTGAAATATTGTCTCCTCCAGGTGTTTCTCTTTTCTTTTTTGCTGTTCTGTCATGCTTTTTCTAATCCCCGACAGAATCAATACCTTATATATTGGCCATAGCCCCTTCTCACCATCTCTTCTTCTTCTCTCTTCTCTCTCCTCTCTTTCTCTCTCTCTCTCTCTCTCTCTCTCTCTCTCTCTGCTCACAAGAAAATGCTCACAGCTTGAGAAACGTGACTTTAAATGTATGATGCTCACACCATTTTTTGTGCAAGGAGTTTGTCACCCATGGAATGATAAACAAACCATGATCTATGATGTCTCTTTCATAGTTCACCTAAAACATAACGAGAAGAGCATTAGCTAGGATTATCACCAGCCTTGCAACACTGACCACCAGCACAGAGATGACTCCGGAGAGTGGTGGCCAGTTGTCTGAACCTGGACACGAAGAACCAGTAGATGAAAACGTTGATGCTGGAGTTGACCACATGGAAAACAAACACGAGATACGACAGTATGTTTTTCACCAGCAGGCACAAATCGCTCTCAACTACCAAGTAAGTCCGTAGAGTAATACCTACCGGGTAAGAGATAAACGAACACAGAGACACTAGCAGTACAGCTTTCACCATAGGCGTTTTCGTGAATGCTGACTATTGACGTGCTGAACACGATCGGACGCACTGGTATCACTTTTGTTGGCATGATCTTGTCCATCAAGGCGGTGTTCCTGTTGTAATTGCTGCTGCTGCTGCTGCACTTCTCCGCATTCTCTTCCCTGGGTTTCTTCATATATTTCGTGTGCCTTCAATGCTTCTACCTTTGAATACACTGCCCCTTCTGAATTAGTTCTGTCTGACTGCCTTTGTGCCCGTGGTCGTGTTTTCTTCATGTCTGTCTGTGATAAAATGCTGTGACGTCTTGTAGCTGTCCACAGAAGACTAATGTTGAATATCACTAAAAACAGCAGAGGCAAGATGAGTCCCACAGACTGTTCTACGAAGAAGTAATCTATATTGAAAGAACGGAGTCCATAGATCACTTGGCACCCTATTAGGGCCCCACAGTGCATCAATACGAACACACACATCAGATAGACCCGACATGACGTCAGCAATCTCTGTGCACGGAAGGGGAAGGTGACAGCAATCCAGCGGCTGATAGCAATCAACAAGGTGGCATGAACCGACACCAGCTGAGCATAATTTCCGGAATGCCATATGACAGAATCCAACCATGGCGTGAGTCTGCTGTAACAATAAATAATGACAGTCACAAGGTACACAGTATCCCACACACCTAGGAATTTAAACAAGAACGCTGTGACGTTGAAGGAAGTCTCCATCTTCCACACAGCCAGTGAGAAAAGATTGCCGATAATCCCCGACACAGCCAAAATGGGGACAATGACTCGTTGCATCCACCAATGCACAGCTAGGTTTGGCAAGTCCTCTACATAACAGCTTGATACATTTACAGAAGAATTAGATTCCATAAGCGTTGCTCCATTGTCATTCATGATGGTGGTATTGTCCAGTAATCCTTGATAGAAAGTCACATTGCCATCCATGTGGAGAAAAAGGATTCTTGCAGCCTGGAAGTGAAAAAAGAGCATTAAATTTATGAAACAGACAAATAAACAAAACATACACACAAAAAGAGAGAGAAAGGAGACATCTTACTTGGAACCCCGTTCATTAAAAAAGTGATTAGTGTATATGCAAAAACAAACTCCATTGATTTTACATTTTAAAGATCCATTCAACATGCTCCATTTCTATAAACATACTGATGGTTTACACTATGCTAGATCTGGTAAAATTCCATCGGCCCCTGAAAGAGTCAGTCAACGTTTTATTAGATGAAATATCTGTACAGTATGCAGACACCGTAGGACAGCTGGTGATAACCTCAATGGCTAAAACCTAACTGATAGGTCATTGGGTATGTGAATGTCCACCCATCCAACAGTTTCCAAGGAAAGTAAAGGCTCTTAGAATTCAAACTTAAAGGAAATACTGGGGAAAGTAAAAAAACAAATCATTAAAACAAAAGTGACATAGTGTGTTTCAGTTTCAGTTTCATCAAGGAGGCGTCACTGCATGCGGACTAATCCATATATGCTACACCACATCCACTAAGTTTTGAGACTACACTACACATGATTTTAAGCTGATGGATAAATGAATAAACAACTAAGATGAGAGAATTGAAGAAGAGAGTCTCGTGGCTGCGACTTAGCAGATGTCTGACATACGCATTAGCCCAATGCACTGGTCAGACCTTGAGTGCCTGCCTAACATTGGTTGGCTTTTTTTTTTCAGTGTGTTAAAGAGGGATAAAAGTGACACTGATGGTCAAGTACTGTCTTAGCAATCTGTTCCTGTCAATGAGAATACTAGTTATCATAGAGAATTTCAAAATCTATCTATCTAACTGTCTATGTACATATGTATCTATGTATCTGTCCTTCCATCTGTCTGTCTGTCTAGCTGTCTGTCTGCCTGTCTGTCTGTCTGTCTGTGTACGTATGTATGTATGTATGTATGTATGCATGTATGTATGTATGTATGTATGCATATATCTGTCTAATCTATCTGTCTATCTATGTATGTGTTTTCATGAGCAATAGAGGTGCGTTCGTTGTTACTGCACTAGTTATATCAATCAATGATACCACTGACTATCCTTACTCACTGAGGAAAATTGCTTCTCTTAGAATACTGTAATGTGTTTCATGCCAATGCCATCACTATTATCATCCTTGTCTGGTCGCGAACTCCACCAACAATCACAAACACAGCAAACATTGGCATACATTAACTACTTATCTAACCATCTGTTTCCTTCCTTTCCCAGTGGCTACACCACATTACACCCGTACCCCCACCCTCCCCTTTTTTACTCCTCCCCCTCCCCCAGTTCTGTTCACAACACTAAAATGTAAGACGTTCATATAATATGTCAGGGGAATTGAGATTCAAAACGTTTCTCTAAAACAAAATTGCACAGTTTTTTTCATGCAGCATTTGTATTCTGTCGTTTCATGGAAGTTTGTGGAGTCACATACATTATGGAAATTGTATTCAAGTTTCGTTGACCAATGATTCGGGTTTTTGTTTCTGAGATATTTATTCTTAGGTAACAGAGAGTCCATTGCAAAGACATCAAATATTAAAAATCTAGACTCTCTCTCTCTCTCTCCTCTCTCTCTCTCTCTCTCTCTCTCTCTCTCTCTCTCTCTCTCTCTCTCTCTCTCTCTCTCTCTCTCTCTCTCTCTCTCTCTCGTGTAAAACAGAAAATGAGAAAAAGTGGGTTAAATGGCGAATAAGGGTTTACCGGACTGCAACATATCCTTTTTCACTTGTCCCGTTTTCTTGCAGTAGAAAGATTAGATTTCCTG
>CM065729.1:5021531-5024031 GCA_033310375.1 Conus canariensis
CCAAGGGCTCTGTGGGCTGGCTCCCCACTTTGCCTTAAACATGTGGCTACTAAGAATAAAAGGAAAAGATGCTCCCAGGATTCACCGAAAGGGGGAGAGAATGATGAATCCATCGGTGCTCAACCAATCATGACTGCAAATCCCAAACGGACTATGAACATGGACCAAATGGAATATCCATGTGTCTGTGGAAAGCGTTTCGCTACCACCCGTGGCATGAAGATCCACAGAACAAAGATGGGATGTGTGAAGACTCATCTGAATGAGCAGCAGCGCACTGCATCAGCAGATAAGACGTCGGAAGACCAAGGCCAGGATTTAAACCACAGTGCCAAGGACATCCACGCTGTTGGTTCGGATGAGGAATTTGCACAGGCCCTCGATGCCAGGCGCCTGAAACTCAACCTGCCAAGAGCAAACGAAACTGAAGATTGGGAGAAACTGGATGCAAAAATCGTCCAAAGACTCGATGCACTGATAGGGAAAAGCACCCTGGAACACAAACTAGCCACATATGGGGACATTGTGTATGCCACATGTAGAGACGCCTATGGAGCAAAACTACCCAAAGAGAAAACACCTCCAAAGAAATCCAGACGCCAGGAAAAGATGGACAAGATCAGGGTCCATAAGAAAAACCTCAAGATGCAAATGAAGACCGCACTGCCAGCTGAAAAACAAGGCTTGGAAAAACTGTGGAAAGACCTGAAAGAAAAACACAGCGCCCTCAGCAAAGCGGAATCTGCGAGGAAGAGGAAGAGCAAAAAGAAGAAGACACAAGAGCGCTTCTTCAGAGACCCCTTCCAGTTTGCCAGAACACTGTTTGAGCAGCCAAAATCTGGGACCCTAAGTGTGGACAAAGGAGTTCTTGAGCAGCATCTGAGGAAAACATACTCTGACCCACAGAGCAAAGCACCACTCGACATTCAAGGTCTGGTGTGGCCAACCAACCCTGAGGAACGGTTCAATGGCAAGCCTCCAACGTTGGCGGAAATCAAGAAGGTGGTCGACAAAGCCAGAGCCAAATCATCACCAGGGCCAAACGGAATACCTTACCAGCTTTACAAGAAATGTCCCAAGGTGCTGGAGTGGCTCCACAGGCTGCTGCGATCGGCTTGGAGAAACCAGAAGATCAGCGGCCAGTGGATGACGGCAGATGGTGTGTACATCCCCAAAGAGCAAAACTCAAGTGACATTAGCCAGTTCAGGCCAATATCACTACTGAACGTCGAAGGGAAAATCTTCTTCTCTGTCATGGCAGCACGGCTGACCAAGTACCTGATGGAAAACAAGTACTTGGATGTGTCAGTCCAGAAAGGTGGCATTCCAGGCGTGGCTGGCTGTGTAGAACACGCCACAATGATCTGGGACGCAATCCAAAAAGCAAAAACAGAAAAGAGAGACCTGGACGTAGTGTGGCTTGATCTGGCAAACGCATATGGATCTGTGCCCCATGAGATGATACAGTTGGCTCTTGAGATGTACCATGTGCCAAAGAACATCCGCGACATGCTCAAGAAGTACTTCAATGGCTTCTCAATGCGGTTCTCTACCAAGGAGTACACAACAGACTGGATCAACTTGGAAGTGGGTATTGCAATGGGCTGTGCAATTTCCCCAATACTGTTCGTGCTGGCAATGGAACTCATCGTGAAAGCAGCAACAAACAACGCGAGACAAACAGACCTTGGCGATGGATACAAGATGCCTCCTCTCAAGGCCTTCATGGATGACACTACAGTGATTTCATCCAGAGAAGACGAGACACGTCATGTGCTGGAGAGGCTGGACGACATAGTTGCCTCATCCAGAATGAAGTTCAAGCCAAAGAAATCACGGAGTCTCTCACTGAGGAAAGGAAAAGTGGCCGGATCTGTGGTCTTCAGTGTTGCCAACCAGGCCATTCCAACAGTCACAGAAGAACCAGTCAAGAGCCTTGGAAGATGGTATGATGATACGCTGAAAGACACACAAAGAGCAAAAGAAACCAAGCAGATGGCGGAGGAAGGCTTGGAGACCATTGACCAGTGTGGGCTCCCTGGCAAATACAAGGTCTGGCGTCTGCAGTTCATGCTGATACCAAAGCTCCTATGGCCTCTGATGATATACGACATCTGCACCAGCATAGTGGAGGCAATGGAAGCCAAAAGCAACAAGTTCACAAGGAAATGGCTTGGTGTCCCACCCTGTCTGACTGACATAGCGCTGTACTGTCGCCAAGCAAAGCTGAAACTACCACTGAAATCCATCCTGGAGGAATACAAAGCAGGGAAGATCAGACTTCAAAGCATGCTGGAGGACTCAGGAGACAAGGTGGTAGAAGCAATCAAGCCCCAGCTGAAGACAGGCAGAAAATGGAAAGTTCAAGAGGCGATGGATTCTGCAAAAGAAAGTCTCAAGATCAGAGAAATAACAGGACACACACAGACCAACAGACAAGGACTGGGGGTGACCAAAACTGAATGGTGGTCAAAGGCCAAAGGAAAAGCCAAAAGAGACA
>CM065729.1:5028602-5046102 GCA_033310375.1 Conus canariensis
AACCTAAGATATCTTTCTCCAACCCCGTTCTGTCACAAACACATACATCCCTGCATGTGTGACGACTCGTTTGCTTTAAAAAAAACTTCTAACCATATGGACTCACTGTCCTGTACCAAATGCGTACGCCACAGATACAGTCTGCACGCGCACGACACCCGCGTCGAGAACCATGACTCGTAACGAAAGTGACAAGACACCAATATAAGTTGAATAGTCACGACCGTACTCCAGTATAAACCACTCGACCACAAAATTGGCCTTAGCCCTACTAACACAGTTAACCGATTCCAATGCTGTGCAGGTCAACTCCGGAATCGTTAATCAATTTCAACGAACTCCTACTATTTACAACTGAGATTGAGCACAATCATCAAACCCCTCTATGATTCACGCAGACACATCTGCACCTGACTCATATTATGATCCTCAACCAAATGCAACCTCGTACTACCCTCTTATTGAACCCACTGACATTACCATGAACTAACCACAAACAATATCTACATCACCGTCCATCAACGGTCATTATATTGAACCCACATTGTCTAGCCAAACTGTCCTGAGAAAATCGAACTCGGGAACCACTATGTACATTACTTACAAAAATATACAGGAAAAAGGTGACAACTCAAACCGGCTGACAACAAATTTCAATCACGGAACCAAGACATCATACCAGACAACCAGTATACGCAACGAACACCATACAACTAATCCCAACATGAGACAACTACAGTACAACTCGCCATAATACAAGACAACACGACGAACTACAACACAACGAACCTAACAGATCACCAACCTGGACATACAGACGATCAACCACACCATTCTGCAACTGGCTGACAGTGGCTGCCAACAAGGACGACACCGACTCAGCACAGGCCAAGGGCACCCAAACCCGACGAGGACCTGGCACTAACTATGACTCGAAGTCACTCTTCAAAAACTAACGGCGCTGCCGCCGCACCTACAAGGAGTACGTCCACTCCGACGAACACCAGGGACCGAAGTGAAGCTACCCCAACGCATTCCGCCCTGGTAGGAATCAAGCGAACTCCACTCACCACACAAAACAACGATTGGTCAGAGCAGTGTATCCCTCCGCAGAGCTGACACACCTGACCAACGGACTAGTTGTTGCTCGTGCAACAACACGACAATTTACCACAACAACTCACAGACTTGACAACACAACAGCCGATATCCTGCCCCGCCTTCTCTGGTGTAGAACCAAAGTAACAAAAGGGTAACAATCGGGAACGAAACCAACCTCCCGCTTCCAATCCATTCCTTCAATTAGTGAAGACTGGAATGAAATATTGTATGTCCTATTTCCCCAGCCTCCTACCTAGCCTAATCTTTCTACCTAACCCTGAGGAACCTAACCTAACTGTAGCTAACTAAACCCCAACCTCACATACGCGCGAGCGCACGCACACACACACACACACACACACACACACACACACACACACACACACGCGCGCGCGCACGCGCACACGCTCTCTATCTTGAACCACCACTACTCTTAAACACATGGACATACTGATTTAGTACCGCCGATCGGTGACAATCAGGAAGTCCCATTCTGGAAAAAAAAGAGAAAATAATGCTTCTGCCACAGAAATGGTATCAATCTTTTTCAAAGGTACAGCTTCAGGATACCTGGTAGCAACATCCATGACAGTGAGCACATAACGAAAACCAAAATTGGAAACATGAAATGGACCAACCAAATCAATACAAACACGACTGAATGGTTCAGTAATGACTGGCATTCTTTGCAAAGGTGCAAATGGTATACGACCTTTGGGAATTGTTTTTCTGACAGATATCACATAATTGACAATATTTTGAAATTTGCACACTAACACCAGGCCAAAAAAATGAAGACAACACACGTTGAAGAGTACGTTTGACTCCACAATGACCCGAAAACATGGAATCATGTGCAGTATGCAAAACAGTGTCATGTAAAGACATAGGAACGACAATCTGCTCCACCACCTGTTCATCTTTAGGAAAGAGACGGTATAACAGATTATTCTTTTTTATGTACATAATATCAGTCACTTTGTCAGGTACCTCAGGAACAACTTTCTGAAACAAATGAGTCAATGTTGTATCTGTCTTTTGTAAATCACTCAAATGTTCAGGGGTCACATCCAATTGTGGGACATAGGGAACAACCAAGGGGTTTTTGACCTTGCATTTCTTTTTTCTCTTGTGAACGAGTGCTTACCATACAAGGCACAAAAGAACCACATTGTCCTCCACAAGACGTGGAACACCCTTCAGATTTCCAAGAATGAGGTCTGTCACAGGATCATCAATGACACACGCTGTTATTTCACCTGTAAAATAGGGAGTACAAACATAAACACATGCCAAAGGAAATGATTCAATTTTGCCACCAAATGAACGACATTGCTGATGTTCCCCGGAGTATTGTTCTTTTCTGACTAAATCTTTGTGTACACCGGCAGTATTACACCCAGTATCCCTCAACAGTGTAGCACCAAACCCATTGACAATACAAGATTCAATATGCAAACCTCTAACATCAGTGTCAGACACTAAAACATGCTGAGTATCTTCAGTAGTTTGCTTGGGATCTGTTGCTAAGCACACATCACCCTGTGCTAGAAAAGGACAGTCTTTCTTCTTGTGAAATATACAGGAACAGTGCCAACAGCCATTGTCCGCACCAGATACTGTATTTGGTATTGTACTATGATCAATACCACCACGGTTTGAAAATTGTCCATGGCCACGAATAGCTCTAAATTGACCAGTTCGTCGAGCATTGATATATCCTCTTGGGTAATAACTTGCATTTGGATTACGCTGTGAAGAAGTTTGTCCAGAATTGTTCTCTTGCCAGTTATTATAGGAATATACATTATTCCTGTTTGTATTCTGTCTTTGAGAAAAACTCTGGCCTCCTCTATGACCATACCTCCTGTTTGGTTGAGAACGACCCGGACCAAACTGTCCTGTTGAAGCAACATTTGCCTCAAACACATCACGGTCAGATTTCCTGGCAAAATGCTTTTCCGGATGAGCAGTCCGATACTGATCTGCCAGCTTACACATATCCTCTGCAGTTTTACAAGATCTCTCTTTTAGAAAATAGATAGGTCTTTGGATACGCTTTGTAAAATCTGCTCACGTAACAACCAGTCACGCAAATCAGCATATTCTTTCTGTGTTTGGGACAATTCAACCCAACGATCAAATAAATGACTTGTCCTAATAAGGAAAGCTGCAAATGATTCACCTTTTTCTGGACGAACTGAACGAATTTTTTCTCTAAAGCCTTCATCTGTATATTGAAACTTCTTTAAAAGTTCAGCTTTCAGCTCTTCCCATGTGAGAGAATCACGAACTGCCAAACTATGATACAGAGATAAAGCATTATCTTTAAATAAAGAAGCAGCATACAATGTCCATTTGTCCTTGCTCCAACCACATGATGAAGCATGGTTTTCAAACCTAAAAAGAAAAGAGTCTATGTCATCACGATTCTCATCAAAAGGGGTAATTTGGGAATGTAGGAAGTTTTGCCTGCAACCTGAACAGGAACAGTATCAGTTTGAGAAACATTTACATTTGCAGATTGCTGAACAGCCTGTTGCTTTAACTGAAGTTCCACTCGTTTTTGTTCAAGTTCCAATCTTCTCATTCCAAGTAAATTAAGACTTTCTGTTCTTTTCATTTCAAATTCATGCACCCTGATTTTTTTTTCTCTCTCTATCTGTGCTTGTCTATCCTTCTCTTTTTTCTCTAACTGTGCTTGTCTATCCTTCTCTTCTTTCTCTAACTGTGCTTGTCTATCCTTCTCTTCTTTCTCTAACTGTGCTTGTCTAAGCCTTTCTTTCTCATCTGCTTCTGCCTGCCTAATCTTATCTTTTTTTCTGTCTCTGCTTTTCTAAGCCTTTCTCTCTCATCTGCCTCTGCCACTTTCTTCTCCTCTCTTTCTTTCGCTCTGAGCGCACGCTCTTCACACTGATCAATGTAGGCTATTAAAGCATCACCAGACAACTGCACTTTCTGTCTCCGGGACAAAAATCTGTTGAAACGAACCGTTTCCTCATCCTCCTCTACAAATAATGATTGGAATTCCTCTATTTGTTGATCATCTACTGCATCAGCCATCTTTTATGAGAGTGTAGATAACGCTTAAAGAAATCCCACAGCGTGCAAATGGGGTAGGGAAGTTAAGATGTGAAATAAAAAACACTATTTAAAATAGAACAACAATTTAAACTTACTTGGCACTGATTACTAGAATACAGAGTTCAAAACATTCAAATTTGTAAAGAACAAAAAAAAAAAGAGAAAACAATGACGGGACAGAAAAGAATATTTTTTCCAGTAAAATTCGATTGAGCATGGAAATGCACCCTCACTGAAAAGAAATGTTTTATTTAAGTTAATTTAGTTGGCCAAAAAAAGATGTGAGAAGTAAATTTAGAAATGGCTCTGAAAGACTAAATTGTGAAAAAGATTTCCGAAATACCAAGAAAAGCTAAGAATATTTGTTTAATTATTGTTTTAAACTAAAGTAGAGCACTGTTTTCAAAAAGGAATCCAAAAGAATGTGCCAGAGAAAACACAGACAATTTTACAAGAAAGATTTTCAACTAAACCCTACAACATTTTAAAATAAAGGGAGCATTTACACACACTAATCAGAAACCCTATTTAAAATAGCAAAAAACCGCCTAAACTTGAAACTAGAGAGGAGCTTATTGTAAAGAATATCAAGAGAATTTTAATTAGAATAGAGACAGAAACCAAGAGACGCGAAAATTTGAAAAAAGTAGGAAAAGTAAGACAAAGCAAAAGAACCCTTAGGTAGCCCACTAATTGAAACTACCACCCGTAGAACTGGAAATGGGAATACTAAGAACAAGTATACATTACATAAACAACTGACTCACACCATAAATATAGAGAAGAAAAACAAAATTGAAAATACCAATAAAATGAATAAATATAACAATAATTATTCAGCAATGCAGAGGGGAACAAAATAGTATCTTTATAATTGTAATTTGGCAGAGTAATTTTACTTCTTTTTTTTTTTTTACAAAGGGGTTCAAAACATTTTAGCAGCAGTACTCACTCAAAAAACTAAATCCTATTAAACTCTAACCTAAATTCAAAGACGGGGCCACCACTGTCACACACCCATGTTTGTGCACAAACACACTTGCATTCCCAAACACAGTATGCTTACTTCGTACGCAACACGCAATCACTCCATTCACCCAAAGGAGCACTATCACAATTGAATTAAGTTTTCTATAAAACGCTTCCTTTACTCAATAAAGAAAAGGGTCTTAATTCTTCTTTTCACTTTACTGCATTTTCCAACAATTATTTCTTCTCTTTACAAGATAATTCCCCACATACAAACAATAATACAATATTCAAAGTTTTATCAAAAATCAAACACACTCACACACATGTTACACTATCAGTTCGCAAAAATTACAAAATCTCTTAACACTCTTTTCTTTGACATGAAACTTTTCCATTCACATAACACTATTCTCATTCACATGACAATAATATATATATATATATATATATATATATATATATATATATATATATAAATATACATATATATATATATATATATATATATATATATATATATATCCTGATGATAGCAAGGCTTGAAACAAGCTTGTAGATTTTAATACTTCATTTAAAACAAATGTTTTTACAAATATATATATATATATGCACACACACACACACACACACACACACACACACATATATATATAAATATATACACACACACACACACACACACATATATATATATATATATATACACACACACATATATAAATATATACACACACACACACACATATATATATATATATATATATATATATATATATATATATATACACATATATCCCAGAAAAAGGCTGGTGTGCAATACCGTAGTAGGTTTGTTGAGTTTTCAAAAAACCAACCAAAGGTGCCACCTAAGAAGCAAAAGAAAATCATGAAAGAGCAAAACAAGCTACATTTTCTTGTGAAAAGTAGAAAATATAAAACGATAACCTCTTCAGACACAAGTGCTGAGGGCCAGTTCTTGGAATGAATCCGCAAGGGACTAAATTACAATAAACTAATAGATTCCAAGGATAAGTACCGAGCACCATTCCAGCAATTTACAGAGCAGTTTGGTGTTGCAATGACTGCAAGAAATATTGAATTATAAACAAAGCTTGCTCTTATGTCTTAGATTGAAGAATAGGGAGAGATAAGCATTCATATCTGCAGTGGTAGATATCTGCCTAACAACAGTATGTGCTTGATGGGTGAATGGGAAAAATCAATAAATGCTCTCAAAATGAGCTTCAGCAAGCTTATAGTCTCCAAGGGAGACAATCTCCATGGGAGAAAACTCACTAACATATAACTCCTGGTCAGATACGATATTCGAAACCTGATGTTTCTCCTCAGTGACCGCGGAAAGTGGTAATTTGACTCCTCTGCCTTTTCGGTTTTAAGAGAATGCATCCCAGAAAAAGGCTGTGTGCAATCCGTAGTATGTTTGTTGAGTTTCAAAAAACCAACCAAAGGTGCCACTAAGAAGCAAAAGAAAATCATGAAAGAGCAAAACAAGCTACAATTTTCTTGTGAAAAGTAGAAAATATAAAACGATAACCTCTTCAGACACAAGTGCTGAGGGCCAGTTCTTGGAATGAATCCGCAAGGGACTAAATTACAATAAACTATAATAATTCCAAGGATAAGTACCGAGCACCATTCAACAACTTACAGAGCAGTTTGGTGTTGCAATAACTGCAAGAAATATTGAATTATAAACAAAGCTTGCTCTTATGTCTTAGATTGAAGAAATAGGAGAGATAAGCATTTCATATCTGCAGTGTAGATAATTTGCCTAACAACAGTATGTGCTTGAGTGGGTGAATGGGGAAAAATCAATAAATGCTTACTCAAAATGAGCCTTCAGCAAGCTTATAGTCTCCAAGGGGGAGACAATCTCCAATGGGAGAAAACTCACTAACATATAACTCCTGTCAGATACCGATATTCGAAACCTGATTGTTCTCCTCAGTGACGCAGAAAGTGATAATTTGACTCCTCTGCTTTTCGGTTTTAAGAAGAATGCTATATCCCAGAAAAAGGCTGGTGTGCAATACCGTAGTATGTTTGTTGAGTTTTCAAAAAACCAACCAAAGGTGCCACCTAAGAAGCAAAAGAAAATCATGAAAGAGCAAAACAAGCTACATTTTCTTGTGAAAAGTAGAAAATATAAAACGATAACCTCTTCAGACACAAGTGCTGAGGGCCAGTTCTTGGAATGAATCCGCAAGGGACTAAATTACAATAAACTAATAATTCCAAGGATAAGTACCGAGCACCATTCCAGCAACTTACAGAGCAGTTTGGTGTTGCAATGACTGCAAGAAATATTGAATTATAAACAAAGCTTGCTCTTATGTCTTAGATTGAAGAAATAGGGAGATAAGCATTCATATCTGCAGTGGTAGATAATTCTGCCTAACTAACAGTATGTGCTTGAGTGGGTGAATGGGAAAAATCAAATAAATGCTTCTCAAAATGAGCCTTCAGCAAGCTTATAGTCTCCAAGGGGAGACAATCTCCAATGGGGAGAAAACTCACTAACATATAACTCCTGGTCAGATACCGATATTTCGAAACCTGATGTTTCTCCTCAGTGACGCGGAAAGTGGTAATTTGACTCCTCTGCCTTTTCGGTTTTAAGAAGAATGCTATCCCAGAAAAAGGCTGGTGTGCAATACCGTAGTATGTTTGTTGAGTTTTCAAAAAACCAACCAAAGGTGCCACCTAAGAAGCAAAAGAAAATCATGAAAGAGCAAAACAAGCTACATTTTCTTGTGAAAAGTAGAAAATATAAAAACGATAACCTCTTCAGACACAAGTGCTGAGCCAGTTCTATGAATGAATCCGCAAGGGACTAAATTACAATAAACTAATAAATTCCAAGGATATAAGTACCGAGCACCATTCCAACAACTTACAGAGCAGTCTTGGTGTTGCAATGACTGCAAGAAATATTGAATTATAAACAAAGCTTGCTCTTATGTCTTAATATGAAGAAAAGGGTATGATACATTCTAACGAAGGCAGGGTCAAATACATTTCGTGCTAATCTAACAGTAAGGAGGAAGGTGGCTTGATGGGGGGCATGATGTTCAAGAATGGATTCAGGGTTTGTAATTAGTGTGTGGAGAGTGGGGGGGGCTCAATGGGACAATGTCCATCTGTAGAATATCAGATCATTAACTATAAAGCAAACTATGCTACATGCAAACTGATGTTTAAGACCCAGTGCTGCAAACAGTTGCAATCAATTGTGTACTGTTCCTTCTTGCCCTTATTCTTTTAAAAGTAATGGTCTTCAGAAAACGATATGCACGAGTGACAATACAGTGTAATTGATGATTACTTTACACAAAATGACTAACCAAAGGTGCCACCATAACAAGGAAGATAATGAAATTTTATGCATGCATGCAAAACGTTTTGCACTTTTTTTTTTGAAAATGTGTTAGATATATATAAATTGAGTATCTTTCATTACTGTGCTTTGTTGCTGTTGTTGTGTTGTTGTTCGTGTGATGTTCCTTGTTGTTGTTTTCAATGTTATGATATTCTTAATTCTCCTCTTCCAATGTGACCTACCCCCTTCTTCCTGCACCCACTCCCTCTTCCCCTCTCCCCTAGTCCCTTTCTTCTTCATTAATGTGCTTGTGTAATTATTTGCTTTTTTAAAAATGCAATCGAACGTTTATATAAAAAACAAAAAAACATGTATTAGTCACGTTGGTTGAACAGCCCCACAATACCAATATATAAAACCTCAGACAGGAATTGTACATGATATCTGGAACTTGAATTAACGTGTATTGAAAAAAAAAACCAACAGGAAAACAGAACACCATCAGTAAGTTATAATTGGCTACATCACTATCACATGCCTTTTTACGATAAGCATATCATACATGGCTAGCTAGTCCTAAATTTGTCCACATTTACAGACTTTCTGTCGAGTCAATATCTCCTTCCTGTCGGATGAAGCAAACAGCGTCACACGAAGCGTTTATCAATACACCAAACTTTCCTTTCATAGCACAGGAGGTTCTATCAGGCAGTCAGCCTCTGGTCAGGTGTAGCATCACACGAAGCGTTCATCAACACACCGCATTTTCCCTGCATAGCACAGGAAGTTCTATCAGGCAGTCAGCCTCGGGTCAGGTGACGTCGATGAGAGACGAAAAGTCCACCAGTTAGTGTTGTTCCATAACCAGAGAGTAGTGACGATGACGTGAAGTGACGACAGTGAGTGATGACATTGACGACAGTCACCACAGTACATTGCTTCCAGACCTGGTGTAGGACACTGCTGAAGATCAACACATTTTCATTGTTGGTACAACACTGTTGGCAGTAACACACTCATCTACTCTTTTTGCTTCCTTGATCTCTTCTTATCATCTCTCCCTGTTTCCCCCTCTTACTCTGTTCTCTCTCTCTTCTTCTTGTTCATGTGTGTGACCAAGCATTTTCTTACGTCTGTTCATCTCAATGTATTTCCCCTCCTCCCCCTCCTCTTCTCTTCTCTTCTCTCTTCTTCTTTTTCTTCTTCTTCTTCTTCTTCTTCTTCTTCTCTCTCTCTCTCTCTCTCTCTCTCTCTCTCTCTCTCTCTCTCCCCCTACCCTTCTTCTAATTTCCATCCACACAGATACTCTAGCACTCTGTTTTCTTACCTGTTCTTTAAGTCCATACCAAGCAAACAAACATGGACACAACAGAGAAAAAAAAAGGTTTTGTTCTCTTCTAACTTTCTTTACAGTAACACGTTCAGTGTCACCTCTCACTTCTTCCTCTCATTCCTGCTTTTCTCTCTCCTTCCTTTGTTTTCTTTTTTCTTTAATATTTTCATCAAAGTCTGTTTCCAGTCTACGTCAATACATTCGGGTTCATTCCCGACAAAAACATAGGCTGCAGTCTATAAACGATAAACAATTTACTTCTTTATCTAGGGGTGAATCGCATTCCTGTTTTATCAATTTCTATCGATTTCCAAACAGCTTGTGATTCTTTATAACCTGGATGCATATCGACCTGACAAAGTTGTAATAAACGGTTTTAAGAGCAAATTTCGAGAAAACCAATCACGCATATGAAATGTCCTATTAAATTATGTAAACTAATCCAAAATCACATTCTAGCAATTGAAACTACATTTACGTTATAAAGCTCAAAGTGGGGGAAAAAATAAAATTAAAAACATTTTCAGTGTAAAATCCATTTATGTAAGTCGCCATATACTATCAGAGAAGCTGGGATTTGGGGTCACCTTCCTTGGTTATATAAGTTACGTACAATCGCTAAAGAACTACGCAAAGGAAAAAATTACAACTATTTGGAATCATTGGTAAAGACACAACTTTAGCATTTAAAAAAGAATGAGGTGTCAAAAAAGGAGCATGAATTCATAACAATATTTCTTTTATGGAACGCGATGTTGTTGTTGTTTTTAATTAGTCCCTTAATTTGAAGAGAACACCATTTCAATATACACATTGATTGGACAGAGGAACCAAAAAAGGATTAAGAAAATTTAAGAAACAAAACTGAAATGGTTCCAATGGTTTCTAAAAGTATGGAATTAAAAACACCCAAAATACATTTTGTGTCAGAGAGAGAAAGACCGTCAGTCACTACATGTACAAATGTGAGTTTATATGTACTTTCTAGCAAGAGCTCTTTACAAAAGTTTTTACAAACAGCCATATCTTCATGGCAAATCTTTTATACTTCTTCTAGTCATACTTCAGGCTTTGATTGTCGTAATATCAAGCATTAACACAAATGATGTAAGATCCTTCTGTTATCCGAAAATAAAAAAAAAATAATAAAAACTTCTATATCTGTCTGGACTTTATTTTAGATTAAAAAGAAAAATTGTAAAATGCAACATCACTGGCCCTATTCCAGCATTGATGTCATGTTCTGTATCAGCATAAAATTGAATATCCTGAAAAAGGCACACGGAATGATTCTGAAACAAAACAATAGTCCTCTGCAGCGAAGAAAACAGTTAACAAAAACGCAGTTCCACTCTTCATTTTTTCAAAAATGTGCGGCCTCGTGGCCTTTTCCAGTGAAGAGAAAAAAAAAACACTACGTGATATCCATCTTTGACAACTGGACAGATCAAAGAAATGACATCATAACTATACTGTACAAGGCGTGACATCATTATGTGTGATGTCACCCAAACAACAGGAAAATTGAAAAAATAACAGTAGATGAAAAAACATTGAGAAAAATGAAGAGTAGGATTGGGATTTAGTGAAAACATTGAGAAAAATGAAGAGTAGGATTGGGATTTTGTGGATGATTTTGGTTTTCGATAACAAAGCAAATCCTGCTTCTTAGTTGAGAAGCAAAATCTTCCAATTAATGGATACAATTCTGACAGATCTGTCATGAAATCGTTTCACTGAAAGCAGTGGGTGGGTGCTGTGGTAGAGAAACAAGTCACACATAAGCAAAATCGCAAAGCACTGGAGTTGACATGTCATGGAAACACAACCTAGGATGCTGAACTCAATGATGCACAACGCAAAACCACTCCTATCACGTGAACACGCATTCCATAGATGTGCCAATTCTCTTTACCCATGAGGCAGTTCCACATGGGAATTTGAAGAATACTGACTTTTCTTGGCGCGAATGTTAATAGTGTCCATTGATTCCCAATAAATTGTAATGGCGTGCGCGTGCTTCTATCATTTAGCACGATGTATAATCTAAAATACACAATGAGCCTTATTCAGCTGAGGAAACAACAAAGTTTAAAAAAAATACAACTTAAGTATAAAACAACAAGCAAAAACGAAACAAAACATAAAACAAAAGACATTCCCTGTTGTCAGTCCGAAGAATCTTTACGAAAATGTTATAAAAGATGACCACATCCTCGTGACAGGCACGCAGCGAACATACATTCTTCTAAAACTGTGTTCACAAAAGGACAAGGACGTCCCGCCCGCCCGCATGCACGAGCTCCCGCGCCCTACGCGCGCGCGTGCGCACGCGCACACACACACACACACACAAGTATACACACACACACACACGCGCGCGCGCGCGCGCATGCACGAACGCACACACGCACGCACGCACAAACTCATACACATGCACGCACACACGCACGCACGCGCGCGCGCACACAAAACACACACACACACACAAATGCGCGCGCGTGCGCGCACACACACATACACACAAGCACTCACGCATGTACGCACGCACGCAACACACACACACACACGCACACACACACACACACACACACACACACACACACCACATAACACATGCAAGCCCATTCTCTCTCTCTCTCTCTCTCTCTCTCTCTCCCCCTCTCTCTCTCTTTATATCTCACTCTCTCTCACAACTATGTGTATGATACTGACAGATACCACACACACACACACACACACGCGCACGTATGCACACGTATACACACACACACACACACACATACACACAAGATGGCGACAGCGATCAGAAGCTAAACGTCGGGTCTGTTAGCTTATAGCATTTCTGCAGGCTCTGTGTCAGAAATGACCAAAACTAGGAGCCAGGGAGGTCTTCTTTCGTGCCCAGTACGAAATCAAGAAAGAAAGACAAAACCAAGTAAGTCGGCGCTTCGAGAATTTTCAAATCTGAAGCGAACCGGTCAACAGACAAATGCTGACATTCCTGGCATTGGAACGGACAGCACCGATGACATTCCAAATCTCAGCTCCTTCACTTCTTATGCCATGAGGGACGTGAAAGAAGAAATCGGTGAGTTGAGGAAAGTAATTGAAACACTATGCAAAAAAATAGCATCCCTCGAAGACACGGTACGTGAGCAAAACAACACGATTGCTCAGCTCACAACCGTAAAGTGCAATTCTGAACCACGTTCTAAATTTATTCAGAAGAATCCAGAACAGAAAATGGTAAAGGAGAGCCCGAAACAAGACCTTACCTACGCTCAGGTGACAGCACAACGCCCGGTTTCAACATCAAACGGGAAAGAAAAAGAAGAAGATAAAAAACTAAAGCCAAAAGAACAATCTAGAACACAGAAGACAACTTCTCATGACGTCAATCACAATGATAGCGTCATCACGTCACAGACTGCTCAGAATCGAACAAACAAAAGACACAACTTGGAAAGGAAAGTGAACAAGGCTAATGAAGATCTCCCATCTGTTCTCGTAGTTCATGATTCTGTTTTGAACGGTGTGAAGTGCCCCCGACTTGGTCGATCTTATGGTTTCAAAACCGTTTCCAAAAAATCTTCCACTACAAAGGACTTACTGCCCACGCTGAGACAAACCTTGTCAATGGATACAGAAGTTGATGCAATTGTTATTCATTGTAGTCTCAATGATATCAACAAAAAGACGTTGCATCCTCTGGCAAACTCTTTGCGGACACCATTAAAACCATCGCTAAAGAGCATTCACACGCCAGCATTGTGATCAGTAAAGTGGCCCCTGTTTCTAACCCCGAAATAAACATAAACCGCGAAATGTTCAACGCGGTTATAAACTCTGAACTATTCAAAGTTCCCAAAGTGTCCGTCATCAGCCATGAGAATCTCCTTGCCAGCCCCAGAACACTGAAAGACGGAGTCCACCCGAACCAGAAAGGAGCCAGTGTACTTGCTGGTAACTTAGGGCGACACCGTTCTTCATGGAGAACACGATACTCCCTCCTCCAGTCTTCTCGTCACACAGATATCATGATCTACCTTTTCTCCTGTACCAGGGCCCTGGCGGAACTTCTGTGATGTTCTACAAGACTGGTGAATGATCTTCATAAAACTTAACAACACTCCCCCGTCAAAAAAGTCAGTAGTTGTGCTATAATGTCTAGCGACTGAAATGATAAACTGATCGTCTTTGTGATATATATTTGCCTGGTTGCCATTTTGATTTTTTTTTTCTAGCCTGCTACATCGCATAGTTTCCTCAACCCCCCCCCCCCCTTTTTTTTTTTTTTGTGCGTTACACATTACCATCTTATTCCTCTTCTAGGCCTTGCCTTTTGTAAAAGTGTTCTCTGTTGCGTTACTGTTTACTGATTAGTTCATTGTTGGGGAATTGTCTTTTTATCTTTCATTTAGATAATCTTCATTTTGCAATTGTGCCTCCCTTGAATGTCCATTGTAAAATTTTGATGGCAAACAAGACTGACATTAATATACTACAATGGAACTGCCGGTCGATTAACAAGAATTTGGTAAATCTTCAACAACATCTTGAAGCCAGCTCCTACATGGTCCTTATTCTCCAATCACTAAATGTGTCTAAAAACGACTTGCCACAGCTGGATCGTTTCTTTTACCCACCTGTGGTACAAGAAACTGGTGACAATGAGAAAGTCTCTGCAGCCATTTATATAAATGACCAGTTATTTTACCATCCCCTTCAGTCACCTATACCTCCTGCACCTCAGACTTGTATTCTTGTGCAGCTTCTGTTCACTTTGACAATTCTCTAGTCTTAAACATTGTCTCTGTGTACTTTCCAAAAGGAGTCATTGATAGCAATTCAGATTGGCTACATAATATAAACTTCAAAGTAGTGAATGGTTAATTGCAGGGGACTTTAATGAACATGCTCCTTTCTGGGATAGAACTTGCACGAAAGTCAGCTCAAACCGTTTAGTGGAGAACATATCAGACTCTCCACTCGTCCTGTTAAATGATGGAAGTATCACGAGACTGCCTGATCTCCCTATTCACAGATCATCTGCAATTGACTTGTCTTTAATCTCCCCATCAATGGTCCCGAGCTGTACATGGCAAACTTATGATAACACTTTAGGGAGTGATCATATTCCCATAGTTATTTCTCTGAGAGGATTTGTAGTGAGCCAAGATGATAGTAAGGATAAAATCCCAAAGTTTGATTACAAGCGAGCTGACTGGGCCAACTTTCAATCTGTGCTATCTTCATATGATGTCAATTCTTTTGACAAATCTGACATAGAATCTATGTACAGTCACTTTACTATCTCACTACTGCACGCAGCCGGTGAGGCAATTCCGATTCTTAGTCAATCAAAATCTCCCAAACACACGGGTAAAGTGTGGTGGACAGAATCTTGCAGAAACGCTGTTGATAAAAATAAAAGCACGTTTAAAACTGTACGCAAAAGTAAAAAAGGTTAAAGGGAGCATACCAGTTAGAACTGCCAAGAATCAAAGGAATAAAGTAATTGAAAATGCTAAACGCGAGTACTGGTCATCATTTTGTTTTAATGAAATAAGTGAACATAAAGATATCAATAAAATTTGGGAAAAGATCCATGAAATGAAAAACGGAATCCATTTACCTGCATATCCAATCATAATAGGTGCTGAAAATTTTCCTTCGGCATACCAAAAAGCAGAATCATTTGCTGACATGTTTTCCAAAAACAGCTCCTTCTGTAGTTTATCAGACAAATGCAGAGCTATGAGGGAAAACCAATCTAACAAAGAAATGTACGCTGATCCTGACGAAAATAATTATCATTATCTAAATGCTGATATTACTTCTCAGGAATTACACTCTGCTATTTCTTCATTGTCTAATAAGAAAACGTCTGTTGGTTTAGATGCCATTTCTAATGAAATGTTAAAACATACACCACAAAATTTTGTTTTACTTCTACATGAAATTATTAATAAATGTTGGATTGAAGGGAACATACCTTCCATATGGAGAGACTCAATTATTGTTCCCGTTTTAAAGAATGGAAAATCAATGACAAACACAAATAGCTATCGACCTATAGCTCTTACCTCTCACGTCTGTAAACTAATGGAGATAATTGTTCTAAACAGATTGACATACTATTGTGAAAAAACTGGCATTATCCCCGCAAACCAGGCCGGTTTTAGAAAGGGCAGGTCTACTATTGATCATCTTGTAAAGCTCACTACGCAAATTAAACACCAGTTTGCTAGAAGACAAAACGTTCTCGGCATATTTTTCGATATCAACAAGGCATTTGATCAAGTTTGGCATGATAGGCTTTTATATAAATTTAAAACTATACGTCTCTCTGGTCATATTTATAAATTTGTTAAAACATTCCTGACCAACAGAAGTATTCAGACAAGAATAGGTAATACTTATTCATCCAAAAGATTACTAGATATGGGTATCCCTCAAGGCTCTGTGATCGCCCCTCTTCTCTTTAATATTTTAACTAATGATTTACCTAAATACATTTCAAAAAACTTTAACTTGATTCAATATGCGGATGACATCTGCTTATGGTTGAACGCCTCATTAAAAAAGAACACATCAAAAAGATCTATTAATCACATTTGAAGAATATATCAAAAAGAGTTAGACAACATTGCGAACTTCATGTCTGATAATGGCTTATGCCTGTCGGCTGAAAAATCCCATGTGATGTTATTTGATGCAGGTGGGTCTGCTCACAATGCTCCTAACTTCAAAGTACATAATACCACATTGAGCTACAATTCTGAGATTAAATTCCTTGGTGTGCATCTTATGTCAAATCTTTCTTGGAATTTTCACTTGGAACACATAATAAATCAAGCGAGAAAATCTCTTAATCTGCTCAAAGTTATAAGCAAACAAAGTTGGGGCCAGGAAACAAAAAGTTTAATACATCTTTCTTCTGCTTTAGTTAGATCCAAATTGTCATATGCACAAGAGGTCTTTTTTTAGTGCTCCTAAGTACTTATTAAAAAAACTTCAGTGTATAGACTCTAAGGCATTCAGATTAGCTCTTGGTGTTCCATTTCATGCTTCAGCTTTAGGAACATACCATGAAGCTGGTGTCTTACCTCTTGATGTCCATCATGAACTAGCCTGCGCTAAGTACATTCTTCGCTGCTCAGCTATTCAAAGTGCTAACCAAACGGAACTGGATATGAGGTCTGATGTAGACTTCCCTAAACGTGCTAGAAACATTCGAGCCACTAAAACGATACTCACATATTCTTCTCACTTGTTGACAAATTCAGGTATCAATCATAAAAAGCTTGCTGTGCGTTTTCCCATAAGTCCCGTACCAAACTGGGAGCTCTTCAAACCAATATTTGATTATAACGATACTACTATATCTGAAGCTGATAACATTAATATTCTAGCTTGCGAAGCAAAATCACATATCAATGATTGTTATCGTCACTTCGTAAAAGTCTATACTGATGGGTCTCTATTAAACAATAATGCTGGTTGTGGTTTTGTCATTCCATTTTTAAAAATTGAGAAGTCCTTTCATCTTGGGGCAAATCTGTCTATTTTTTTCAGCCGAATTAATAGCAATATTAATGGCCGTAGAGTACATAAATGATTTATCGTTTGACTTTTATGGTATTCTCTTCTGTGTAGATTCTAAG
>CM065729.1:5048602-5058602 GCA_033310375.1 Conus canariensis
CGTCTGTTCACTTTGAGTGATATTAGACGTGAATGAATGAAGAGAATGACTGAAGGAATGAATGACTGAGTGAATAAGCCTATATGTTATATAAGCGTGTATGTAGGCCTTTGTATGTGAGTGTATACGTGTATATATCTGTATATGTATAAAAACAAAAACAAAAGAAAGAAAGAAAAACCCAGATATCTTAATACAACAATTAATGGATAAAATTAACAGAAGATATAGATCTAACATAATATAACAATAAAACAAAAATCCTTCACTATCTAAACTTAAGAGTGAAGGAGTAAAATACAGGCCATCATTATATAACGCATATACAACACAGACCCCACTTTCCAACCCAGCCTCTTCTTCACACTTGACGTGGTGTCACTGTACACCTCCATCCCCCACGCTGATGGACTGAGGGCCCTCACATTTTTCCTTGACAAACGGCCCCCCAACCATCACACTTGACGTGGTGTCACTGTACACCTCCATCCCCCACGCTGATGGACTGAGGGCCCTCACATTTTTCCTTGACAAATGGCCCCCCAACCAACAACACCCTCCCACCACCACACTGGTCAGACTTGCTGAATTAGTCCTCACCCTGAACACATTTCAATTCAACAAGCACACATTTTCACAAATTAGTGGTGTTGCCATGGGTACCAAAATGGGACCAGCCTATGCCTGCCTCTTCATGGGGCACTTGGAACACCGCCTACTCAACACATACACAGGCCCCACACCTGAACTGTACAAAAGGTATATCAATGATGGACTGGGAGCCACATCTATGCCAAAACAAGACCTCCTCAACTTCCTCAACTTTGCCCAGACCTTCCATCCATCCATCCAACTAACCTACACCATTTCACAGTCCGTCAACTTCCTAGACATCGCCATCTCCCTTGAAGATGGCCTACTCAAAACCTCCATTTTCTACAAACCCACCGACGCACATGCATACCTAGACTACTCATCCTCCCACCACCCATACACTAAAAACAGCATCCCATACTCACAATTTCTCCGTCTTCGCAGACTCTGCTCCAGCTGAGGAAGACTTCACTATACAAGCAGCCAAAATGTCACAATTTTTCACCAACCGCGGATACCCCAGTTCCATCATCAATGCAGCACTCCGCCGCACCATAGCTGTATCCAGAACATCTGCTCTTGAAACCCAGCATCCAACCAAGACAGACAGACCCACAGCCTACCTCCTCTACCACCCGCACACCCTCCCCATCTGTAGGATCCTCAAATCCAATTGGCACATTGTACATAACCACAAACCCGCCTTCCATACCAAACCCATGATCACATTCAAACGTGACAAAAACCTCAAAGACCTCCTCGTGCGGTTCAATTTGAACAGAACCACAGCTACACCACCAGGTACTCACCCCTGCTCTAAACCCAGCTGCAAAACCTGCCCCCTCACCAAACCAGACACCATCTTACAGGGCCCCAGGACTCCTTCACAGTCAAACGCACATTCTCATGTCAGAGCCGCAACATTATATATGCCATCCACTGTCAGCTGTCAGCTGTGTGGCAAGATCTACATAGGGGAAACATCACGCACACTTGAAACACGCATCACTGAACACCTGGCTGATATCCGCCACCACCGACCCAAACCCGTCGCCCTACTCTTCAACCACACCCAACACAACATCAACCATGTCAAAGTCATGGCACTCTGGCAGTCACAGAGTGACAGCTTTGAACGCACAACTCAAGAATCCCATCTCATTGCCAAACTGGGCACACTACACCCCCAAGGCATCAATATCCAACAATAACCTTACGCACATACCCACCACTTCTACATCAGTTGGCAATATCCCCCACCAACACACACACATACACATATACACACACCACCACCATATCCCCTTCACTCACTACATACAGTAGTTACAGCCACCCTCCACCTATTTAATCTTAATTTTGCTTTATCTTTCCCCTTACAACTTTTTCCCCCCACTTCTAATTTATGTATTTATCAAGGTTTGTTTTTTTTTTTTTTCAATTAATTTATTCATTTATTTTGTTCATTTACTTACACACACACACACACACACACACACACACACACACACACACACACATGCACGCACGCGCGCGCACACACACACACACACACACACACACAACACACACACACACACACACGCACACACACACACACACACACACAGAGCACCACCAAGAAGCCCCCCCCCCCCACCCCTGCTCCTCACTTCATACCTAATCTACAGCCACCCTCCTTCACCTTTCACTTTCCACCACCCCCTATGCATGTTCTATACCAATGAACTACCTACCCTCTGATCTACCCCCTACTCCACCCCCCCCCCCCACCCCCCCCCACACACCACACACAAAATACCCCCCTTTTCCCCCTCCCCCCCCCCCAAAAAAAAAAAAAAAAACCTATCAGAAGGGTAGGCCCAGTAGTCGACCCTCCCACCTCCAAACTCCCCCCCCCCCCTGTAACACCCCCCTCCCCCCGCTCTTTCCCTTCACCCCCCCCCCCTCCCCGTATCACCAGCATCCCAACCCAAGTACATGATTACACCGGTCCCTAACTGCAACAACAACCCACTATATATTCCACAAAATCACACACCCACCCACACCACATTAACTTGCAGTAACCCCCCCCCCCCCCTTTTCCTTTTCTTTTTTTTTTTTTTCACTGACCACTTCCTTTCCTTTGTCCCCATTGTATCTTGTATCTCATGATCACCCCTAGAATACAGGTATGCTTGGATGCATGTAAATGTGTTTGTCAGGTGTGTGTGTGTGTGTGTGTGTGTGTGTGTGTGTGTGTGTGTGTGTGTGTGTGTGTGTGTGTTTTGTGTGTGTCCCCCTTTTTTTTTCCCCCCACATTCCCAATAATGACCACCATCATCATTACATTATTACCACCACTCATAAGGTATAAGATGTCCTATGTATAACATTTTTTTTTTAAACTCAACTGGCATTATCATGCCAATGCCATCATGCTATTTCACTTATGGCAATGAACAACATCCTATAGCACTGTTTATCCCACTCAAGACAATGACCAATTATCCATTATTCTTCATCCCTTTTTTTTTTTTTTTTGACATGTGTGTATATGTTTGCATATGTGTGTGTGTGGATGTGCCTGTGTACATATGTACCTGCCCATATACAATGTGTGCGTGCATGTATTACGCATGCCCGTGTGTGTGTGAGACGGTGATAATTTCATCTATAGATACAACCTTTACCACCAACCGAGTCATTTATCATTGCCCCCCCCCCCTCCCCCTCCCAAAAGTTGCTGTTGTTGGTGGTGGTGGTGGTGTTGTTGTTGTTGTTGTTGTGGGTTTTTTTTTTTTTAAACTCAACTGGCATTATCATGCCAATGCCATCATGCTATTTCACTTATGGCAATGAACAACATCCTATAGCACTGTTTACCCCACTCAAGACAATGACCAATTATCCATTATTCTTCATCCCTTTTTTTTTTTTTTCCAACCGGCATTACTACATCAATGCCATGACATTATTTCACTTATAACAACTGCCACCCCCTACAGTACTGTAGATCTCATCACAGCTATCAACATCCATCAGTCTTTATAATCATTTCCTTTACTCCCCCACTGGCATTATCACACTTACTAATGCACTCTCCTACTCCTTTTACAAAAATGACCATCATCCTACACCACTATGACCATACCTACACCTTTACCATCATCATCATCCACCCATCTTTAAACACCTGCCCCATTCCCCCACCGGCACTTTACACCATGCCACAACATCATCCCACTTATACCAACAATTATCATCATCCTACAGTATCTCCAATGAAACATGACCATCACACACCAGTCATCTACCCCAACCCCCCTCCACCCACTTTCTCAACCTGCAATATTATACCAATGCCACCTTATTATTCCACTTACCTCAGTGACTATCATCCTACAGTACCATTGATCTCACCCATGCCAGTGAGCATCACCCACAGGTCATTGGTATTTTCCTATGCCCCCCCACCTTGCACCATTGCACCATCACCACTGCATTTTTCCACTTGTATAACAATGGTCACCACCTTGGTACTACTGATTTAAAATTATTACCATTATCAGTCACTGAAAATACTCCCATCTAGTGAATACCTTCACACTGCACTATATGGAAATGAAGAAGCTGAGCAACTGACAAAGGAGGGACAGCAGCCCCAACTGTAAAAGGTAGTCTCCTTGGAATAAATCTAAAATATTTCCAAGGAGACA
Source organism: Conus canariensis (assembly GCA_033310375.1). Taxonomy (NCBI): domain Eukaryota; kingdom Metazoa; phylum Mollusca; class Gastropoda; order Neogastropoda; family Conidae; genus Conus; species Conus canariensis. Next base: position 5,052,898 of record CM065729.1, read on the forward strand.
AATAGGAAGATGACTTGAGCAGCACCCAGATTTCAACAAGAGGGATGCATACTACCGGACGCCCAAATCAGACCAAGTGAACATTGTTGGACTGAGGATAAGGCTCCCCTGACCTCAACATCACAGGTCCACTATACTCCACACCTGTGAGTCTTTCAAACCATCAATGCAGTGCAGCCCCAGAGACAGCGGAGCATTCCCAGCTTGGCCCAAAGTGGAAACCTGGCCTGCCAACTCACCAATGAGTGCAAAACCATACTGACCACTGGAGGGTCTTCACCATACAGCAGCCTCCGTCAGTACCTCCAGGATTCCGACCTAAGTAAACGAAGAAGAAGACCATCATTGTGATACTGAGAACCGGGCACTCCAGACTATGACATAACATCTCTGCAATACTCCACCCTGGCGGGTCTGCAATTCATCCATGCAGCCCCAATGACGGTGGAACAGTCCCAACAACACCAAAAGAAGAATCCTGGCCTGCCAACACACTGATGAATGCAAAACCTTATTGACCACTGGAGGGCCTTCACCATACAGAAGCCCTTGCCAGTACCTCCACCATTCCTGCCTAAGGGAACGGAGAAGAATCTCTTCCTACACTACCGTTGATCTCATATGATCATCACCCATCAGTGACTGATTAATGATAATAATTTTTACCCCTCTTGTGTGTGTGTGTGTGTGTGTGTGTGTGTGTGTGTGTGTGTGTGTGGTGTGTGTATGTGTGTGTGTGTGTGTGTGTGTGTGTGTGTGTGGTGTGTGATGAATATGTGTGTGAAAATTTTCCACAGTTAGTCTCATTATGATCACACGATCTTAACTCACCTAGAACATTGTTTACATGTGGTCCCCCCCCCCTTTGTGTGTGTGTGTGTGTGTGTGTGTGTGTGTGTGTGTGTGTGTGTGGTGTGTGTGTGTGTGTGTGTGTGTGCAACACATGATACCCTGTTTTTCATTGATCACTGCTATCTTCTCTCAACAAACAGCAGCATATTGATGCCAACACATTATTTCACCTGTTACAATGAACATCATCCCACAGCATTGTTTACTTTTTTAAACAACACTATTAATATGAACCTCCCAACCTCCCACCCCCACCCCCACCCCCCACCCCATAGTGGATGAAGAGATATGAGCTCTCCTTCTCTTGCCCCCCTTCCTCCCCCCCCCCCCACACACACATTACCCTCCTTTTTTTTTCTTTTTTTTTCTCAACCCCCCTCCCCCCCCCCCCCATCCCAATCATACCTTATCACCCATTTATCTTCCATCCCCTTCCCTCCCTCATTAACATTACCCACACACCTTTCACAACTACCCACGCATAACTACCACCACCTCTTTCATCACCCAGCGAAATCATTTATTTTGTTCACCTAAACTTTTTTTTTTTTTAAGTTTCTTCTGTTCATGTACTTATTTACCCCTTCTATATATATATATATTTTTTTTTCCAGTTTGCCTCCCCCCCCCCCCCCCCCTCCTTACCATTATTATCAATCCACCATTATCACAACCGTCACAAAGATATCACACCACCCCACTAAACTAGACACACAACCCTATCGTATCACACAACCCCCCCACTCCCCCCACGAAACCCCCCCCCCCTCCTTTTCCTCTCCCATAATCCCCCTTGTCATTTCCGCCTAGCGGCTATTCTCCCCACCACATGGACTAACAACAGATGAGTCATTTTCGTTCTTTGTTTGTACTGTCTTAAATGTTAAATGTGATTTATTTTTTCGCCTGAAGAAGACCCAAGTGGTTGAAATGCATCGTGTCTTGTCATGTGCTTTGTTTGTCAATGTCATTGGCGGTAACTAACACCCTCTCTTTCTAAATTTTAACACAAAACAATTTAAAGAAAAACCCCAATCGGACTATGAAATAAGTGTTCAGCAATTTCGATCAGCAAAAAGTGGTCCAAAAGTATATCTTGCAAGTTTTTTTCAGAAAAATTATTAGACCTTAATGATGTTGGTAAGAAAGAAGTTAACTTTTGACAATTAAATAAAATATGGCTCAATGTTACTTCTTTACCACAAATACAATTAGCATTTTACTAACTTTGTTTAAAGCGTTTAGCTTTAATCGATTCATAAGGGAATATATTTGTCTAGAATAATAAACTGGATGATCAGACATTTTTCTTAGAACAAGGTCTATTGGAAAAGCTTCCCACTGTTTGGATGAAATATCAACATTTATTTGAGCTCTCTTCCGTGCAGTTGATTCAAGGATACGATAACATCCTACGACTGATGGTTTTATTTTCAGCTCGGAGGATGACCCTGCTTTTTTGGCACCATTTTTTGCAGCCCTATCAGCCAATTCATTCCCAAGTATACCAGTATGCGAAGGAATCCAGCAAAATTCTATAATAGTGCCTTTAGACGCCAGCCAGTATAAAAGATATTTAATTTCAAACTCAAGGTCGGGTCGTGTCAATATATTTAATGAATCAAGGGCAAGTGAGACTGATTTTGAATCTACAAAAAACTATCTGAACAATATTGCTGGGAAGATCTGTTAGAAATTCCATAGCTAGCATAATACCTACTAATTCAGCTGTGAATATAGATAAATAACTACCCAGAAAGAACGATCTTTGTGTTTTAAGCGAAGGAATAACAAATGCTGCACCAACATTTCCATCATCTAAAACAGAACCATCAGTAAACACCTGAAGATGATTTTGATATTTTTCATATACGTGTGATTTTGCTAAATTAGCGATGATATTGATATTTTCCCATTTTTGTATGTCAATGTAACCAATATCAAGAAAAGGTTTGGTATCTCCATGATGGAATAAATGAAGAAGATGGATTTTTAGCCACATCTTTGATATCTTTGATGCGTGTATGTATATGCGTGAGTGTGTGTGTGTGTGGTGTGTGTGTGTGTGTGTGTGTGTGTGTGTGTGTGTGTGTGTGTGCGTGTGCGTGCGTGCGCTTGTGTGTATGTGTGAAAACGAGTCCCTCAGTGACGACAAGCCCTGAGATGAGTCCAGAACTTGTAGCCAGCTGTCTGAACCTGGACACGAAGAACCAGTAGATGAAGACGTTGATGCTGGAGTTGACCACGTGGCATAAATGTATTATGTATAACAGAATAAAAGTTTCCTGCATGTAGATGTCTCTCGGAGCCATCAAATAAATCCGCAGACCTACGCCTATAGGGTATGAGATGAATGAACAGAGAGAAACGAGCACCACTGCTTTCACCATGAGACGCCTCCGGGGTTGATGACTACTGAAGTGCTTAGCGTGATCAGTGACACTGGTATTACTTTTCACAACTTGATCTTGTCGATTCAGATGTTGTTCCATCTGGCGATGTATTTGTTGTTGCTGGTCTCCTTCACCTTTTCCTTCATGGGTTTCTTCCTCTATTTCATGCACCTTCTCTGTGTCCACGTTTGTGCAGACTGTCGTTTTCTCAGTGGCTTGCTGATCAGTTCTCTCTGACTGTCTTTGGACCTGTTGTTGTATTTCCTTCAGTTGTGTCTGTGACAAAATGTTGGGACGTCTTGTTGCAGTCCACAGAAGACTGACGTTAAACATCACCAACAGCAGCATAGGCAATATCAGTCCTACAGATTGTTGTACAAAGATGTGCTTCATGTCAAGATAATATAGCACGTAAATCCCGTTGCATACTTCTAAGATCGCGCAGTACATCAGTATAAACACACAAGCGAGATAGACTTTACACGACGTCAGCATTCGCTGTGCATGGAAGGGAAAAGTGACAGCTATCCACCGGCTGATAGCAATGAACAAGGTGACATGTGCAGACACCATTTGTGAGCAATTCCCGACATGACCTACGATGAAAACTGCAGGGCTGAACAGCGTTGGGATCATTAAGCCAGAACAGTATGTCATGATACTCACAAGATACACAGTATCCCACACACCCAGGAATTTAAATAAGAACACTGTGGCGTTGAAAGAAGTCTCCATCTTCCACACAGCCAGTGAGAAGATATTGCCCATTATCCCTAGCACAGTCGCACAGAGGAGAATAGCCATTGGAATCCAAAGTCGCTCAGGTATGTTTTCCATGTTATCTCCTAATAAGGTTGATGTGTTAATTGAAGAATTGAATGCCACCAGTGATGTTTCATCATCAGTCACGAAGCTCGCATTGTCCAGAGATTGTTCATACAAAGTCACGTTGCCATCCATGCTGAAAGAAGTAAGTAGCCTAACTCGTTCTTATATCATAGAGTATCAGCAGTATTGCATTCATATTTATGTATAAGAAAATATGTCTATACACACAGCCCTATATGCTGAACAAGAATTGTTGCATGTCAATGACAAATAACAAGAATGAAGAAAGGTCTAAATTATGGAAACTTATCTGTTCAGTCAGCAGAGGGGCACGTGTTTATTATGATGCTCTTCTGTGTGACAACATAAACCCTGCTTATTGCAATAAGTGGAATGAAAAACTTGAACAGCAGTTGGAATGGGATGTCATTTTTAAAAAGGTGCAAAAAATAAAAGAAATAAAACTTAAATGGTTTCAGATAAGAATTCTACACCGTATACTGGGTACAAATATTGTGCTGTCAAAAATGAGAATTGAATCGAATGATCATTGTACATTTTGTAATAAAGAAAGAGAAAACATTGAGCATCTATTTTGGTCGTGTGAGCACGCGGCACATTTTTGGCAACAACTTCAAGCAATAATTAAAGAAAATGTCAGCATGCGGATTCTTTAAATTTGTCTGTTGAATTGGTATTATTTGGGCATTTAAATAATTTTAGAAGTGATGAACCGTTTGACTTTATTTTACTTCTAGCCAAATATTTCATCTATAAATGCAAATGTGAGAAAAAAACTTCCAATTGTAATAAACTTTCTACACTATTTAAAGACAAGATATAATCTTGAACAGCAAGTCGCAAAAAGCGTAAAGTCCATTCAAAAACTACACGAAAAATGGCAGTTATGCCAATCTTTGATAGAAGTGTAATTTTTGGACTTGATATGCATGTTGAGGGACCAGTCTGTCTCCATATCACTTATTATGCATGTACGTATGGATCCCCTTGTGGCTTTGTCGGTGTCTTACCCTTCCCCCACGCTCTCTCTCTCTCTCTCTCTCTCTCTCTCTCTCTCTCTCTCCTCTCTCTCTCTCTCTCTCTCTCTCTCTCTCTCTCTCTCCCTCTCTCTCTCTCTCCTTTTGTTTCTGTTTTTGCTTTGTTTTGGGTTGTCCATTTGTATTTAATTTTTGAAAAACCCTGCCTTGGAAATAAGCTGACGCATGATACGGAAACTGTTTATGGTACTTGATTGAAATGTAAGCTTTTAGCAGTTGAAATATAAATGATGTGAATTATATACTGATGTGAACTGAAATGCTATGAATTTATGTAAAATGTTTTGTCTTTGCAAGGAGAAAAATAAAGTTAAAAAAAAAAAAGAATTGTTGCATGTGTTCAATTATCTCCTGTACCTTGACATAGTTTGAGTCAGTTGAGACTGCTGCACCTGTTATTAGCTATGGTGGCCAAGGCTATATTAGATGTGATCAGGATCCATTGACATCTGTGAGAGTCACTTAGATAAATGTACAGATAGAATATACTGGCACCAAAGAAAAGCATGTGATACCCTCATAGGTCCAAAAACAATCATATTCAAGTGTATGTAAATGTTCAACGATTAAACAG
>CM065729.1:5068602-5078602 GCA_033310375.1 Conus canariensis
GCAGATGGACTCCATGAACGAACGACTGGACTTCCTCGGTGACTCCGTCGCTGGGATACGGGAAGAAGTCGGTCAGTTGTATGAGACAGTCAGTGCTGTCAAGAAAGAGAATGAAGTGTTGAAACGACAGAATCAAGACCTACTGGACAGGTTGGAGGAGACGAGAAGAAATTGGACGACTTGGAAAGCAGATCCAAAAGAAACAGTTTGATTTTCAATGGCTTGAAACGCACGGCTCAAAATGAATCATGGAGACATTGTGAGAAACTTGTGAAAGATGTGATTCATAACCAGTCGAAAATTGAAGGGAACATAGGATTTGAACGTGTTCACCGATTGAGAAGTGGTCCTGATTCGCCCATCATCGCATGTTTTACAAACTTCAAGGACAAGCAACAAGTTCTGAAAGAAAAGAAGAACTTGAAAGAAAGTCAGACGGGAAAATCGATCTTCACTGGTGAAGATTTTTTCAAAGACAGTGCGAGATACCCGCCGTTTGCTCTTGCCTTTTCTGAAAAAATTTAGAAAGAGAGGGTGTTAGTTACCGCCAATGACATTGACAAACAAAGCACATGACAAGACACGATGCATTTCAACCACTTGGGTCTCCTTCAGGCGAAAAAAATAATTCACATTTAACATTTAAGACAGTACAAACAAAGAACGAAAATGACTCATCTGTTGTTAGTCCATGTGGTGGGGAGAATAGCCGCTAGGCGGAAATGACAAGGGGCATTATGGGAGAGGAAAAGGAGTGGGGGGGTTCGTGGGGGAGTGGGGGGGTTGTGTGATACGATAGGGTTGTGTGTCTAGTTTAGTGGGATGGTGTGATATCTTTGTGACGGTTGTGATAATGGTGGATTGATAATAATGGTAATGAGGGGGGGGGGGGGGAGGCAAACTGGAAAAAAAAAAATATATATAGAAGGGGTAAATAAGTACATGAACAGAAGAAACTTAAAAAAAAAAAAAAGTTTAGGTGAATAAAATAAATGATTTCGCTGGGTGATGAAAGAGGTGGTGGTAGTTATGCGTGGGTAGTTGTGAAAGGTGTGTGGGTAATGTTAATGAGGGAGGGAAGGGGATGGAAGATAAATGGGTGATAAGGTATGATTGGGAGGGGGGGGGGGGGGGGAGGGGGGTTTGAGAAAAAAAGAAAAAGGAGGAGGGTAATGTGTGTGTGTGTGTTGGGGGGGGGGGGAGGAAGGGGGGCAAGAGAAGGAGAGCTCATATCTCTTCATCCACTATGGGGTGGGGGGTGGGGGTGGGGTGGGAGGTTGGGAGGTTCATATTAATAGTGTTGTTTAAAAAAAGTAAACAATGCTGTGGGATGATGTTCATTGTAACAGGTGAAATAATGTGTTGGCATCAATATGCTGCTGTTTGTTGAGAGAAGATAGCAGTGATCAATGAAAAACAGGGTATCATGTGTTGCACACACACACACACACACACACACACACACACACACACACACACACACACACACACACACACACACACACAAAGGGGGGGGGGGGGACCACATGTAAACAATGTTCTAGGTGAGTTAAGATCGTGTGATCATAATGAGACTAACTGTGGAAAATTTTCACACACATATTCATACACACACACACACACACACACACACACACACACACACACACACACACACACACACACACACACATACACACACACACACACACACACACACACACACACACACACACAAGGAGGGGTAAAAATTATTATCATTAATCAGTCACTGATGGGTGATGATCATATGAGATCAACGGTAGTGTAGGAAGAGATTCTTCTCCGTTCCCTTAGGCAGGAATGGTGGAGGTACTGGCAAGGGCTTCTGTATGGTGAAGGCCCTCCAGTGGTCAATAAGGTTTTGCATTCATCAGTGTGTTGGCAGGCCAGGATTCTTCTTTTGGTGTTGTTGGGACTGTTCCACCGTCATTGGGGCTGCATGGATGAATTGCAGACCCGCCAGGGTGGAGTATTGCAGAGATGTTATGTCATAGTCTGGAGTGCCCGGTTCTCAGTATCACAATGATGGTCTTCAGGATTCCGACGTAAGTAAACGAAGAAGAAGACCATCATTGTGATACTGAGAACCGGGCACTCCAGACTATGACATAACATCTCTGCAATACTCCACCCTGGCGGGTCTGCAATTCATCCATGCAGCCCCAATGACGGTGGAACAGTCCCAACAACACCAAAAGAAGAATCCTGGCCTGCCAACACACTGATGAATGCAAAACCTTATTGACCACTGGAGGGCCTTCACCATACAGAAGCCCTTGCCAGTACCTCCACCATTCCTGCCTAAGGGAACGGAGAAGAATCTCTTCCTACACTACCGTTGATCTCATATGATCATCACCCATCAGTGACTGATTAATGATAATAATTTTTACCCCTCTTTGTGTGTGTGTGTGTGTGTGTGTGTGTGTGTGTGTGTGTGTGTGTGTGTGTGTGTGTGGTGTGTGTGTGCAACACATGATACCCTGTTTTTCATTGATCACTGCTATCTTCTCTCAACAAACAGCAGCATATTGATGCCAACACATTATTTCACCTGTTACAATGAACATCATCCCACGGCATTGTTTACTTTTTTTAAACAACACTATTAATATGAACCTCCCAACCTCCCACCCCCACCCCCACCCCCCCACCCCATAGTGGATGAAGAGATATGAGCTCTCCTTCTCTTGCCCCCCTTCCTTCCCCCCCCCCCCCCCCAACACACACACACACATTACCCTCCTCCTTTTTTTTCTCAACCCCCCTCCCCCCCCCTCCCAATCATACCTTATCACCCATTTATCTTCCATCCCCTTCCCTCCCTCATTAACATTACCCACACACCTTTCACAACTACCCACACATAACTACCACCACCTCTTTCATCACCCAGCGAAATCATTTATTTTATTCACCTAAACTTTTTTTTTTTAAGTTTCTTCTGTTCATGTACTTATTTACCCCTTCTATATATATATTTTTTTTCCAGTTTGCCTCCACCCCCCCCCCCCCCCCTCATTACCATTATTATCAATCCACCATTATCACAACCGTCACAAAGATATCACACCACCCCACTAAACTAGACACACAACCCTATCGTATCACACAACCCCCCCCCCCACTCCCCCCCACGAAACCCCCCCCCCCCCCCCTCCTTTTCCTCTCCCATAATGCCCCTTGTCATTTCCGCCTAGCGGCTATTCTCCCCACCACATGGACTAACAACAGATGAGTCATTTTCGTTCTTTGTTTGTACTGTCTTAAATGTTAAATGTGATTTATTTTTTCGCCTGAAGAAGACCCAAGTGGTTGAAATGCATCGTGTCTTGTCATGTGCTTTGTTTGTCAATGTCATTGGCGGTAACTAACACCCTCTCTTTCTAAAAATTTTGCTTCGTTCTCCGCCGTCAGTCACTCCAGTTTGAAACTTTTCTGAAAAAGGCAAAGTCGGAACAGAAACAAGCATTCTTGAAGTTTGACTCACTCATGATTGACGGTAAAACGTCTGACTACAACAGGGCCACCCAGGGACTGAAAGAACGTCCACTAAGATGAAGATCAGGCCGGCCCACTTCCCAAGCAAGAAAGAGTTCCGAACGACCCCCTTCTTCTTTTGCCTTGTCAGCAACAAGTTTTGAGGATCCTGTTGTTCAATCAACGCATCCGCATTCTCCGCATATATTCTCTGAGTTTCAGATAATGTCCTGGAACATTCAAGGTCTTTTTGGAAAACTAAGATGTTCATGTTTCAAATCTTTTTGTACTAAATTAAAAAATTTTGCACTCTGTGAAATGTGGTCTTGTAAAAAATGTGACATTGAACTTGCATTCCCTAACTATACAGTTTTTTTTTCTGCCCACGCAAGAAACGAATGAAAGGAGGTGTCGTTGTTTGTGTTCAAAAGGATATTTCGTGTTATGTGGAAAGGTTACTGGAAACGGCTCAGGACTGTGTCATTCTGAAAGTAAGTCAGTCTCTTTTGCACTTGTCCATTGGTATTCTTACATGTTTTGTTTATATTGCACCTGAACGTTCGGTTATATACCATGATGACAATATTGAAGGTTTTGACATTCTTGAAAGCTACATGACGCAAATAATGACTACTTATCCTGATTTACCATGGCTGTTATATGGGGATTTTAATGCTTGCACTTCTGGCCTTTCAGATATGGATATTGATAACAGTAACCGACATATTCAAATCTTTGATGATTTGAATGAATTGATAAATGATCAGGTTTTAACCAGCTGCAAGTCTAAAGATACAGAAGTAAATAATTTCGGTAGAAAATTGATAGAATTATGCAGAGAATTTGAACTGATCATTGTAAATGGAAGATCCAACAGTGACAAAGAAGGTGAGACCACGTGTACAGCAGAGGTAAAACTATTGTGGATTATTTTATTTGCTCGTTTTCCTTATTTGAACTGATCACAGATATGTATGTGGCGAACAGATCTGAATCTGACCATTTTCCAATTGCTATCTCCATCCCTTTAAAATATGTTGAAGAGATTAGAGAAGAAGAAAGTATTGTCTTGGAGGAAATGCCCAAATATGTTTGGAAAGAAAACTTAAGAGACAGCTTTTACTCTAAATTACGTGACAGGGTAGAGTCTGAATGTAAAGAATTCATTCTTGCATTGGATCAAAACATTGATGTAGCATGTCAGATTTATGTCTCTTTTCTTCAAAGCGCTGCAGGGGAAATGAAACTGACAAAGAAAAAAAACTTAGATTCTCCATTGTAGCCACCATGGTGGGATGCTGAATTTGAAGTTAGTAAGCAAACAAAATATAACATACTGAACACTTTTAGATATACAAACTCACAACCGATTTTGGAAAATTATCTTACTCTCAAGAAAAGTTTCAAGGATTTATGCAAAAGGAAACAGACTGTTTCTTGTAGCAATAAAGATTCAAAGGCATTCTGGAAAAAACTGAAAAATCTTACCTCATCAAAGATGAATAGGTCAAATGAAATTCCACCACGCACATGGTTTGACTACTTTAAATTATTATTTCACTTAGAAATGTCTTCTTTTTGTTCAGAATTTAATGAGGCCATTCAAGACACAGTAACCACGCGTGATCCAAACACTTGTGAGAATTGCATTCATTCTTGCATGAATGAGGAGATAAGTGAAAGTGAAGTTTTAAATGCCCTGTATATCAAAAGTGGCAAAGCACCAGGTCCAGATGGTCTATCTTCAGACTGTTTCCGACATGCTACTGATATCCATGCCAAAGTTTTGTTGCCTCTGTTTAACAAAGTTTTTACAACTGGGATTTACCCCGAATGTTGGTCTAAGGCGGTAATCTTTCCACTGCACAAGAAAGGTAGCACTGAACAAGTTGAGAATTACAGGGGCATATCACTGTTAAACATTATCGGCAAATTATATAGTACAATATTGAATGAAAGGTTAACAAAATTCTGCAATCAAGCAGATTTGATCCCGGAAGCCCAGGCAGGTTTTCGTAAAGGTTACAGTACAATTGACAACATTTTTTCTCTGCAATCTCTCATACAAAAATATCTCACAAGGAAAGGTGGCCGTTTCTATACTCTTTTTGTTGACTTTTCAAAAGCGTTTGGCTGTGTTGATAGAATGAAGTTGATGTATTTACTGTTGCAAAGAGGTATCCATGGTAAACTATTCTTATCTGAATAATGTTTGTTATTGTTGTTATTGTTACACACACACACACACACACGTACGCACGCACATATGCACGACACACACACACACACACTTACATACACACTCACACACACACACACACGCACACACACACACACACACACAAGCAAACGCGCGCAATCCCTCATTCATGTGTTGTTCCTCTCTACACAAGTGACAGCTCCAGTTTGACTCCAGTCGTTTTCCTTTTATTTCAAACATTGGCGATTTATTATAAATACATTAAATAGTTTCAAAAAAGGGACAGAGAATGACGACAATCAAGGAGAAAAATAAAGTAACCATGGGCAGGAGGGAGTTGTTACTAACATCTCTTGTTCGTAACACACACACACACACACTCTCTCTCTCTCTCTCTCTCTCTCTCTCACACGCATACTATCTCTCTCTCTCACACACACTCTCTCTCTCACACATAGATAGATAAGTAGACGGATAGATAGACAGATATATACATAAATACTTCCACAGGTCCATATCTCACTAAAACCTGCACTGCGCCTCAACAAAACATTAACAGGTATATTTGACTAAAATGAAAGTAAGTAAGTATATATACATATATATATATATATATATGTATAAAAGTACCGAGCACCATTCCAGCAACTTACAGAGCAGCTTGGTGTTGCAATGACTGCAAGAAATATTCAGTTATAAACAAAGCTTGATCTTATGTCTTAGATTGAAGAAATAGGGGGAGATAAGCGTTCATATCTGCAGTGGTAGATGATTCTGTCTAACTAAAAGTATGTGTTTGAGTGGGTGAATGGGGAAAAATAAAACAAAATAAATGCTTCCCAAAATGAGCCTTCAGCAAGCTTCTAGTCTCCAAGGGGGAAGACAGTCTCCAATGGGGAGGAAACTCACTAACATATAACTCCTGGTCAGATACCGATATTTCGAAACCTGATTGTTTCTCTTCAGGGACCGCGGAAAGCGGTAATCTGACTCCTCTGCCTTTTCGGTTTTAAGAAGAATGCTATCCCAGAAAAAGCTGGTGTGCAATACCGTAGTATGTTTGTTGAGTTTTAAAAAAAAACAATCAAAGGTGCCACCTAAGAAGCAAAAGAAAATCATGAAAGAGCAAAACAAGCTACATTTTCTTGTGAAAAGTAGAAAATATAAAAAGATAACCTCTTAAGACACAAGTGCTGAGGGCCAGTTCTTGGAATGAATCCACAAGGGACTAAATTACAATAAACTAATAAATTCCAAGGATAAGTACCGAGCACCATTCCAGCAACTTACAGAGCAGCTTGGTGTTGCAATGACTGCAGAGAGATTTTTAGATAGATAGATAGATAGATTGTTTGATCCATTAATTGATTGATGTATAATGTGTGTGTGTGTGTGTGTGTGTGTGTGTGTGTGTGTGTGTGTGTGTGTGTGTGTGTGTGTGTGTGTACACACATATATTGGGGCCGGAATAGCTAAGTTGGTGATCTTGGTGATCGTTGGGTTGCGGATTCGAATCTCCGGTACAGAGGGATTCTTCCCTCAAAGTTAACATTGGTTCTGACTCCATTTCCGAAATAGTCCGAATGAGATTGTAAACCGAGCGTATAACATCTTGCACACACGTAAAATTCCATCACCAACTTTTGGAAGAGAAGGTGAGTTTAGCTGGTGGCATGGATGACACGTATTCACGTAGCATGCCCCCTGCATGAAAAATTAAATGAAGGAAATAAAGAAACTGAGAGAACAATATTGATTGTATGACACGGGAAACGACTGAACAGACCGTTGGCAGGTAGCTGTTCAGTCGGCACTACCCAGGTAGGCAGACCGTTGTGTACACAAGAGTGTGGATTGTCAGCGCCCAGAACCCTTAGCCAGGTGCTATAGAAATGCTGTGATATTATCATTATCATTATTATTATCATTATTATCATCATCATTATTATTATTATTATCATTATTATCATTATGATTATTATCATTATTGTTGTTATTAATGCTATATCATCATCATCATCATCATTGTTGTTATCATTATTATTATTATTATTATCATAATTTTTATTATCATTATTGTTATCATTCTTTTATAAATGCACACACACACACACACACACACACACACACACACAACACACACGCACTCACGCACGCACGCGCACAAACACACACACACACACACATATATATATTATATATATATATATATATATATATATACAATACATATATATATATATATATATATATATATATATATATATATATATACAATTACTGTTGTGAGCAGATGGTTAGGGATATGGGTTCAGAGGTGGTAATGAGGGGTCATAGTGGGGGGGGGGGGGGGGGTTGAGAGCAATGGACAGACGTGGTCCCAGGTCTGTTTTAAGAATACATCCGACGACTCCTGTTTTAAAACACATCAAAGGAAACTATAGCATACAGTAAATTGACATGCTAGGAAGACACCGTGTCTACAAAAGCAATTCGCCAAATCACATTTGGTGTACTGTTTCATTTACCTATGCACCTTCATACAACATATCAACATGTATCAGTCGCGTCTTTCAGAAGCAGCTGAATAATAAATACAAGACAGAACAATATAATGCATACATTAATGACAAAGTAGTACGTTCACTACAGAATGGAACTTACATACATCTATGATTGTTCTTGTATAATAAACACATCTGTCACACCATCTGTTGTAAGACTAAATACATCTGTGATTGTTATTGTATAATAAACACATCTGTCACATCATCTGTTGTAAGACTAAATACATCTATGATTGTCGTTGTATAATAAACACATCTGTCACATCATCTGTTGTAAGACTAAATACATCTATGATTGTCATTGTATAATAAACACATCTGTCACATCATCTGTTGTAATACTGAGTGGAAATGTTTTATGTTCCATGCCCATTTCCACATACTGTTTCGCCACTTTAAAAAAAAACAAACTTGATAGTCATGTTGTTATTGTCAGTGTAGTAGGTATTGTTGTTGTTTTGATGCTATTATTATTGTTACTGTTGTTGTTTTCGTGGCTATGATATACTTAGATTCTCCTCTTCCCAATGTGACCCCTACCCCCTTCTTCCCACATCCACTCCCTCTTCCCCTCTCCCCCAAGCCGCTTTCTTCTTCATTAATGTGCTTGTGTTATAATTTGCTTTTTTCAAATGCAATCAATTGTTTATCATAAAAAAAAACATGTATTAGTCATGTTGGATGATCAGCCCCACAATACCAACATATAACCTCAGATAGGAATGGAACATGATTTCTGGAACTGGAATTAACGTGTAAAAAAAAAAAAAAAAAAAAAAAAAACCAGAGCATCATCACTACGTTAAAATGGCTACATCACTATCACATGCGTTTTTAAGATAAGCATATTATACGTGGCTAGCTAGTGTCAAATACATCCACATTTAAAGATTTTCTGTAGTATTCAGTGCTCAGTGTCGCTAATCAGGCTATCTCCTTCCTGCCGGATGAAGCGAACAGCGTCACACGAAGCGTTTATCAACACACCGCACTTTCCCTGCATAGCACAGGAAGTTCTATCAGGCAGTCAGCCTCTGGTCAGGTGTAGCATCACACGAAGCGTTTATCAACACGCTGAGAGAAGAAGAGTCCACCAGTTAGCGATGTTCCACAGCCAGAGAGTAGTGACGATGACGTGAAGTGACGACAGTGAGTGATTACAATGACGACAGTCACCACAGTACATTGCTTCCAGACCTGGTGTAGGACACTGCTGAAGATCAACACATTTTCATTGGTGGTACAACACTGTTGGCAGTAACACACTCACCTACTCTTTTTTCTTCCTTGATCTCTTCTTATCATCTCTCCCTGTTTCCCCCTCTTACTCTGTTCTCTCTCTCTTCTTCTTGTTCATGTCTGTGACCAAGCATTTTCTTACGTCTGTTCATCTCCATTTATTTCCCTCCTCCCCCTCCTCTTTCTCTTATCTTCTTCTTCTTCTCCTCCTCCTCCTCTCTCTCTCTCTTTCTCTCTCTCTCTCTCTCTCTGTCTCTGTCTCTCTCTCTCTCTCTCTCTCTCTCTC
Organism: Conus canariensis; assembly: GCA_033310375.1. NCBI lineage: Eukaryota > Metazoa > Mollusca > Gastropoda > Neogastropoda > Conidae > Conus > Conus canariensis. The sequence continues at coordinate 5,078,396 of CM065729.1, forward strand.
TCTCTCTCTCTCTCTCTCTCTCTCTCCCCCCTACCCTTCTTGTAATTTCCATCCAGACAGATACTCTAGCACTCTGTTTTCTTACCTGTTCTTAAGTCCATACCAAGCAAGCAAACATGGACACAACAGAGAAAAAAAAGGTTTTGTTCTCTTCTAACTTTCTTTACAGTAACAAATTCAATGTGACCTCTCACTTCTTCCTCTCAT
>CM065729.1:5083602-5088602 GCA_033310375.1 Conus canariensis
TAAATCGCGTTGAATACTTCTACGATCCCGCAGTACAGCAGTATGAACACGCAAGCGAGATAGACTTTACACGACGTCAGCATTCGCTGTGCATGGAAGGGAAAACTGACAGCTATCCACCGGCTGATAGCAATGAACAAGGTGACATGTGCAGACACCATTTGTGAGCCATTCCCGACATGACCTACGATAAAAACTGCAGGGCTGAATAGCGTTGGGATCATGAAGACAGAACAGTATGTCACGACACTCACAAGATACACAGTATCCCACACACCCAGGAATTTAAACAAGAACACTGTGGCGTTGAAAGAAGTCTCCATCTTCCACACCGCCAATGAGAAGATATTGCCCATTATCCCTAGCACAGCCACACAGAGGAGAATAGCCTTTGGAATCCAAAGTCGCTCAAATATGTTTGGCATGTTATCTCCAAATAAGGTTGATGTGTTAATTGAAGAATTGAATGCCACCAGTGATGTTTCATCCTCAGTCACGAAGCTCGCGTCGTCCAGAGATTGTTCATACAAAGTCACGTTGCCATCCATGCTGAGAGAAATAAGTAGCCTAACTCGTTCTTATATCACAGAGTATCAGCAGTATTACATTCATATTTATGTATAACAAAAAATACGGCTACACACAAAGCCCTATACGCTGAACAAGAATTGTTGCATGTGTTCAATTATCTCCAGAAACTTGATATTTTCTTGAGTCAGTTGAGACTGCTGCACCTGTTATTAGCTATGGTGGCCAAGGCAATATTGGATCTGATCAGGATCCATTCAGCCTGTGTGAGTCACTTAGATAAATGTACGGATAGAATCTACTGGCACCATAGAAAGGCTTGTGATACCCTTAAAGGTACAAAAACAATCATAGTACAGTGTAGGTAAATGTTCACCGATTAAACAGTATCAAAGAAAATCAAAGTGTCGTAGGAATTCAATTTCTTGAGAATATACCTGAAAAACAAAAGAAAGTGACATCATGTGTCAGAGTGCAAATAATGACACAGTTAACCAAACGTTTCGAACAACGTGTACGTTACAAAGTTTCAAATATTGAAAATCTAAATGCTCTCTGTCTGTCTGTCTGTCTGTCTGTCTGTCTCTCTGTCTGTCTGTCTGTCTTTCTTCTGCTCTCTCTCTCTCTCTCTCTCTCTCTCTCTCTTATGTGGGCGGGAGGAAAAGATGAAAGAAAGGATGGGTTTATGACGACCAAAGGTTTACAGATTTACATCTTGTCCTTTTTCGCCTATCATCCCTTTTCTCATTACAATGACCAGATTTTCATGAATGTTCTGCAACTATGCCTCTGGTAAAGGCCGCGATGGCTGTCGTGTGTCGCCTATCTGCTGTTGTGACTCTGCTTTGGCTTGTTGCTGCATTGCACATATTCAAAACTGTGTGTACCTCATTGAAAAAACAATAACGTATAAATAGAACTGGCATTGTTTGTATTCCAGCATTTCCATCACGCCATTCCCAGCACCAATCTGCCAATGTCCCTGATTGCCTAAATACATCACTGGGAATACAATGCGCTTAAATAGAAGATGAGTTTGTCCACTTACGTTGTTTTAAGCTCTGATGTAGTGTGATTTTCCAGAGGTTTCTTCACCATTTTTCCAGCAGTACGCAGTCTGTGGTCAACACTTTGCTGACACAATGTTTTCATCACTGAATAAGACGTTTCCACCCCTAAAAAAATGCAGATTCTATTCGTCAAAGATATGAATTTCACTGAAACGTGTGTCCGGCTCTTTCGTGTCTCCCAGAATCTTAAATTTCAAGAGTTCACCAATACCTGTGACTCATGAATTTATTATACAATCATGTGTTTAATAGTCACTGTTACTATGTGTGGTAGCACGCTCGGTTCATCTACTTTTTCAAAACTTCCGCTTCTTTTCTTTGAACAACACAAACACGAGTAAGTCTTCGACACATACGTTTGTTGGTGTAGATAACACGTCGCAGAAACAAGAGATTCCATTCTCATTGCGTGGTGTGGCGCACATCTCTGCTGCGGAGAACGACTGCACAACAGTTCCACCTCTGCTCTGGACTGACTGTAGACCAGAATGTTTCAGAATATCAAGCCGTGGTTTTGGCTGTTTGCCCAACCTCTCCTTTTTATTCAAAGCGGAATACAGCTCACAGTAGGGAGGATGAATGCGTGTACGTGTGTACTCGTTGTGATGGCAGTGGCTGTGGTAGTGGTGGTGGTGGCGATTGCGATGGTATGATGATGATGATGATGATGATGATGATGATGATGATGATGATGTGATGTGTGTGTGTGTGTGTGTGTGTGTGTGTGTGTGTGTGTGTGTGGTGTGTGCACGCATGTGCACATAAGGATGCATACACAATGTGTTGTGTGTGTGTGTGTGTGTGTGTGTGTGTGTGTGTGTGTGTGTGAGGAGAGAGAGGAGAGAGAGAGAGAGAGAGGTGTGTGTGTGTGTGTGTGTGTGCTTGGCTTGTGTGCGTGCATACTGCTTGTGTGCATGCCTGCATGCGCGCTCGTGCGCGCGTGTGTGTGTGTACGTGAGTATGCGTGTGTACATGTGTGTGTGTGTGTGTGTCTGTGTGTGTGTGTGTGTGTGTGTGTGTGTGTGTGTGTGTGTGAGTTGTGTTGTGTGTGTGCACGCTCTCGCACAGGCGCACGCGCGCGCCCGTGCGCCATTCAAGCTTCTACTGCTGGTGAGACTTGCAACGTTTAGTGCTAGTGGCACCTCCTCCCCTCTTCCCTTTGGATCCATACACACCCCATCCCCTGCAGCCAACCCATCTTCTGCTACCGCGCCTCTCCCCCTCCCCCCCTACCCCTATTTCCCACCTCCTCCTCGCCCACCGCACTCCCTCCCCGTTAACTGCGCTTTGAATCCCGGTACACTTACGAAACTGACAATAAACAGATGATGTTTGCTGCAGGAGGTATCGTTGCCCCCTTTTTGTGTCCGCTTGTCTCCTCATACCATGTGGTGACATCTTAGTAGTTTCGTCTCTTTGAATGTAAAAAAAAAAGACTAAGGAAAGAAACCAGAATGATGATAATGACCATGACAGTAACAATGATGATGATGACGATAATGATGATGTGATGAGGAGGAGGTGTGTGTGTGTGTGTGTGTGTGTGTGTGTGTGTGTGTGTGTGTGTGTGTGTGTGTGTGGTGTGTGTGTGTGTGTGTGTGTGTGAGGGGGGGGGGGAGAACAGTGGGAGCATTTCATACAGTGTGTATAAGTGAGTGAACGAACAAACAAACAAACGAACGAACGAATTTTATGCTATTTAGCTGTTAAGCCATTTAGCAAATCGGGGCGATGTACAATGACAAAACGCGACTCGATTTCATTGACATGGAAACCACAGCAATGTCTTTTTCTTTCACTTTACATGACAGACAACGTGTACGAGAAAATATCACTGGTATGCGTTCACTGTCAGTTCTGTAGATGACGGTCACCCAGGTAAAACTGGATCAATCCGTGGAGAGTGTGCAGCCGCCGTGGAGCACGTGCTTTGATTCCTACACGTTCTGTGTTGCGGGTGCGTCTTCCTTTCCGGAGGCTGGCCAGTTTGACACATTCCTCTGACGACATGTTTCTTTCTTCCTGCTTCACGAGCCAGAACAAGCAATCGTCCTCCGAGTGCGGATCGCAGGAATATTCCATAACCATATCATCAGACTCACACAGCTGCGCACCCTTACTATCCGTTCGATGAAGCACAACCTTCCAGAACTTATTTCTGTGCGGATCATGTACCCGACTCTGCACTTGTCGATCAATCAGAGTAGCAGCATAATGCTTTACCACTCCAGTGTCAAAACCGTCGACTATTTTGTCTATGGATAGTTCCACACTTACGTCGACGTCCGACTGCTGGATTTCTGTATCGCTGCTACACTCGGACTGATGAGAACACAAAGACAGATGAGCGTCCTGAATATGCGGCGTGTCATCATCATCACATGTAGGCGTGACGTTTTCTTCCCTAATGCCCTGTGTACTGTGTTCGTTGGACTCAATGTAAATATGCCCAGTTCATTTTCATCACTGGTGTTTCCGAGACTAGCACCAACCTGTTCACGTCGTCTGTTCTGCTGTTTGGCTCTCTCTTGATCTGGACGCACCTGGCTGGGGGGTTTCTTCCTGTAGTTCTGAACTTGCGTTCCCTGGTTCAGCATAGGATCCGCCATTGTTGTTGACACTGTGCTGATTGGCTTCAGTCGCAGAACGACCACCATGTTGCTGCCTTCACCTGACATTTTCCAGCTTGACACGGTATTATCAGTCAGCAGGGCGTTTAGGGCTGCCTCTGCAGTCGCTGGAAGTCCAGTTACTGGCATTGTCACAGGAAAATACAGAACTTTTGCCGCAGCTGAAATAAATGGCGCCCTGTCGCTTCGTGTCAAACCACGTGACCCCGTATAAGTGAGCGAGTGTGTGTGTGTGTGTGTGTGTGTGTGTGTGTGTGTGTGTGTGTGTGCGTGCGCGCGCGCGCGCGTCCGTCCGTCCGTGCGTGCGTGAATGAGTGTTTGACGGCATGCGTGCATATGTGCGTATGTGCGTGCATGTATGCATCCATGAGTATGTGTATATGTGCCTGTGCGTTGGTGCTTAGGCTCGTTTTCGAAAAGAAACTCCTGCATTGGGCATGGCATGGTCACAGCAACCTCCATGGATCAGAAACCAAATCAAAATCGAGTAAACACCGTCTTGAATTACCTTTGGCTGTATTCTAGTTCAGTTTGTTTGATATATTGAGCAGGGCCTGAAAATACAGCTTAACAGCCAATGAAATGTATGTTTGATTAAAGTATGCTTAAAACCTCAAGATTTATTTGACTGCTATTAAGAAGCATTTCGTATGAAAAAGGCTACTGTACATACTGTGTGTATGTGTGTGTGTGTGTGTGCGTGCGTGCGTGCGTGCGTGCGTGCGTGCGTGCGTGCGGGCGTGCGTGCGTGCGTGTGTGTGTGTGTGTGTGT
>CM065729.1:5093602-5113602 GCA_033310375.1 Conus canariensis
CATTAACTCAAGCATGCAATATCAGAAAACGCGCGCGCGCGAGCGCGAGTGCGAGCGCACCCGCCCGCACGTACACGAGCGCACCCGCCCGCACGTACACGCACGCACGCGCACACACACACACACACACAACACACACACATACATACACGCGCGCGCGTGCACGCGCGCACATACACACACACACACACACACACACACACACACACACACACACACACACACACACACACACTCATTCTCCTTCATGATTTTCCATAGAGAAGTCATCGACTGATGTGAGGAAATAGTGGGCCAGAGAGGAGAGCGAGTGGGGAAGTGGGCTGTGACGGGAAGGATTGTGTGGGGTGGGACAAAGCGGGTGGCGTCAATACGTGGAAGCTTTTTGGCAAGGTACATGGCATTCCATATTTTCCTTTGCACATCTTCGCAGCATGCGGAACATTCGCTGACAACCTCTCTCTCTCTCTCTCTCTCTCTCTCTCCTCTCTCTCTCTCTCCTCTCTCTCTCTCTCTTCTCTCTTTCTCTCTTCTCTCTCTCTCTCTCTCTCTTCTTCTTCTCTTCTTCTTCTTCTTCTTCTTCTTCTCTCTCCTCTCCTTCTTCTTCTTCTCTTTTTTTCTTCTTCTTCTTCTACTTCTCTCTTTCTCTTCTCTCTTCTCTTCTTCTTCTTCTTCTTCTCTCTTTCTTCTACTTCTCTTCTTCTCTTCAACCATGTTGAAAGGTTGGTAAGCTGAAAAAGATTTGAGTGGCATACTCCAAGACCTGGAACCACTAACAGCAGCGGAAAGAGAGAGAGAGGGGGGGGGGGGAGGGAGAGAGAGAGAGACAGACAGACAAACAGACAGACAGACAGAGACAGAGAGAGATAGAGAGAGAGATAGACGGACATAGAGAGAGAGAGACAGACAGACAGACAGACAGACAGAGACACAGAGAGAGAAAGAGAGAGAAGACAGAGAGAGAGAGAGAGAGAGAGAGAGAGAGAGAGAGAGAGAGAGAGACAGAGAGAGACAGAGAGAGACAGACAGACAGACAGACAGACAGACAGACAGAGAGAGACAGAGACAGAGAGACAAGAGAGAGAGAGAGGGAGAGAGAGAGAGGCAGAGAGGGAGATGGAGAGAAAGAGAGATTGAGAGAGAGACAGACAGAGAAGGAGAGAAAGAGAGAGGGGGAGAGAGAGGGGGGGAGGGAAAAAGAGAATGTGAGTGAGAGAGAGTGAGTGAGAGCGAGAGAGAGAGAGAGAGAGAGAGAGAGAGAGAGAGAGAGAGAGAGAAAGAGAGAGACAGGAGAAAGAGTGAGTGAAGGAGAGAGAGGGAGTGAGAGAGAGAGAGAGAAAGAGAGAAACAGAGACAGAGATTGGAAAATGGAGCGTGGGAACGGAAGGAGAAAGAAGTATCATCACTCGAACACTGCCACCAGTTGGTTTAAACGCCTGAACCTTACACAGCAAGCCACAGAGTATTCAGCCAGACCCCGCCACAACACAACAACGCAGACAACACGCCGCTGTGTGTGACTGAATGAATCGCTTCCCACGACGTGTTTGTCCTACGCTCTGTGTGTTTCTTAGAAAAAACCATATGGACGCGTGTAACTTTTTCCTTTTAAGCCCAAACGAGAGTGTTTCTTCTTCTTCTTCTATCTTTCTGGCATTCCTACAGGTGCCAGAACTGGAAGAATGATGGGCTGGAATCTGTAGGTCACTGCTACACTAGCATTCAGCTGCGGAAACGGGAGAGAAGTCGGCAATGTAGTATGCCTACTGCTCAGAATCTGAATGTGGTGACTGGTTGGGATCGCTCCAACTGGTTATATGTACATTCCCTTCAAGCCTCTAGGGGAAGGCAGTGTCTCTAGGATTGGTGCTGAAATGGATTCGTCTCCAATTGGTTATGTGTACATTTTTTTTACCAGCCTTTAGGGGAAGGTGGCGTCTTTATGGATTGGTGCTGAACTGTATTCGTCTCCAACTGATTATATTCTTTTCAAGCCTCTAGGGGAAGGTAGTGTCTTCATGGATTGCTGCTGAAGTGGATTCGTTCTTCGAATTTTTTGTTTACTCTTCAAAAGCCCTTGCGTTTTCATTTTGGTTCCACATGCTACACAGAGAAAACACAGCAAACCTTAACACACACACACAAAGAGAGGATAAATAAAACAGAAGAAAAGAAAGAAAGAAAGAAAGAAAGAAAGAAAGAAAGAACTGAGGGCAGTGACCTTGCACTTATGGAACTGGTGTGTGTCTTGAAAACAAAATCTCATGAGTTGACTATCAGATCAAGCCTGTATTAGGAATTGCGATGCTGTGTACAGCACTTCAGGAACATCAGTACAGGAAACAGTGTGGACGCATTGTGTGGTTCATCAGTACAGGAAACGGCGTGGACGCATTGTGTGGTTCATCAGTACAGGAAACAGTGTGGACGCATTGTGTGGTTCATCAGTACAGGAAACGGTGTGGACGCATTGTGTGGTTCATCAGTACAGGAAACAGTGTGGACGCATTGTGTGGTTCATCAGTACAGGAAACAGTGTGGACGCATCGTGTGGTTTTAGTCACGTCAGAACGAGAAGCAGTATCAGCATATTATGATCTGGACATCAAGGATGCGCACGTTCACCAATGTTTGTGACTCAAAATAACTTTGATGATGAAAAGTGTGGTAACTAATAAGGAAGACCTAGATAAGTCCGAGCGAGAGACATAGTGAAAAACCTGGTTGAAATTGGAGTATTTCAGTGCATGTAATGTTTTGAGGAAACAGTTGGAAAAGACAGAAAAAAGACTCCTGTGTTGGAAACATTGGGAATACATTAATTCAAGGTTCAGCATTTTAGTACAGATAATGATGTGAACATTTTGCTATTGCTGTTGATGTCGTAGTCGTCATCGTCATCGTTGTTGTTGTTGTCGTTGTCATCTTTGTTGTTGCTGCTCCTGCTGGTGCTGTTGCTGCTGGTGCTGTTGCTGCTGCTGCTACAGCTACTGCTGCTGTTGTGCTGCTGTTGCTGCTACTCCTGCTGCTGCTACCACTGTTGCACCTGTTGGTATTGTTGTTGTTGGTTGCTACTGCTGCTATTATCATTGTCAGGGATATCGGAATGGAGATAAATGGCTTTAGGATATTTAATGCCTTAACTATCATTATATTTGTTTTCATCAAAATATAAACCCATATAACTCACTGTTGCAAAATGGTTCAGCAGACCATATGAACACCACGCCTTTGGTGTTACCAGTCTGAAAACTTCTGAATCACGGGCCTGCCATTCTAGGAACACAGAGAGGACAAATGACTTCAAACTCGTGTCAATCTTTCATCTTTGTTTATACAGTGCATCTGCAAAACTCTTAAACCTTACCTCCTTATTCATGTACCTGCCTACTCATTTATCAACTACGCTGTACACCTTTCTAAATAAGTAAATAACTGAGTGGTCGCATACACGAAAGAACACACTATACAGATGAATAAATCAATGCGTGATTAACTTACTATCTGAGTAGACAACTCACTGAATAAGTGACTGACAGTTTGTATGGTCATTAGTGAACACAGCGACAAAATAAGCCAGTGACCGCTCTCCTTTAGTGCTTGCCATTCCCAAGCTCCCAAACAGCATCATGGTGACAGCTGAAACAACATTAAGGTTTCTGGCGCTGATTGAGTGTGTCTTGAACAGCATGTCGCCTATCTGAAAAAAAAATCTAGGCTTTTTTGGAGACCCGGTTTACTTCCATCAGGAACACGACTTAGAAACAATGTGACAATAGGAGACGTAACACTTCGTCAAACATAGAGATGAGTATGACCGCGTTGCTTGAAGATGCACTAAATGATGTCATTTTCCTAAATACGTCATTGTGAATGTTACTGCAGTGAACATATCAAATTTTTACAGCAACAACATCAAAATGTGACCTTTGCACTTCTGGGTGTGTATGATCAGGATTCTATCTCTGGCTGTATTAGGAATTATTGGCGATCTCTTCTCACTGAGGGTGTGGATGATGAAGCTTAATTCATCGCCATGGTGTTCTCAGTGCGATTGGGCGTGAGGGGCACAGTGCTCTTTGTGGTCATCGCCGTTGATTGCCTCATCTTCTTCACCTTGTGGTTTAGAAACTTAACTGGCTTCAGTCATATTTGACGTGGAAATTACGTACAGTAGTTGTCTGTTCGTGTCACCTCGCTGATCGCTGTCAGCCGTTGGATTACTGTCACCTTTCCCTTTCGTGCACAGCGACTGTTAATGTCTTCCTGGATTTATTCAGGAGTGCATTCACATATGCGTGTTGTGGGCTTATAAAATCACATGAAGTAATTTGCATAAACTCTTGCATAACATTATATATGTATGTATGTATAAATTAGTCTGTCAACAAAGCACGGGCTTTCAAGGATGGTGCAGGGCTGTTCCATTAGGTTCGGCATTACAGATGAGGACAGTGCTTCTCTGGTCTCACTGGTTCCTTTGGATCTCTGTTCCTGTCGGCCTTTGGGCCCGCTGATGATGGTGAGGTCAGCGAAACAGCAGCACGTGGGGTTGTGAGATGCACTGGGCAGTTTACATTGTGGTAGTGTCTTCTTTTGGTAGGTTTGGCAGTCATGAAATATGGGTTGATACACCCATAGCAACACTTCCATGGCGGTTCTGTTGTTTTCTGTCCAGTGGTCATCATATAATGGTATTGACCTGGGAGCGGTTATGCCCTTGGATGTCTTACTGGAATACCCTGTGCAAGCCATCACCCTATGTTAACACAATATTGGCTTCCAAGGATTGTGCGGGCCTGCTCTGACTGCTTGGTTCGACAGTTGAGGGCTGTACTTCTCTTGGACCCACTGGCACCTCCGGATTTATCTCTGTTTTTCTGGTCTGTCTTTTGCCTGACCCTGAGGAAAGACCCAGTGACGACGAGGAAAGACCCACTGACCTCAGGGAAAGCCCTGCTGACAGTGGGAACGACTGCATATAGGGGCAGTGTGGCAGTTTTAAAGTATGGACAGTATGGAAGTTTTAAAGTATGGACAGTGTGGAAGTTTTAAAGTATGGACAGTGTGGAAGTTTTAAGGTATGGGCAGTGTGTCAGTTTTAAAGTAGGGGCAGTGTGGCGGGTTTAAAGTAGAGGCAGTGTGGAAGTTTTAAAGTATGGGCAGTGTGGAAGTTTTAAAGTATGGACAGTGTGGAAGTTTTAAGGTATGGGCAGTGTGGAAGTTTTAAAGTATGGACAGTATGGAAGTTTTAAAGTATGGGCAGTGTGGAAGTTTTAAAGTATGGACAGTGTGGAAGTTTTAAGGTATGGGCAGTGTGTCAGTTTTAAAGTAGGGGCAGTGTGGCGGGTTTAAAGTAGGGGCAGTGTGGCAGTTTTAAAGTATGGGCAGTGTGGAAGTTTTAAAGTATGGACAGTGTGGAAGTTTTAAGGTATGGGCAGTGTGTCAGTTTTAAAGTAGGGGCAGTGTGGCGGGTTTAAAGTAGAGGCAGTGTGGCAGTTTTAAAGTATGGGCAGTGTGGAAGTTTTAAAGTATGGACAGTGTGGAAGTTTTAAAGTATGGGCAGTGTGGAAGTTTTGAAGTATTGACAGTGTGGCAGTTTTAAAGTATGGGCAGTGTGGCAGTTTTACAGTATGGGCAGTGAGGCAGATTTAAAGTATGGACAGTGTGGAAGTTTTAAAGTATGGACAGTGTGGAAGTTTTAAAGTAGGGGCAGTGTGGCAGTTTTAAAGTAGGGGCAATGTGGCAGTTTTAAAGTATGGGCAGTGTGGAAGTTTTAAAGTAGGGGCAGTGTGGCAGTTTTAAAGTATGGGCAGTGAGGCAGTTTAAAAGTATGGGCAGTGAGGCAGTTTTAAAGTGTGGACAGTGAGGCAGTTTAAAGTATGGGCAGTGTGGCAGTTTTAAAGTGTGGGCAGTGTGGCGGTTTTAAGGTGTGGGCAGTGTGACAGTTTTAAAGTAGGGACAGTGTGGCAGTTTTAAAGTATGGGCAGTGTGGCAGTTTTAATGCATGGGCAGTATGGCAGTTTTAAAGTATGGGCAGTGTGGCAGTTTTACAAGAACTCATTTTAGCAAAAATCATATCCACTTATGACTCATACTACCTAAAGCAGCACACAGTTTTTTTTTTGTTCTGACTGTACAACGCTATTGTTACAGATTTGTATGAAATTAAAAAGAAAACTAAACAAAATAAACAGAACAGCTGTATATAAAAATGTCCAAAATGGTCGTCTCGGACCACCGGAATTAGCAACGTTTGCTTCTTCATTAACATTAACTTGGCTGGAGAAAATTAAGTCAACACACTACAAATGGAAAGAATATCACAACTTCGGACCTTCCTTTTCTGAACAACATTGAAAAATATAGACCAGAAATTCTTTCTTCCCTTTTTTATGTAAATTAAATGCATTTTGGACAGAGGCATTACTATGTTTGTACACTTTCTACAAAGTTAATGTAAGAATTCTGGTACAATTCATGCAGAACCAGTCATTAATGATAACAGAATACAGTTGGGAAAAGCATGGGTCAACAAAAGAGATACATCTTATCAGCTCATTTTTGCAGAGAATGGCCAGTTATTTCTTATGAACAATACAGAAAATGCACAAAGTGAACAATTTTTTTTCTTTTACGTTTTCTTGATTAAAAGCACAAGTAACTGAATACATATATGAAAGCATTCATTAAAGTTGAAAATACTAATAAATGTTTAAATAGGCATGTGTGTTATGAAAACTTTACTTCAGGGTGTAAAGCTTGTAAAATAATTATGATATAATTAATGATAATCACGTTAGTCTAAAAGTTAGTACGGACTGGGATACACAACTAAAAGTTATAAGTAACGTAGACTGGGATACACAACTAAAAGTTAGTACGGACTGGGATACACAACTAAAAGTTAGTACGGACTGGGATACACAACTAAAAGTTAGTACGGACTGGGATACACAACTAAAAGTTAGTACGGACTGGATACACAACTAAAAGTTAGTACGGACTGGGATACACAACTAAAAGTTAGTACGGACTGGGATACACAACTAAAAGTTAGTACGCGACTGGGATACACAACTAAAAGTTAGTACGGACTGGGATACACAACTAAAAGTTAGTACGGACTGGGATACACAACTAAAAGTTAGTACGGACTGGGATACACAACTAAAAGTTAGTACGGACTGGGATACACAACTGAAAGTTAGTACGGACTGGGATACACAACTAAAGTTAGTACGGACTGGGATACACAACTAAAAGTTAGGGGTAAAGCGAGTGGGGATACACAACTAAAAGTTAGTACGGACTGGGATACACAACTAAAAGTTAGTACGGACTGGGATACACAACTAAAAGTTAGTACGGACTGGGATACACAACTAAAAGTTAGTACGGACTGGGATACACAACTAAAAGTTAGTACGGACTGGGATACACAACTAAAAGTTAGTACGGACTGGGATACACAACTAAAAGTTAGTACGGACTGGGATACACAACTAAAAGTTAGTACGGACTGGGATACACAACTAAAAGTTAGTACGGACTGGGATACACAACTAAAAGTTAGTACGGACTGGGATACACAACTAAAAGTTAGTACGGACTGGGATACACAACTAAAAGTTAGTACGGACTGGGATACACAACTAAAAGTTAGTACGGACTGGGATACACAACTAAAAGTTAGTACGGACTGGGATACACAACTGAAAGTTAGTACGGACTGGGATACACAACTAAAAGTTAGTACGGACTGGGATACACAACTAAAAGTTAGTACGGACTGGGATACACAACTAAAAGTTAGTACGGACTGGATCACACAAAGTTATACGACTGGATACACAACTAAAAGTTAGTACACGGACTGGGATACACAACTAAAAGTTATACGCGGATACAACTAAAGTAGTAGGACGATACACAACTGAAAGTTAGTACGGACTGGGATACACAACTAAAAGTTAGTACGGACGGATACACAACTAAAGTTAGTACGGACTGGGATACACAACTAAAAGTTAGTACGGACTGGGATACACAACTAAAAGTTAGTACGGACTGGGATACACAACTAAAGTTAGTACGGACTGGGATACACAACTAAAAGTTAGTACGGACTGGGATACACAACTAAAAGTTAGTACGGACTGGGATACACAACTAAAAGTTAGTACGGACTGGGATACACAACTATATAGATGTAATAAGTAGTGACTGGGATACACAACTAAAAGTTAGTACGGACTGGATACACAACTAAAGTTAGTACGGACTGGATACACAACTAAAAGTATCATGTAACAACAAGTTAGTACGACTGGGATACACAACTAAAGTATACGGACTGGGATACACACAAAGTTAGTACGGACTGGGATACACAACTAAAAGTTAGTACGGACTGGGATACACAACTAAAAGTTAGTACGGACTGGGATATACACAACTGAAAGTTAGTACGGGAACTGATGGATACACAACAACTAAAAGTTAGTACGGACTGGGATACACAACTAAAGTTAGTACGGACTGGGATACACAACTAAAAGTTAGTACGGACTGGGATACACAACTAAAAGTTAGTACGGACTGGGATACACAACTGAAAGTTAGTACGGACTGGGATACACAACTAAAAGTTAGTACGGACTGGGATACACAACTGAAAGTTAGTACGGACTGGGATACACAACTAAAAGTTAGTACGGACTGGGATACACAACTAAAAGTTAGTACGGACTGGGATACACAACTAAAAGTTAGTACGGACTGGGATACACAACTGAAAGTTAGTACGGACTGGGATACACAACTGAAAGTTAGTACGGACTGGGATACACAACTGAAAGTTAGTACGGACTGGGATACACAACTAAAAGTTAGTACGGACTGGGATACACAACTAAAGTTAGTACGGACTGGGATACACAACTGAAAGTTAGTACGGACTGGGATACACAACTAAAAGTTAGTACGGACTGGGATACACAACTGAAAGTTAGTACGGACTGGGATACACAACTAAAAGTTAGTACGGACTGGGATACACAACTGAAAGTTAGTACGGACTGGGATACACAACTGAAAGTTAGTACGGACTGGGATACACAACTGAAAGTTAGTACGGACTGGGATACACAACTGAAAGGTTAGTACGGACTGGGATACACAACTGAAAGTTAGTACGGACTGGGATACACAACTGAAAGTTAGTACGGACTGGGATACACAACTAAAAGTTAGTACGGACTGGGATACACAACTAAAGTTAGTACGGACTGGGATACACAACTAAAGTTAGTACGGACTGGGATACACAACTGAAAGTTAGTACGGACTGGGATACACAACTGAAAGTTAGTACGGACTGGGATACACAACTGAAAGTTAGTACGGACTGGGATACACAACTAAAAGTTAGTACGGACTGGGATACACAAATAAAAGTTAGTACGGACTGGGATACACAACTGAAAGTTAGTACGGACTGGGATACACAACTGAAAGTTAGTACGGACTGGGATACACAACTAAAAGTTAGTACGGACTGGGATACACAAACTAAAAGTTAGTACGGACTGGGATACACAACTAAAGTTAGTACGGACTGGGATACACAACTGAAAGTTAGTACGGACTGGGATACACAACTAAAATATGAAGAGGACTGGAGGGAAAACAAAACAAACACGAAACACAACAAAAATAAACAAAAAACAAAACAAAAACAAAAAACAAAACAAAACAAAACAAAACAAAACAAAAAAAAACAACTTAAATCAATAGTCGCAAAACCCTGCCCAAAAAAAATAAATGGCTACACTACGAAATAAAAAAATAAATGTATTGGTTGCTGCTGATACGATGCTGCCGTTGTCTGCTGCTCTGCTGCTGCGTGCTGCTGCTGCTGCTGTGTTGTTCGCGTGTCGCTCTAAGGAAAACTAATATACATCTAGAATCTTCAGTGCCTGACGTATTATTATATATTACTCTCATGAAAAGTGTGAATCCAGGTAAGTCACTGCGAGAACACAGGCCATCATGTATTTTGTGTTATAGAATGGCTTAAACATTCTGAATCAGGGGCATCTCGTTCTTAAAACAACTGTGGACAACAATTTCAAACACGTGCTAATATCTGATCTGTGTTTGATCTGTGTTTGTACTTAGGATCAACAAGATTCTTACCTCCTTACTTACTTACTGACTATCCACCAGCCAGACAAACTAGTTTACCTTTCTAGATAAGCAATTGATTAATTGGTTGAACAAACAAAAGAAAAAGAAATAATAGATAAATCAGGGACTAATTTACCTATTTGTTAGCCAAACAGCTGATCAAGTGACGGACTAACTGATCAGCATGTAATCTGACCAACTACACAGTGAGTAACTAGCCTGATAAATATTTCTAATGGTTCCAGCATCCACAGCTCCCAAACATCTTAATGGTGACACTATCAACAAAACTAAGGTTACTGGCACCGGCTGTGTATGTCTTATACTGCATAATGTTCAGTTTTTCTTTTTTGTTAATGTGGTTTGACCGTTTAGGGAGTAAAGAATTAACGAATTTTACTTTCGCCAGAGTTACAAAAGCTGTGAAAATCGTGACGTCAGGAGACATAACGCTTCATCCAACATGGAGAGGAACTTGACCATCCTAGCTGAAGACACACTGGATGACGTCACCTTCCTAAATACGTCATTGGGTGACGCTGCTGCAGTGAACGCATCAGACGCTTACAGTCACAACATCCAACTGTTACGTGTACATTTTTGGATGCGGATGGTGACAATCCCTTCCCTGGCTACCTTAGGGATCATTGGCAATGTGTTCTCCCTGACTGTGTGGACGATGCAGACATCGTTTAATGTCACAGTGTTCTTGTTTAGATACTTGGGTGTGTGGGACACAGTGTACCTTGTGGTCATCATCGTTCATTGCCTCATCTTCTTCACCTCCGGTTTAGACACCCAACAGGCTTCAATTATATTTCACGCTGGGAATTGCGTACAGCAGTTGTCTGTTCCTGTCACCTTGCTGATCGCTGTCAGTCGTTGGATTGCTGTCACCTTTCCCTTCCAAGCGTTGCGACTGCTGACGGCGTGTTGGATCTATCTGATGTGTGCATTCATACTGATGTACTGTGGAGCCATTGAGGCCTGTGACATTGTTTACACAAGTCATCACATTGACATTAACATGATTAAGAAAACTTTCCTTATTAAGCAGTCGGTGGGACTGATTTTGCCTTTACTGCTGTTGCTGATATTCAACCTCTGTGTGTTGTGGACCGCCACAAGACGTCCTGGGATTTTGTCACGGACTGAGGCGCCATCAACAAGACTACAGACACTACAGCAGTCAGGCAAAACACCTGCACTGTCTGTTCAAATTGTGGCCTCGTCTACGAAGATAGAAAGGTTTGTGACCGATGAAACACACGAAGCAAATCCGGAGAGTAATAATGAAGAACCACCAGAGGAACAGCAGCAGATCGAGCATCAGCAGCAACAGCAGCAGCAGCAGCGAGAACGACAACAACGTTATGGACAAAAACGCTACGTCGAAGGGACAGAGCATGTTCAACAAACCAGTGTTCCATCGCCCCGAAGACGTCATATGGTGACAGCTGTGTTACTCGTTTCCCTACGCTCTTTCATCGCTTACCCCATTGGCTGTAGCCTGCAATTGTACATAATATTTTACGGTGACCCTTACAAACAGTCAACGTACATCAGGATGTACATGATACACATTTGTCACGTGATTAACTCAAGCATCAATGTCTTCATCTACTGGTTTTTCGTGTCCAGATTCAGACAGCTGGCCACTGGTCTCCGGAATCGTATCCGTGCTTGTCGTCACTGAGATAGTATGGCCGACATTCCTGAACTCGATACTGGCCTTTTGTGCAGATTTCTGATGTTGACATACATTACAGCTAACGATTTACAATTGTTTACAAATCTGGCTACATTCTCCGTCAAAAAATACCTAGTACAAATAAAATAGAAAAAAAAAACATGTTTTGTGGACTTGAAGAAAAATGGAAAGGCAGCTCTTCAAATCTCTGAATTTGACCATTATTTCTGAGGATTGATAATGAATTTACCGATCCAGAAAAATGTGACAATGCATAGACATGAAGCGTTTGACTGCCTCCATCTTTAGAGTGAAGGGTTGTCTGCAGTTTATGTCCTGTGGCCTTTTTTTTCAACTGCGTAAACGAGAAGTATCAGCTTGGTGTCTACTACTTGAAAAAAAGGAAACATGTGTAGGGCTTATTCATTGTAATAGTGGGAGTGCAGATTGTCTGCAACTGGATGCACACTGAGAAACATGCACACACACACACACACACACACACACACACACACACACACACACACACACACACAAACACACACACACACACACACACACACACACACACACACACACCAACTGATTTTTTAGTCATCAAGAACAAGCGTAACAGTTACCCTTTAATGTGATTTTTTTTTTCAAAAGCACACATTTTAGCACTTTATGTGAATTTCCGTAGTATTTCTTTTGCTGCTGACGGAGAAAGCAGCTGGACTCTGATTTCCTCTGAGAAGTTCCGAGGATACTACATCGTACCACAGTTGACCTTTGACTGACTGAAGCTGTCAGTTCGGCATTCCTGACGAGGATCACACTGGAGCGAAAATGGACGGTAGAAGGTGTATCAAATGTTACTGTTCAAAAGATAGAATGCAACATACATAGATACGTATCCATATAAGTACGTATGATTGCATGTATGTATGTATGTATGTATGTATGTATGTATGCATTGTTCCCGTTTACAACAACGCAAATCAGTATAAACCTGACCTTTGTGTCATCGATCATAGCAACTCAAAGGCTTTCATTGTCGAAATTTCCAACCCCTTTGATCCATTTCTTCTGTTATGCTATGAAGAAAAGTTTCGAAAATACATGCCTCTTTGTTTTTCATTGAGTGAGTGGGGGTTTGATACAAACGTTATCACTATCGTTATTGGGTCATTAGGAATTGTCCACCAACATGTGGTTCCAGGCCTCTGCCTGCTCGGTTTGTCCAAACATAGAAGCAAAACACTGGCAAAATACTTGAGTATGTCAGTAA
The DNA here is from genome assembly GCA_033310375.1 of Conus canariensis. Classification (NCBI taxonomy): domain Eukaryota; kingdom Metazoa; phylum Mollusca; class Gastropoda; order Neogastropoda; family Conidae; genus Conus; species Conus canariensis. Next base: position 5,106,754 of record CM065729.1, read on the forward strand.
TGATTGGGTCAAGGCGTGTTTGGGTGAGACGACAGTTCCTCAGGAACAGGCAAGAGCCCTAAATCCATGCAAAGAAAAGAAGAGAGAAAAATGGACTCACTGACAATGAGAACGCCAGATAAATAGAGAAGGATAAGGGGAAAGAGAGAGACAGAAAGAGAGAGGGAGACAAGACAAGACAAGACAAAAATGTTTATTCGTAAAGGCCTTGGCCCCTTAGAAGGGGGATACACGTAAAATAACGTTGCATAATCCATTACCAAAGATAGTCTTGCACAATACATTACCAATAGGGAAGGTTAACAAACTAAGATATTACAGAACTTCTTCGTTTAAATCCTCTGTACAAATACGCAGCCAGCTGTTTCATTGTTTTATCATTTGTCGACGTCATTAACAAAATCAATTTGAAGAATGAAGGATGTCTAAAGTATTTAGCTGAAATACACTGTTGTCTAAGATCACTTAATTCAGGACAGTAAAGGACAAAATGAACTTCATTTTCTTGTGATTCCTTACAAAATGGACAAGTACTTACACGATCGTTTGAATTGCTATAACGCTGAGAATGTACATAGACATCCGAAATACCAAATCTGAACTTGGTCATGATATATTTTAAATGTCTGTCCATGTCCATGGTCAAATACTTTGGTACACAATGCATAGGATTTAACATTCTGTAAATATCAAATCTACTGCTATCTTCAACATGTGAATTCCATCTTTGCCAACTGCAATCGATCAGTGTTTGCTGAAAAACACGAATGAAAGCATTTATATCACCGACACCCTGATTCTCCCAAACAAATCCAAAGCGATATTCATACAGTTTCAGCCTTACATTCGTAATCCAGTTTTTCTTACCTCTGGCATCCAACTCTACGAGCATAATATAGGCTTTATAAGGCAATCTGTGTGGTTCCATTTGTGTTATCCTTAACCAGTAACGAATATATTTAACCATTGAAATTAAACAAATAGGATATCTATTAGTCTCTCCATATACTAAATCATTCGGTGTTTTCATTGAAACGCCAAGAAATTTCTTTAAAGCATACAAATGAATTTTCTCAATATGCACAGCAGCAGATTCAAAACCCCATAGTTCAGCACCATATTGTAACATTGGTTGAATTTGGACATCAAATAATTTTAAAAACAAACACAGAGATCCATTATCTAGCAGTCTTAATTTCCTCAAAATACACAATAGCGCATATTTAGCTCTACTTGCAAGATCTTTTGGGGGGGGGGGGGGGGGGGTGAGTTGTCGATTTTCATGAGAGGACGCTTACCTTTGATGTCCGACAATTACCTGAATTTGTTATAGTTACAGGCCATCCATCTGCTTGGAAAATAGACAGCAAGTTTTAAGAAGCACCATGCCATCAGCTGCACAAGTTTTTAGAGTAGTCTGCGGCTGTTTTTGTCCAGTTTTTCAAGCCGTTATGTTAAAGCAAGCGAGGCAGAAGAGAGCTCTCTACTTCGCCATGTTGACGGTGACACGAAGAGCAGACGGTGTTATGCTGGGTTTGCTCCTCACGTACTTGTACTGGGGGAGCTTACTTCTTCGCTGCGGGGACGTTGAAAGTAATCCTGGGCCCAACTCCTCTCAGACTAAGGACAGCATGAGGCAGTCTCGACTGTCCAGTGCACGGTCAACCAGTAGCAGAGTCAGCTTGGACAGAATGGACAACCCTTCAGGTGGCACTTCCAGTGAAGCAGCAAGCCAGCCTACTCTCTCTGACATTGTTGGCATGCTCAACTCCTTGGGCACGAAGCTAGACAAAATCTTCCGTTTCTTTCAAAAATTTTAGAGAAAGTTGTTCTTGACCAACTGTTAGACCACCTTCATTCCAACAGCCTTGTCTATCCCCTTCAGTCTGCTTACCGCTCTGGACATAGTACTGAGACTGCTCTTCTCAAAATCTGTAACGACATTCTGACTGCCCTTGACTGTAACAATGTATCACTTTTGACTCTCTTGGACCTATCTGCTGCCTTTGACACTATTGACCACTCTATCCTCATTTCCCGCCTACATCACTCTTTTGGACTTGATGACACAGTCTTGAGTTGGTTTCATTCCTACATCACTGATCGTCAACAAGTAGTTTCTGTCAACGGCCTTTCTTCTAATCCCTCTTGTCTGACCTACGGCGTGCCACAAGGATCTGTCTTGGGCCCTCTACTCTTCATTCTCTACTCTTATCCTGTCTCTTCTATCGTCCAAGAACACCTACTTCAGCATCATTCCTTCTCTGATGACAATCAGCTGTATGTCTCTGGGCCTCTCTCTGACCTTCCTCTCATGATCCAAAACACCCAGTCTTGTGTAGCCAACCTTAAGGACTGGATGACCCGAAACAAACTAAAACTAAATGAAGATAAGTCTGAACTGATCCTGATCACCCCACCAAAACTTCAAAACCACCCTTCTGTTCCGACTTCCATCAAACTTGTTGATTCACCTATCACTCTCTCTCATTCTGCCCGCAACCTCGGTGTAACTCTTGATCAAACCCTGTCCTTCCAACAGCATGTCAGCAATGTCTGTCGCACTTGCTTTCTTGAACTCCGCCGAATTGCTTCTATTCGCCATCTTCTCTCAGAAAACACAACAAAAGCTCTTGTCTGCGCATTTGTTCTATCCCGCCTGGATTACTGTAACGCTCTTTTGTCTGGCTCTCCCTCTCATCTCATCAACAAACTTCAAAGAGTTCAGAATCATGCTGCCCGTCTCATCTTCCGCACTTCTAAATATAACCATGTTACCCCATTGCTCCGCTCTCTCCACTGGCTCCCTGTTCAGCTAAGAATATCCTACAAGATTGCCTCTCTCTGCTTCAAATCTATCGAGTCTTCCTGTCCTGAGTATCTCACCCACCTGTTACATCTTTACACCCCATCTCGAGCTTTACGTTCCTCATGTGACACTCGTATCTACAGTATCCCCACTGTTCGCACTAAAACCTTTGGTCAACGTTCCTTTGCCTATCAAGCTCCAACTACCTGGAATCAATTGCCTCGCTCTCTCAGATACTCACCCTCACTGCCCACATTCAAGCGCCTTCTCAAAACTCATCTGTTTCCTAGGTAACTTCGTCTTCCCTGTGACCCGACGTTTGCAATGTGTGATGCGAGTGTCTGCTTTGTGTGCGTTCGTGTCTGTGTGAGTGTGTGTTTGCGTGTATGCATGCTTGTGAGTTTGTGTCCTTGCTTTGGATTTTGATGCCTTTTTCTCATGTATGATTGTTATATATTGTGTGATTTGATGTCTGTTGTGATATTGTAAACGCCTAGGGCATTCAATTGATTAGGCGTCATAAATGTTCATAATAATAATAATAATAATAATAAATAGACACCAAGATTGGAGAAGTCAAAGAAGAAATCCGCATCCTGCACGAGGACTACGTGGTCATGAAGGACGAGCTGAGGGCGCTGAGGGAGGAGGTCGTCACGCTCCGTGAAGAGAACGTGGACCTGCAGAGGAGGAACGACGATCTCAGCCGGAGGGTTGCTGACCTGGAGACGAAGACGGACGACCTCGAGGGACGGTCCAAGCGGAATAATCTCATTTTTTACGACTTGCCGAGGAGGGACAACGAGACAGCGACCGAGTGTGAAGGTATAGTAAAGGACCTTCTCACTGACAAACTGGACCTGTCCCGTGATGTGGAATTTGACAGGGTTCACCGGTTAAGTTCTAAACCTGATTCCCCCGTGATTGCCAGATGCGTGTTTTATAAACAGAAGATAGAAGTGTTGAAGGCAAAGGGCAAGCTCCGGGGGAGTCGGATTTTCATCGGTGAAGACTTTTCTAATCGTGTCAGAGAAATCAGGAGGAGGTTGACTCCACACCTAAAAACAGCTCGTAGTGAAGGTAAACGAGCAACAATGGTATTCGATCATCTCCTGATAGATGGCAAGAAGTTTTTTGTCGATTCCAGTGACAAGCTTGTGGAAATGAGATAGGGCGTTGGCCGGCCCAAAGACACTCTTTGTGATCTCTTGACAGAGGGAACAAACCTAAAAAGTGCACCGGTTTTGCTGTCACGGTGTAACGGGTATGAGACAAATCTTGCACGTGCTAATCGGAAAGCGGCAGACCAGGTTTGCTGCGCTAGCGATTCAGCCACTGACCGAACTAAACATGTGTATGTAAACACTGAACGTGTGCAGGTTGAATCTGTGTCAGTCGGCGTGTATGACGCGTGTCATGACGGCACGTGCAATGCTTTCCCCATGTTTGCTGACAGTGATAACCCAAATTGTTCCATTGAAAATAAACATTCTAAATCCATTTCTTTTCTTCACTGGAATGTGAATGGTTTACTGTCTAAATTACACGATAAAGATTTTGTCTCTTGTGTTTGTTCTTTTGATTTTATATGTTTTGATGAAACGTTCGTGGAAGATTTTCAGTCATCTGTATTTGTTGGTTACAAGAAGTTTTGCAAACCTGCCATGAAACTAACAGCCCATGGAAGACGTTCTGGTGGTCTGTTATGTTTTGTTAAACACGAGCTCTGTTCATTCATTGAGTTATTAGATATTAAGTCTGATAACTGTCTTGCCTTCATGATTGATAAATCTTTGTTTTGTGCAAATAAAAACATCCTGTATATTTGTGCTTACGTACCACCGGTAGATTCACCTTGCTATACACATTTTGACATCGAAAATGGAATAAGTATGCTCGAAGAATTTGTGAGTGACTGTGTACTTGCTCTTGATGATGTTTATATTTTGATAAGTGGTGATTTAAACAGTCGGATTGCAAACTTGTCGCATGATTTACAAGATGATGGTTTGCCTTTTGATAATCAATATGTAAGTAGTCCTTTATGTACAGACAGGAATTCTGAAGATAATGTGTTGAATAATTATGGGAAACTATTGATCAATATGTGCACCGTTTTGAATTTGTGTGTTTTGAATGGTATGTGTCAGGGCGATCTGAATGGTCGCTACACATACATCTCTGAGAGAGGCAATAGTGTAAATGATTACTTTATAATGTCACGAGATATGTTTTTAAGGTTTTCGAATTACTGTAAACTGCAAGTATTAGAAAGGATCGAATCAGATCATATGCCTCTGGTGATGAACTTCAGTATTCCAAATGAATGCATGAACAACGCAAGAGAGAGAGAGAGAGAGAGAGAGAGAGAGAGAGAGAGAGAGAGAGAGAGAGAGGGAGGGAGGGAGGGGGGGCATGAAACAGAAAAATGTCACTCTTTTAAAATATACTTTCTGGACCACGACTGTGTCTGTTGTTGGTGTTTTGAACATTTATGGACAAGGTTGCATAATTCTAGTTATCACAAAGTTTGCAATAAAAATGATTGATATGTATGTATGTATGTATTAGGGGGCTGGAATAGCTCAGTTGGTAGAGCGCCGGACTCGTAATCTTGGTGATCCTGGGGTTACTGGTTCGAATCTCCGCCAGGCCGTTTCGGTACAGGGGGATTTTTCCCTCGGACTTAACATTGGTTCTGACTCCATTTCCCACACAGTCTTTCGAATAAGACAATAAATCGAGATTCTGTGTGTAAACGCACGCATAGCATCTTGCACACACGTAAAATCACATTATCAACTTTCGGAAGAGAAGGTCAGTTTGGCCGTTGGTATGGATGATACGTAGCACATAGCATGCACCCTGCGTAGGAAATGGGAAGAATGGAGGAAGTAATGAACTTGAGTGAACAATATTGAACGATATGGACTGGATGACACGGGAAACGACTGAATGAAGAGCCAGCTGGCAGCTCTTCAGTCGGCACTACCCAGGTAGGCAGCCCGTCGTGTAAACGAGTGTGGATTGTAAAGCGCTTAGAGCTTGGTCTCTAGCCGAGAATAAGCGCTATATAAGTATTCATTATAATAATGATAGTGTTTACATGTATGTATGTATGTACGCATGTATGTATGTTGGTAGGTAGGTATTTTGGTATGCATATGTTTGTGTATGTATGTACGCATGTATGTATGTAGGTAGGTAGATGTGTTGGTATGCATATGTGTGTGTATGTATGTGTGCTGCCAGTGGAGGAATCAGATAGTTCATCATCTTAATCATTTCCCCACTTGCCTCTCTCTCTCTTATAATTTCCTTTTTTTCTTACACATATATCTGTTTAAATTATAGTCAAAATTACGAATAAATTGTCTGCCTGCACCTGATTTTCCAAAGCATGTGTGTGTGTGCGGGGGGGGGGGGGGGGGGGGGGGTATGTGGGGGTGCGCGCGTGTGTGTGTGTGTGTGTGTGTGTGGGGGGGGGGGGGGGTTGATGCGCGCGTGCCAATCCCTCCCCCCCCCCTGCCTCTCCCCCCTCCTCCCCCCCCCCCCCCCAACCCTTTTCTACCTTCTTCGCTATTTTCCCCTTTCAATACTGATTTGATTTTTTTTATTTTAGTAGAAGACTGGGGAGTGTGCGTTAAATCATGATACTACAGCGTGTATATTTCTTTCTTTTCTTTTCTTTTTTTTTCTTTTTTTTTTTTTTACTTTTTTTTCTTTTTAACCAAAGAAGTTGATGTCAACCGAAAATTTGAAGCTATACTTCTCCATGAGTGCACGGCGACCGAGTTTATCTTTTTTGTTTTTTTTTATGTGACATTTTCACAGCTTTTTCGTAAATCGCTCATTTTTTTCGATGTGCCGTGGTGTCGAACGTACCTTGATTTCACTTACAAACACTATTGAGAAGAGTACTTACTAGCAGAAGTAAACAAGTATAGTACTGTTGTTAATGTTCAGTGCATAGTGAGCAAGTGTCCATGTTTTTTTTGTTTTTTTTAAACTAGATAAAATATTTGGAGTGAAGGGGGTGG
>CM065729.1:5116102-5121102 GCA_033310375.1 Conus canariensis
AGGGAGAGAGGGAGGAGAGCGGAGCGTCAGAGCACTCTGGTCGGCTTCAGCAGTGTCAGCAATCATCGCTCTCGTTCGGACAGTAGCAAACGACGTCGCTCAGTGGAAAGAGACAGAGAGCACTACCACAGATCCGCTAGACCAGCGAAGCATTCCAGGACGGCAGAGGGCGTCTCTGATGGCGACCATGAGATCAGCGACCAGGATGACGTCGCTAGCATATGGGAATGATTTATCTACACTCTGTCTCCCTCATGTTTGACCATTGTTCTGCTTTAAGACTGCCATGATGGCTACATTCAGTATTATGTCATTGAATGTTAATGGACTAAGATGTAATAGTAAAAGAAAAACGCTGTTTAGAAAATTTAAAGAAAATAATTACGATGTCATTTGTTTGCAAGAAACATACGTTACTGAAGCTGTAATAGGTTCATGGAGGAAGGAATGGGGCGGGGATCTGGTGTATGCCGAAGGATCAGCTAGAAGTAAAGGTCAGTTGATCTTGTTTCGTAAACAGTTCCCATACGAATGGGAAGTTGAATACTCGAGCGAACGTTGCATTATAGTAAAGGTGATACGTACTGGGGATGAAATTTATATCTGTAATGTCTATGCTCCAAACGGAACACGCGAAGTAGAAAATGTTTTAAACACCACTGTTAATACTTTGAATAATCTTGATTGTGAAAAACTAGTAGTCTGTGGTGACCTCAATACAGTAATGGATAATGAATTGGATATCATCTCTGGTGAAAAGCACCCCGAGAGTGTTGTTAAAGCTTTCAGAATTTAGCAGAATCCTGTGATCTATATGATGCCTGGCGACTGTTCAACATCGACGAAAAAGAATTTACCTGGTCTCGTGTGGTGAAAGACGTCTTTAGTGCAAGACGTTTAGACTACATATTATTGAATAAGAATGTTATTGATGCTGTGCTTGAATGTAACATTATTCCCTTTCCCCAATCTGACCATAGGGGTGTATATGTAACTTTGAAGAGTTGTAATGTAGAGCGTGGACCAAGCTACTGGAAAGTTAATAATGCACTATTAAAAGAAAAGCAATACATTGATAAGATCAATAGAGTAATTGAAACCTTTGACTTGGATACAGCCAATGCAAATTTAACACACGATATGAAATGGGAGCTGCTTAAATTAGAACTTAAAAAGGAAACCTTACAATACAGTAAACAAAGAGCAGTAAATAGAAAGAACAAACTCACGAGTCTACAGGCTGATTTACAGCGTTTTGATTCTTTGCTTGCAAAAGATCCGCACAATTTGGAGGCTGTTAAAAAATGTGAACAGCTTAGGCTGCAGTATGATTTATTTGAACAAGAAAAAACACAAAGTGCTCAGGTACGCTCTAGGATGAACTGGATAGAAAAAGGGGACAAAAATACTAAGTTCTTCTTAAATCTCGAAAAATCTAGAGCTAACGATAAACTTATGCCAAAACTAGAACTTGAGAATGGTCAGGTAGTCACCGATCAGTTTCAAATTCTTAATGCCCAGAAAGAGTATTTTAAACAGTTATATAGTCATAAGAATAACAGTGAAACTGTTGAAGAGGAAGTTGAGTTATTTTTAAATGGCTGTGATGTACCTCGCCTGAATGATGAACAGATAGCAAGTTGTGAGGGTAAAATCACTTGTGAAGAACTAGCAAGTGCGTTGAAGAGCATGAAAAACGGTTCTTCTCCAGGGTTAGATGGATTAACCACAGAATTTATGAAGGTATTTTGGGGGAAGTTGAGTACCTATCTGGTGAATGCATTTAATACTTCTTTTGAAAAAGGTGCATTGACTTTTAGCCAATCAACTGCCCTTATTACGCTTATTCATAAAGGGAAAGATCTTTCAAAAAGCAAGCTCTCAAATTGGAGGCCAATTTCTCTTACCAACACGGACTACAAGATACTAGCCAAGTGCCTTGCACATCGAATTAATAACGTCATCCCACTAATAGTCAATGAGGACCAAGTAGGCTATATTAAAGGCCGTAGTATTGCATATAACCTCAGACTTATTGATCATATAATAGAATACTTGAGGATAAAGAATAAACCAGGGGTATTACTAGCTTTAGATTTTACAAAAGCCTTTGACAGTATTTCCAAGAAATTCATGATAACTGCTTTTAAACGATTCGGCTTCGGGGCTCAGTTTGTCAAGTGGGTAGGTGTTTTAATGGCCAATACCCGAAGTAGAGTTGGATATAATGGCTGGATATCAGAAGATTTTGATGTAAAGTGTGGCATCCGACAGGGGTGTCCCTTTTCTCCCCTTGCCTTTGTCATAGCCATAGAATTACTTGCTATTAGACTTCGACATGATAAGGGTATAAAAGGTATTTATATTAATGATTTGTCTGGTACTGAACATATTAGAAGAATTGTGAAAACCTTATTATACGCGGACGACGTGACTTTACTTCTGAAAGACAAAAACGATATAGTAACAGCACTTAAAATATTGGATGTTTTTAAACTATTGTCTGGTCTATCTATTAACAGAACAAAGTCAGAAGCCATGTGGCTTGGGCAGTATAAGGACAACAAAACGGAAGGATTTGGTTTGCGATGGGCTAAAAATATCAAAATTTTAGGTATATACTTTTCCAATCTCTGCCCTGCTTCAGAGATTGAGAAGAACTGGACAGAAAGAATAAGCATAATTAAACGAACTATTTTTGTTTGGGAAAAACGCAATTTAAGTAATTTGGGCAAAATCTGTGTCATAAAAAGCTTTTTAGTATCACAGTTGATATATGTAATGAAAGTAATTTCATTACCAGAAAAAGTCTTATCGGAAATGAACACGCTGTTATTTCGATTTCTGTGGAGAAAGAAACACTGCAATCGAAAAGCTTTTGAAAAAGTGAAAAGACGTGTAGTTATAAACGACTTCTCAAAGGGGGGTTTAAATATGACTGATATGAGGGTGTTGCAGCAGTCATTTCAATATGAATGGCTGGTCAGGTTGTCTGAGGCCTTAGCTGAATGCAAATGGTCCTGGATTCCAAGGGCATACTTTCAACTTTTGGAAAAGATTTTTCTTTTTTAAATTCAACTGTTGGGATAAAAAAAAAATTTAAAGGTTTGGAGGACATTCCCTCAACTTTTGGCGGGAACTACTAAAAACGTGGCTTTTGAATAACAAAATACATACCTCAAAAAACCATCGCATGGAATGCCTTTGGAATAATGGCAATATCACTTACCAGGGTCAAGTGATATATTTCAAGAAGTGGGCAAAAAAAGGTATAACGCACATACACGATATGCTACGAACTAACTTACTCTTAACATTTAGAGAGGTCGAAGAAATCTTAGGGCCTTCTGCTGAACTTTACATGCAGTATATGGTGGTTTATCTGGCTGTATCATCATTTCTAAGGGCCAATCCGGGTTATTGTTTTGATGAACATAAGGAAGAATATGTTAGTTTCAATGACAACTCCCTGAGAACAGCAAAGATGTTTCGCATTCATTTAACTCAAGATCTATACTGTACCCCCTCTTGTGAAAAATTTTGGCACAATAAATTCGGAATCACTTTGGATGAAAATTATTGGAGTTTAGCCATAAACGCAACCTCAGAAAGCAGACTTAGAGAGTTACATTGGAAGATCCTACATAATATTTATCCGACAAACATACTGCTGTTTAAAATGGGCCTAGCTACTGATAATAAATGTACCTATTGCAAGGGTGAAGTGGATTTTGTTGAGCACTTCTTCTTTGACTGTTATAAAATCAAACCTGTTTGGTCATGTGTAGAAAATACTATTTTGCAGAAGTTTAATGTTCACATGGTGGTAGCTAGAACTGAAGCTTTACTTGGAATTACGGAAAAGAGTGGCTATACGCAAAAAATGATTAGATATATCAATCACCTTATTCTTATAGCTAAGATGTGCGTTGGAAGATTTCAATATGGTACTCCTATTCACATTCAGTTCATGTATGAAAAAGAGCTAGATTTGAGAAAACTGGAAAGTCAATGGTGAAATATGTCATCGTATATGTACCTATCAGAATGTTCAAGTGATAAACTGTTGCCTACAAAAAGGAAAGACATGATTTAAAAAAATTAGAAAAAAAAAAAAAAACGAAAAAAAAAAAAAAAAAGAAAAGAAAAAAAAAAGAGGGAAAAAATAGGAGGAGGAGGACCCCGACTGTGGGGGAAGAGGAGGAATAACTGCAGCGCATGCAATATTTACACATTGATTCTGGTTGATTGTTTGATGTGCCCTTTGCCGACTCCTTGTTTCTCCGTGCCCCTATTTGAATAGAAGACAGTAAGATAAGGAAAAGTGGTGGTAGAAAATAAGCGAGGGAGACAGACAGATGTGGAGAGAGGGAGATGAGAAGAAGGTGGGAGAGAGGTGGAAAGAGGATGAGAGAGAAGAGGTGATCGAGAGGGAATGGGAGAGAGAGGGAAGATAGGGGGGGGGGGGGGGTTGGAGAGGGAGAGGAAATTAACAAATAAACGAAACTGAGAAAATTACCACCCTAGCAAAGATGGAGAAAGAGGGGAAAGGAGGGAGGAAGGGAGAGGGTGAGAGAGAGGAAGTGGAGTGAGGGGGAGGGGGGAGTTGGAGCGAAAGAGAGAGAGGTAGGGGAGATGAGGAGAGAGGGGGGTGAGGGGAGGGGTGGGAGCGAGAGACGGGGGGAGGGGGGAGATGGAAAGAGAGAGAGGGGGGAGAGAGAGAGAGAGGAGAGAGAGAGAGAGAGAGACAGGAAGGGAGGGGGGGAGAGGGAAAGGATGAGGGAGAAGAAAAAGTGGTGAAATAAAAATTCAAAATAAGTGATCACTGTGGGAATTGCACGCGCTCTGGTTGGAGCCCCACAAAAAAAAAACCAAAAAAAAACCCAACTAACATATGAAAGAGTTTGCATGAGTCAAATCAAACCAGACTCAAGAGAACTAAAATAGATTGAAGAAAGAAAAAAAAAGAAGAATGGAAGGCAGGAAGGAAGGAATTTCCC
>CM065729.1:5126102-5201790 GCA_033310375.1 Conus canariensis
AGGTTGTTGGCCTGCTCCTTCTGTGCACCATCTTTTGCCAGAATGTCCGCTTTTTCGTTGCCTCTGATGCCACAGTGTGCTGGTACCCATTGTATCACCACTTTCTCCACTCTGGCACTCAGGGCAACAAGGGCTGAAGTGATATGGTTCTGTTCTTTGCAGCGGGAGTTCTTGAGGGCTTGGAGCACGGAGAGAGCGTCAGAGAAGACCACCACCTGCCCTGTTGTTCTTTTGGAGTTCTGCAAGACTGTTGTGGCTGCCTCACAGAGGGCTTCTCGCTCAGCTCGGAAGTTGGTGGAGTATTTTCCTGTTGGAATTGCAATTTCTTCATCTCCGTCTTTGTATCGGAGGAAGATTCCAGCTCCACCATCCCTCGTTGCCTCTGTGGCGGAGCCATCTGTGAAGACATGGGTCCAGTCTTCCTGGGATATTGGTTGCAGATGTACTCCATGGCCAGGGCCTTCCTTTGGGTGTCTGACTGTATTCCTCTCTTCTCCACTCCGGGAATGCTGGTGACGACTGTTGGGAACACCTGCCTCTTCCAAGATGGGTGGGTGACATTTGCCGGGATAGGCTTTGCTTCGTGTTCCATCAAGACTGGGCTTTGTCTTTCAAGGCGTCTTGACTGGCGGATGAAGCTGCCTCTTTTCAAAACCGGCTCTTGGTGGGTCTGCTCATTCTGTTGTTCATTGGATGGTTTTCAAGGCGTTTGAATTTTGCTGCTTGGATGAGGATCTTTTGTCCCTTCTGTCCTCCAATGACTGTAGCCCAGTGGTCTCTTCCATCTTCAGGATTGGGTGGATCTCATGGCGCCAATTATGACACGCTGAGCTTGGTTCTGTATCTTATTGAGGTGGTTGAGGTTAGACTTTGCAGCTGATGCCCATGCTGACGTCCCGTACTCAACTACAGGTCGGACTCTCCCTGTATAGAGTCTCTTCAGGATACGTTCGTCAGCCCCCCCAGTTCGTCCCCGCAAGTTTCCTCATGATCGCCAGTCTCAACTTGGCCTTGCTACAGCATCTGGTGATCTGCTGTTTCCAAGTGAGCCTGCGGTCAAAGGTCACTCCCAGGTAGGTAGGTGTGGGTTCCTCTGCAAGCCTTTGGTTGTTCAGTGTCAGCTTCGCCTCTTGCTTCTTGCTGGATAGGCTGAAGACTGTGTAGGTTGTTTTGCTTGAGTTGACAGAGACAAGCCATTCCTTGGTCCAGTCGCTGATCTTGTTGAGCGCAGTCTGGAGGCGTACCTGTGCTGTGGTGGTGTACTCTTCAGAGCACCAAAGCACCAGGTCATCTGCATAGATCGCTCCTCTGACCCCTTTTGGCAGTTCTCTGACGATGTCATCTATGAAGATGAGGAACAGCGTTGGCGAAAGGACTCCTCCTTGTGGTACTCCCTGTCTCAGCACCTTCTTCTTGCTTTTCTGGCCCTGAATCTTGACTCGGGCTTGGCGATTGTGTAGGCACTGGCTGATCCAGGTGTACATCCCCCCAGACACACCACATCGCCGTAGTTTGAGCCTAAGTCCGTCCTTCCAGACTTTGTCGAACGCCTTCTCCATGTCAATCCAGACAGCAAGCGTGTTCTTCTTTTCTTGGAAAGCGTCCTCAATGCTTTGCGTGATGAATGTGATCTGGTCTTCTGTTGATCTGTGTTGGCGGAAGCCTGCCTGTTCAGGGCTCAGCAGCTGATGCTCCTCAAGGTGCCAGACAAGCCTTGTGTTGACAAGTCTCTCCATCAGCTTCCCTAAGCAGCTTGTAAGGCTGATGGGTCTGTAGCTGTCAGCCTTCGACTTGTCCTTTCCCTTTTTGTGAATGGGGATCATGTCTGCTTCCCTCCAACACTGTGGTACTGATCCTGTCTTCCAGCTGGAGTTAAAGATTTTTAGAAGGACTGCCTTGCTCTTCATCCCAAGATGCAGAATCATTTCATTTGTGATTCCGTCTGGTCCAGGTGACTTCTTCAGGTTGAGGCTCTGCAACGCTTCCTCCAGCTCTTTCTCTGTGAAAGCTGTGGTCATGACTTCCTCTTGGGGCTCTTCCTCATGAAGTTCACCTTGGGCCCTGTGCACTGCAGCTCTATGTTCAGGAGGGACTTCCAGATTGCTGATGTTTTCATAGACGTCTATGAAGTGGTCTGCTGCTTTCTTTCCAGAGAGGTAATTTCCATTCTCTTGTATTGTTATAGTGGTGTGACTTGTTGTTTCATTACAGAGGGTTCTAGCCAGTTTCCACAGCTTGCTGCCATCCCTGTCGAGATTTAGGCTTTCAGTTTTCTCTTGCCAGCTTTTTCTTGCAGCTTGTGCGCAGGACAGCTTGTATCTGGCAGTTACTTCCTTCAGCGCTATGTTATTCTCCAGTGATGGCTGCTTTTCTGCTCTGTCCCTGGCTTCCGTAACAGCATCTTCCAGATTCTGGAGTTCCTCCGTCCAGTAGGGCTTGTAGTCTTTACGTGCTCCTCTTGGGATGGATTCTGTAGCAGCTTTCAAGACGGCCTTTGTGAAGTCTCGAACCATCTTGTTTGAGTCCTTCTGCCTGATGTTGATTGGCTTTGTGTGTGTATCTGTGAGGGTCTCGAAGAGAGTCCAGTCCGCCTTTCTGTAATTCCAGCGGGGAAAACACTTTGCTTGTGGACACTGTAAGTTGAGGTTGATAGAGAGTTTGACAGGCTTGTGGTCACTTCCTCCAAGCTGGTTGAGGACTGTTCTTGTGGTCCTGACGAACAGGTCGTTGGTGGCGAACGCTAGATCTGGTGTTGATGTGGTCATCCAGCGTCTAGAGTAAAAGGTGGGTTCATCATCTTCTTGGTTGATGAGATGAAGATGTGTGTCAATCTCCCAATCCTCAACTTCTTCGCCTCTCTTGTCCGTCTCCTCATAGCCCCATCTCTCTGAGTGACTGTTAAAATCACCCACCACCACGCAGTTGTTGTCTGGGATGTTCATGTATGTGAGGGAAAGATCACGATCTTGAGGGCAATAGACATTGTAGATCCTGATGTTGCGTTCCTTAAGGACTATATCAATCCCTTGGATCTCTGCCTGTTGATTGGTGTTGATCTTGAGTTCTTGTGCGGCGATGGAATTCCGCACCAAGATAAGCACCCCTCCTTTGTTTCTTTCCTCACGGTCCAACCTGATGGTCTCGTAACCCCTCACTTGAAAGCGATGGTTTACGGTCAAATGTGTCTCTTGGACACATGCGATATCAATATTTTCTTGATGCATCCTTTCTGCCAAGCCAAGTTTCTTTTTATGCACCCCTTCTGCATTCCACTGGAGAATGTTGAGCATTCTGGGTGGTACTGTTTGCTTGGCATTAGCAGGAGGATGAGGTCTCCTTCTTCGTCGCATTGACATGCAGAATTTCTTTGTCTGACCACCGACCGCTTGGGGTGGGCCCCTTTGAGGCATAGGGCCCGGCTCCCGACCTCCCCGGCAGGTCTCCGAAGGTCGAGCGCCACATCGAAATTCTGTGGACTGCATCATCATGGAAGCGTATATGCGTGGTATCGTGGTTTAAGCTGCGCCAGTGGCCCGATACCTCCGTCTTCAGCTGGAGTTTTCTTTCGGGGTGCCTCACCCTTAGCTCATGGCCCGTGCGTCCTGCCCTGTGAGCACAGGGGGGATTGTTTCTCCGGGGATCCCACCCCGGGGCTAGAGGTTATACCGCGCCTCTTGACCGCATGATGAGCCCGTCATAGGACACATGGGGTATTTCAGTGAGGACAACAGTGCCACCTGTTGACCAAACAAACAAACAAAAAAAAAAAAAAAAAAAAAAAAAAAAACAACAAAAAAACAAACAAACAGCAAACGCATAGGATTTGAGCGATTTGATTTACGATCAAACACCAAGTTCGTATTAATGGCAGGTCATTACTTTACACCATGCCGTTCACCAATTTACCATGAACACCCCTCCCCCCTCCCACAACACACACACATATATCCACACACACTTTCACTCTCAGAAAGTGAGCGAGTGTGTGATCATATATCATAATATTGCCTGTTGGCGGCAGGAAACGGTCTGTCGCTGTGGTGGTATATTGATGTGGTGGCACGGGAAATGGCGGAGAGGAGAGCAAACATCGGTTGGAAACGCTCGCTACAAGATCGTCTTGCGAAAGGATGGGTGGTAGGATATGTGTGTGTGTGGTGTGTGTGTGTGTTTTCTTCTCAGATTCCCAAAGGATCAGTCAATGAATGTATGTGCCTTGATAATTTCTAACTTTCAAACTCTTAGCAATGATCTGGACGTCATGAGAAACTCAATCGACTAGCTCGATCAACATACCATAAACATTAGTTTGAAAACGTTGTGCGTTGCACGCTGTACTGTTGTAGGCCTGCATATATCTCGTTGGAAGATCTTCAACTTTGGATTGTCATCTAATTTTCATGCATAGTGTTTGAAATGATAGGTTCAGTAAAAGGTCAAACGTGCACTAGAGCACGACGAATTTTTGTGTCGACTAAAGTGGAGTAATGTAATGTCATGTAATGTTGCTTTTAGCCCAGCCGACCGCAAAGGGCCCTATCAGGGCTGTCACCATGTTGACGTCAACTCAAAAGTCATCAACACACACACACACACACACACACACACACACAATCTCTTTCAAATACACCTTATAAAAACGCACCGGAAACTTCGTTGAAAATCTTTCTTCCGTAAAATTTTAATTCAGATGAAAAATGTTAATCTCTTAAAAATTCATTCAAAGACCACGTCAGGTGGGACATCTCTGAGCAAGGTTTTCATGGAGACTGCTGTAAAGTGGTTGATCAACATGCCAAGAGTGCCACAAAGAAAAAGTTGAGCAGACTGTCTATCCCTTACACTGATCTAAAACTCCAAGTGGAGAATGCACAGACGTACGTTTCAACACAGGGAACCTTCTTCAAAGTCACAGTGAAACATGACTGGGACGCTCTTCTATGGGAACGTTACAGTTAAACGCAATGACTCAACATACTTAAATGACGTATAGTTGAAAAGAAGGGTGGGAAGGAGTGGCAAGCATCGAAAGGAGTGGAGGGTTGTAGGGGTACAGGGTGTTTGTTACTAAAGGAGTTGCGGTGGTGGTTTCAAGATGGACTTGGCATGGTACTTGTGGAAATCATTTTCTTTTGCCATAAGGTCACCGGTTTCCAGCTTCCATATCAGACCTAGACTTGACTCCCCCCCGTCAGTTTGCAAAAGCAGGTGATCAGAGCCACTGGGCCATAATTTGAAGGATTGCTAAAGTCTTTTTCGGAATTGAGAATAAGAATGGTGAGGGCTTTCCGCTATGAGAACGAAAACTACCCTTTTGGTCCGAATAAGATCGTATACTTTTAGAATGGTCTGCAGACAACTTTCTGAAGGGATGCTTCAGAAGGTGGTAATGGATATCATCAAGGCCAGAAGTAGAATCACTACAGATGTGCAGAGACGTTTTCAGTTCATCAAGTGAAAACAGAAGGTCGTAGACTACAGTATTGTCATAGGAATTACAAGATCTTTCTTTCAGCGGTCTGCGTTAAAGAAAATGCAGTAGACTTATTTGTAAAGGATAAAATTTGCTAAACTGTGGCGCCGTGCAGATAGTCAACAGCTTGTTAAAAGGGTCATCAGATCGCCGGCAAGTTTCTGTCAGGGTCTTTGCTGGGTCTGGACTCTGCAGAACGTCTCCTTGCTCAGGTCCTTTCGGATACTTCCTGCAAAAAGGTCGCAGCAAACGTTTGGATGACGGACGTGGTTTTCAGGTTTCGTGCAGCTTTCTTTAGTTTGCACAGCTGGAAAGTGGTCACTTCAGTGCAGATCGTTGTGAGCGCACACCCTCAAATTTTGGACCAGCGAGGAGTCACACGTTGACAAATCTATACATGAAAGTGAACCTGTGGAGCAACAGAGGCATACTGGAGATCCATCATGAAGACAACACGGATCCAGCTCTGGAAACACATCTTCGAGAAGATCTCTGAATGAAGCATTTACGTTACCTACGAAGAAAACTGTGCCAAACTCAATCAGACTGATCAGCTCTTGTCGACTGATAGATACAGATATATGTTAATAACAAAATCACACTATTACTGTGTTGGGTTGTTTTTTTTTTTGCAACGTTATTCCAGCATTTAAAGCTTGAAGAAAGATATCTGAATCAACAGGGCTGAACAATTTGTGGAGAGTAACAATGCTCTTCTCTTTACTCTATCTGCACTGGGTTGTGCTGGTTCTGAGAGTATGTTAAAGCTGGAAAGAGTGCAAGGCTTCTGGTTCTGAATTTTAGTTCACTGCAGAGGTACCACAGGCGACTACTGAACCAAAGTGGTTAGGGCCAGTAAGGGAGGTGAATGAACGGGAAATGTAGGCGTGAAACAGTTATCCTGTTCGCAGCGGTAGATAAAAAGTTCCGAAGTGGAAAGGTTTGGTAACGGTAGGGGAGAGTAGCGGGGAGATTGGATGGAGACGGAGTTCGGTGGAGTAAAGCTATAGGAGCAAGAAAAAGGGGGTAAAGATGCTGGCTCCCTTTCAGGCCAAGAACATATAAGCGAATCCCTCTCAGTTAGCTGTTATGTTTTATTTACAATATACTGAAGACTGTATGAGAAGCGCTGGACACTAACACATCATGGCATGCGCCAACACTGTAAGGTGTTAATCTGCCAATCCATAGACACTTTACCTGCAGCCCCTTAAATAACCTGCAACTGGACTACAAACACAACAGCCGGACGCGAATTTGCCTGTGGGGCAGTAATTTGGAATTCATAATGTGCTAATTGAACTTTAACTAAATCTATTATTTCTCTGTGGTTCGGTCACCAATTAAACTGCAGAACGTTGCGATTCAAGACCTCAATACTAGCTTTTTAATGATTCTAAGTTCAGTGTAAGGTTCAAAATAGTTAACTTATTGAATTAGGTTTGAAGTGCTTTTTAACAGGCATGTCAGAGAGGCTTCCTACAGAAAAAAACTTTCTCAAAACTGGATCTAGATGCAATGTGAGATGACTGCAGGCGGAAATGTAAACAAATCTTATATAAATATTAGCGAACCCCCCCCCCCCCCAAAAAAAAAAAAAAAAAAAAAAACGCGGACAAACGTATCACAAGACAAAACACGACGCGTTTCGACCTCTTAAGTCTTCTTCAGGCAAGATACAAATCAATCATTACAACGAAAATGAACGAGCAATCACTTATCTTCAGTCATTTCAGCGCAAGATACGCGTTGAATTGATATGTGATTGCTCGTTTATTTTCGTTGTAATAATTGTTTTGTATCTTGCCTGAAGAAAACCTATGAGGTCGTGTTTTGTCTTGTGATATGTTTTTGTGGGCGGTTCGCTAACGTTTATTTAAGATTTGGGTTCGGTGCGCATCTACTGATGTGCAACATGCATAGTTCTGCGATCTAGGTGAGTATATGATTAGTCCGACAGGACTATTAGAAAACAGCCTAGCTGATGACGTGACAAGCCTGTGAGGTGTGCAGCCGCCGAACGCGTGCGTAAGCTGCTGTCTGACAAAGGAAATAGCTCTAAAATAATCAATTCACTTAGATTTGTCTGTCAGAGCATTAAAATAAATGCTTTACAAGTCGACTGTAGTAACAACAGTGCAAAAGTTTAAACAATTCTGACATAGCCGAAAAAAAAGCAAAATGACGCTATCAGAAGGATTAATTCACTGTAGAGTTCAGATCAAACTGGGGCGCTGGTACTGTAATTTTAAGATAATGGTATTTAATCAAAATTGTTTGCATGACTGATACGAACAGGGGCATAAATTAGGCGGAAAAGTGACAAAGCGCTTTTCGTTATTGTGGCGGCGATTCAAATCTGAACGGTCGATGCGCCATTGTCTTCAGTAAGTAGGTCACTGTTGACTATGTGAAGCAGGTAGTTTCAAATAGGCTTCTCCTTCCGCAGACTATATGCAGCAGAGCGCGCCCAGTTTCCGCTGGTTTGAGGTTCCGACATGGGAGCTGCAGCTTTGTTTGTTTGTTTTTTTCTTTTTATTTGTTTTAAATTTTAACTCTATGAACATGCACGACTCCCTGCAACGACAGCTCGGACTTGATTTCAGTTTCATAGACGCCTTTCAGGCCTCAATACCGTAGGACAACCTTGGATGAAATGTGTTCGATGACACCTTTATTTCACGATCCACAAGTACCCTCGCCTTAAGGAGCAGCTCTAGCTATGCCTAAAGTAGCGTTCTATCAGGAATGACCCGTTCCTTAGCCTTTGAATGGACTTGGAATTACCCGACAAGCCCTGTGGGCCTTTCTGGTTTTTTAAGAGGCTGGAAGGTTGTCCTTATCAACACATGTCACTGCTAGCAACTGAGCCTCAAACCAGCACCTCTTCTGACCTCAGAACCGGAATCCGAGTCCTACTCCTCATGATGATCATGACCCTCTCATGTCCAACAGAAACCAACTAACCCTATTCTGCTGGTCATGCCCAGCTCCCGGGGACAGACAGCAGAGCACTACAAGGTTACCTTGGCCAGCAGGGAAACTGCCAGTTTTGACCCAGCCCCACACAGGGGTAGCCGATTGATACACATGGGCCAGTGTGTACCTCCTGTCTAGAAGATATCCAAGCCAAAGAGATGGGTTGAGAGTACCTGCCCTCTCGATCACCAGGACTCCATTCTCCTCCATCACAAGTCGCACAACACAGCGGGTCTAAAGAAGGCCACAGAGAAAAGAATAATATGGAAAAGAAGACTTGAAGGAGACTAGAAGATAGAAAAGATCTATTACGGAAATCAGAAGACAGAATGTAAAAAAGGCGAGTTACACTTTGTCAAGGCCCTCACCCTTAACCAGCTCGACAGACATGGAGGACCCTATCATGGGTATCAACTCCTATCTCATTGTGTTTGTCAGTCAACAACTTGGCATGGCTGTAAAGCCCTAAACGCGTTTCGGAAAAGAAGTCTTCCATTCAAGCATTGAATGAGGCCCTTCCATCTCTGTCACCGTGACACATTGTTCGTAAGTGTATGAAGGGTACCAGGGTCTTTGGGAGGAATGCGGTGCTTTCTGTTTCCGCCCATCCCGGGTGATGAGGCTGGGAGGATCTGGGTGGGGATTAGGGGATTAGTATTAGCACAGCCTAAGGGATCAGTGGACCACACAAGCCTTCCGGCCACAGCAAGACCACAAGCCCCGGACAGACACTGACATGAAGTCTCGTGTCAAAAATGACTAGAAAAACAATCAGGCAAACAAACAAACAACACGTGTATGTGTGTGTGTACGTGTGTGCAGATGCACTAGCATGCACATGCCAATGCATTTGTTTTTTTTAAAACCTCCATAGAACTAATGCATCGGCATGCGCATGAAATCTTATCAAATGGCAAGAACATAGAATGAGGAAAAGAAAGGAACAAGCAACAAAGAAAACACATCTTAATCACATCACTTTTTTGGGGTTTAATTTCACTTTAATAAGAATGCATCATCCCAACATGCAACAATACATAAACCTCAATTTAAAACGATAAAATCATCAAAACCAACCCTCAGGAGATGAGTTAGGACGGCATGTTAGCTCAGTCGTACATCCATATTTCCTCGGTGGGGGAGAAGAGGGAGGATGGGCGGGGTCTGTGAGGTGGTTAGTTATAAAACTATGTTTGCCTTGCATCGCTCCGCAAACCCGGCCACAACTGCGGCTTTGCATGTGATGGGGAGCAGCCAGTCAACAGTGAACAGCTCTGGTAAGTAGCGATAAGGAATGTCCATCAGGGCACACTTTAAACTGAAAATCACATATGAAGTCAAAGTTGGTCTTCTTTAAGTAGGTTGTGCTGAAAAACCACAACCCATGCTGTGTGTCTGTTCCTACTGTGGCCCCACTCAACTGTGTCACAAAGTGGCTGTACTGAAGCCGACTCTTTCTGTCCTGCGAGTTAGGTAAATCGAATTAACAGCTACCACTCACTCCCCTTGACTTTGGTACAATGCGTTCGGGATGTATTCAGGCACGGCCCCACTGTGTCACAAACTAGTTGTACTGAAGCCGACTCTCTTTGTCCTGCGAGTCAGTTAAATCCAATTAACAGTTACCACTCGCCTTGACTTTGGTACAATGCATTCAGGGTGTACGTAGGCATACACCAAGAACGAATGTTTAACAAAAGTAGAATACAAATCAGTGCAATCTGCATGGAGCATATTTACAGCAGTTTTTCACACATGTTTCAGTACAATAACATCAATACAAACATAAAGTAATATAATGTAACAAATAATTCTTTATCGATCATGATCCTCAAACATGAACTTAACGTCATCATTTTTAAATGTCTATTGAAGTGTCTGTATCTTCTTTTCAACACTGTAAACTATTTTCAAACTGACATTATTCATTAAATACAAAGTACAACAAAATCAGTTGAACAAATTTGCATGATGTACATCATCTCATTTTTGAATTTTCTTTCATGTTTTTCTTTTAACTTCTCAACATGCAAAATTATCAGAGATGACACCAAACAGATTTTGTAATGGATTGTCACATTTGGAACTGAGTATATCACGATCGATACATGAACACCGTTTGGTAACACTTACTGGACCCCCCCCCCCTCCCCCCCCCACTCCTAATTCACGCCCTCCAACAAAGCCAAAGATGCTCGCAACTATGTACAAAACACACCAGTGCATCCTCTTCACGGCACAAGCATGAGCCTGTACAGTCAGTCCCTAAGGACGAGCAGACTGTTCCCAGGATGTAGACTCCAGCTCATCGTGATGAAATGTCTCAACGTTTGAAAGGGCGATTACACCTATATGATGTCATCACCAGAGCAAAACAGCAAGCATCTCCTAATGGCTGCTCACAATCACTGCTTTAACTCTACAGCAGGAAACAGAACAGATTTCTCTTTTATTGCATTGTTTAATCCCCCAGATGCAAACCCATCCTTCAGACAATGGTTTGAAAAAACAACAACAAACAAACAAACAAACAAACAAAAAACGACCTTCTATATCTGCTTGTTAACGAGAGTGTGGATCCCAGATCATCCCGTTCCAATACAGAGAAACAGCTACACTCTAAAGCAGAATCTCATACTATCAACTATTCCAAGTACCTGGGAGCTGGGGAGGGAGGGGTGGGGGGGGGGGGGAGAGGAGGGAACAATAAAAACAACATCATAATAACAATACGAGCAATAATTTGAAAATTAAACAATACTTAACTGGAAGTTGAAGATTAATCATTAGTATTACCATTAACTTCCACCACCATTATCATAAGCTAATAAACACATAAATAAAGGAGGGTAGAAAGGAAACTGAAAGAGAGGGGTGAGACGAGAAGGTGGCGGGGAGAATTCCCAGATTTGCCGTTTCTTCTGGAACCATATAGTTCCTCCTCGAGCCACAATATTCTTTTCCACAAAGTTTGTTTGTTTTTTTTTCTCACCCAACTTCTGTGCCAACTCAGAGGCAGTGCACCCATGCCACTCATTCCAACACCCTGTCCACAGCCACAGCCCGGTCGGCCCCGCTGCAGCCCCAGCACCGGCAATCCACAGGGCGCAGTCAATGTCAAGTCATCAAGAGGCTACCCACCGGAGGAGATACTGCACTGCTGCCGAGTCACTTCGGTTGTGTCCAGTGGTGCCTGTTCTGATCCAACATACGCAGGACACCACCCACTAAGCCTGCTACTGACGACAATAATGGCTTAGTCGCAGAGCCGGAGTGGGTAAGCTCTCCCCCCAGAGGGCGCCACCACGTCCGTCAAACGACAGCCCCCATGGACTCGCTGATGCCGGTGACCCCGACGGAACCAAACCAAGGCCACAGACATGGAGAAGACATCAAAACTGAGGTCACCATGAGAACAGGGCATGAAGGGCCACAGAACTTGAAGACTTTTTTTTTAATGCTGATCGATGGGTATGAGGATGATAAAGATGATGCTACGGATTTCCATTTCGGTCTGAGACTACATGACAGGGCTGTACTCTATGCTTCCTTTCATAATATATCCCGGCGTCAACCAGGCCCGAGAGATACAGACGCCTGCAGTGTTGGTCAGGAAATCTGAGCAACACTCTCAGAGACGTATCCATTAAGTGGATGAAACTCGACTGTGTGGTCCCAGTCTTCCCAGCTAAGCCCGTAGCAAACTCAACTCTGGGTAGGAGCCGGTCGTGGCAGAAAAATCCCACATGACTCTGATGGGAATCGAACCCGCGACTTCCCAGCCCGGACACCGCGACACTAACCACTTCACCACGGCAGCTGATCCTTTTCCACAAAGTTTTGTTGAAACTGCTTCAAGAGATGTATGTGCGGTCTCGCTGATGGACTGGTGAAAGTGATAATTGTTTTCACAGAAAACATCACAGAAATTGCAATGCATGCTGACTCTCAAGTCTGATGCTGTGCTCTTTAAAGTCGTAACAGTGACTGTGCAAGATGCCATAGAGCACAAACACTTCTCCCAATCCTGTTGGGGAAGGGGGGAGCTCAGAAATTACAAAGTATATTTGTGGTGTATAACGGAGGAGCCGGGGCTAGGATGGGGGTGCAGGGAAGCTGGAGTAACTCCTTTGCACAACCCACCTTCCTGCATAAATGACAATAGAAAAAGCCAGATGCCACTCGTCCTGCCTTCAAGATTCCCCTCAGGCCTTCCCCCTCATCCCTACCGAAGACTTGTTCTCATCTTTGGCAAGTGATGCTTTATTTTTAACTCGATGATAAAAAGTCTATTTCACTCAAAGCTCTCTGCACTGACAAGAATTAACTACAAGTGAAAGACTGGTCTGAAACTCAAAGCTCTCTGGACTGACAAGAATTAACTACAAGTGAAAGACTGGTCTGAAACTTCTACTGAGATATTCCATTCTCCTTCTCTCATCCTACAATCTTGAGAAGAAAGTCTCTTGTACAAAAGCAAAAAAAAAAAAAAAAAAAAAAGGCACGCTAGCTTTCACAACAGATAACAACATGCCTCATATCACTTTCATCAGTTGTATTTTTGCATACTATGGAGATTTTAAGTCTCTTCTTCTATAAACCTCTTTGAAAGTGTATGGATGCGAGTATGCTGTTGCATTTTTGCATACTATGGAGATTTAAGTCTCTTCTTCTATAAACCTCTTTGAAAGTGTATGGATGCGAGTATGCTGCCTCTCACCTCCCTTGCCCCCTATGTCTGCCCCCCCCCCCCCCCCCCAACCACTCCTCTTAATGCAACTGGAACACATTACCCATGGACCCTGTCTATTGTTACTTGTAATGACTGAGCAGCAGTCTGAGCAGTGAACATACGGGAAAAAAACATTTTCAAAATGTACGGAATCAAAAACAAAATTAACAGTAACTAGCAAAGCAACATTTAGCAGGGATATCTGAATACATTAAATGAAACATCATTCATTACATGCATTTCAAAACATAACTGTTTGGACTGGCATTTGCAACCGAAGCACATATGGCACAGCCAATGTTTTTCTTTGTGCTACTGCTGCCAATCAATGCTATATAAAAGCATGAACCAATCATTCTTGGTAAGGCTGCCTGCAGATGGCTTGGCAATGAGTGGACTGAACACTGAACTGTTAAGTGGGGGGCAAAAAAAGTGGTTCCAAATAGACATATTCCACATGTTAAGTCGAGGGGCAAAAGAAACCCAAAGTGGTTCCAAATAAACACATTCCACATGTTAAGTCGAGGGGCATATTCCTCTTCAATCAATGAAATTCCAAGAAAACCACAACTCAAACGCAGCTCCTAGCTGATAGACTATCGTGATAACACAAACTTAAAAGAAAAATGACTATGCCGCCAAAAAAAGAAACAAACAAATTACGAGACAAATACAACATGTTTCAACTATTTGGTCTTCTTCAGGCAAGGTAAACAACACTTAAGACTATGAAAATGAAAAATGAAAGATCACTGATCTCCTCAAATTGGGTGCAAAAATGCATGTGGAATGGAAATGAGGCTGCTGAGAAGAAGACAATACAGTTTTAGATAATAATAATAGTGATGATGATGATGATGATGATGATGATAATGAACATTAGAAAATAATAAAGAGAGGATTATTACCACTTTTAGTAATATGATGACAGCTGTTGTAGTACATGTATTAATATTACCTATATTGACAGAAGAGGAGAAAGAAGAGGGGTTAAATGATAGTCAACAACATAGTTGTTGTGGCGACAGTGATTGTGGCGATGACGATGATGATGGTAATAATGATGATGACAGTAGTAATAATAACATTTATTGTAATAACAATAACAAAAAGTGCATGATGATGATGATGATAATAATGATAACAGTAGTACTAATAACATTTACCATAATAATGATAACAAAAAGTGCATGATGATGATGATGATGATAATGACAGTTGTAACAATAACATTCACCATAATAATGATAATAAAAAGTGCAGTAAGCTATGTAGGTGAGAAATCCCATACACTTAAGATGCGTTTCTCCGAACATCTGGCTGACATCTGCCCAAACCAGTCACTCTACACACACTTAAACTACCTCTAACACAACAACAACCACATCAAAGACTGTCAGCGGAACAGAAAAAGCCAGGTTACTGGATGCACACAGCAGTTGCTTGACGATGGTGTCTTTTGCTGCTGGGCTCTGCAGTCATGAAATATGGCGGGTACACTCAGCCGATGCTCCCATGGTGATTCTGTTGTGCCACATCCAGTGGCCATTACACAATGGCATCTGCCATAGAGCGATTATGTCCCTTAACTTCTTTAATGGAATGCCCTGTGCACACCTGCACCCTATGTGAACGCAGCGTTGGCTTACAAGGGTGGTGCAGGATTGCTCCCAGCTGACTGGTTCAGTGGTTGAGGACAGCACTTCTCTGGGTCCCACTCCTACCTTTGGGCGTTTCTTTTTGTTTTTCAATATTCATGGTGACTAACCAAGTAACTAAGCATCTATGTATGTACGTATGTATATATGTATGTTTCGGTACCTTCCCCCCTAACCCCTGCTGTGATCACAAGGACTGGAATTATATCAGAACCAACACAGGCAATTTACAAAAATCATTTTAAAACACATAAACTGACTGCTAAAACAACAACATCTGGTTAATAATCTGAGTTTTGTTATATTATGTAATTGTTCAATTTAAATGGGGAAAAAAAGCGTGTTTCGCTTATACTTCAAAACTTGTCTGTAGTGGAATATCATGGAAAGAAGGCTTCGAGTTGATAGCTGAACAGAAATGCAATCAATTCAGGCAGCGCTGCTTACAGACTTGATGATCATAAATACCATTTCAACAATTCAAAATAAAGTTAAAACCTACAGTAGTTAGAACA
This sequence comes from Conus canariensis, assembly GCA_033310375.1. Taxonomy (NCBI): domain Eukaryota; kingdom Metazoa; phylum Mollusca; class Gastropoda; order Neogastropoda; family Conidae; genus Conus; species Conus canariensis. Next base: position 5,141,460 of record CM065729.1, read on the forward strand.
TCAATAACAAAAAACAAACAAACAAAACATTAACAGGAACAATCAAAGGAAAAGCAGGGCATGTCAGTTGATGCCCTAACCATCCTTTGAAGTTTCATAAATACCATTTCAACAATTCAAAATCAACTTAAAACCTACAGTAGTTAGAAGATCAATAACAGCAACAACAACAAAAAAGAGAAAAACAAACAAACAAACAAACAAAACATTAACAGGAACAATCAAAGCAATAGCAGGGCATATCTGTTGATGCCCTAACCATCCTTTCTTTCAAGTTTCATATCAAAATGAGATAAAAACTATATCTGTCAACAGCAGTTGCATTGAGTCATCAATTATGTAATAAGGCAATCACTAGCTTCTTTGAACTTGTCAAGAGCAATTGCATTCAGTCATCAATTATGTTTAGTAATAGGACAATCACTAGCTTCTTTAAACTTTCCCAATCAACGAGCAATATAACACCTGGCTTGAAACAATTTAAAATGAACAGTTACAAAACAAAATGTTTTATTTCTTTTTCAAAAGTACTCTCAAAATTATATACTCCAATCTACCCAAAAGTCATACATCTTCAGAGCTTAAATTCTCATCCCTTGTTGGGGAGGGGAGGAGGGAAGGGGGTACTGTAAAAGGAAAGGTTTGCTTTTGCAAACACTCAAATACCTTTCTCCTTTATGTTAAAAGAGAAACAGCTGGTTGTTTGAAAGCTACAACCAGATACGCCATAAAACAAACTCCACAGATCATCTCATATGAAACACAGTTAAAATATACTTGACACACAGACAAAACTGAGCTCGGTCAATTAAACAGCAGAACATGGCATGCCAGAATGTTGAAAACTAAACGCTTTATCAACAATTGCCGAGTGATCTTTTGGTGGCGTGCATCCAATGAGGTGATCTCAAAATACCGCCTGAAAAGGCTGCCTTATATATTTCCATGAAAAATGAATGAACTGTCACAGTAGAACTCAGCATGTCTTAACATTACAACAACAACAACAAAAAATGATACAGGAAACAGCCATTAAACAAACAGCAGTGTTATTACCTGTAACAAGAGATCAAAAACAATAATTTTATTTATTAAAAAAAGGAGTGTTATCAGCTGTAACAAGATAAGATAAAATAATGTTGCTTATAGCCCAGCCGACCACAAAGGGCCATACCAGGGCTGTCACCACGTTAAAATCAACTCACAAGTCATTCATTCACACAATGCTTTAAAATACATCTTCTAAACACCCATCCGAAAGTTTGTTAAAAAAAAACAAAAAAACTTTCCACTATAAAGCTGTGACAAGAAATCAAATACAATTTTAAAAAGACATACACAGAAAAGCAGTGGTCTTAGCTATAATAAAAAATCTGAAAGAACAATTTTAAAAAAATCTGGGCATTCATAAGCACAAGATATAGATTGATCACATCACAATTTCAGTAAGAATGTGAAAAAAAAAGAAAGAAAGGAAGAAAGAAAAAATATCACTGTGACGGCTGCAAATAGGTAGAATGTAACACAAACCTCCTAAGTCATTGGTATTACAGAGGAAGTTTAAAGCTTATTCAATCCACACCTTTGATTTTCCTTGCCCATGGGGAAAAAGTCATGATCATATGATACAACAGTCTGAAAAGCACACACTCCTCTTTCATGTTTTCTAGAACGACAAATGTCACCAAGACTTAGATTTATATTAAAGAGTCTGCTCTCATAATACTCTGCTCCTCTTGTCAGAATCACTTCACCACAGAACGGACATTCTCTTCAAGACAAGTCTTTCCATCACGAGGATCAGCAACTTCTTTCAATCTGCCAAAATTCTATGAATAATTGCAACAGGACCACGCACAGAAAATCCAAGATAAAATTCAACGCGCTCTTCCCTAAAGACTTTCATTCCTCTGATCTTCCAAACTGTCAAGTTTAACTCACCAACAGCACAATTCAATTTCATTTCAATACTTGAAAACTGCTCTCCATTACTTTTTTTTTTAATCTTATAGTCACCACTGAATATTTTCAATCGCTGATTCATAACGTCTGGTGGTGGAAGTTCTTTGTCTGTTTCATTTTGCATTTGCGGCCAGTGCCACAAATGAAAGCCTTCTGAATCTTTTGTTACGTAAAAATACACTTTTGGCAGAAGTGGTTCCTTCTTCTGTGTAAGAGCTGGTGATTTATGCTGAAATGATTTTCGAAATTCATCAGTATGGAATCCATCCCAGTATTTTTTTGGCCAGCTGACAAGAACTCGAAAGAGATGTGCTCTCATGTGACGAGGATCTGAAGGTTGTAGGTCTGACCGGATTATTTTGTTACAAAATCCATAAATTTGTGATTTATTGGATGTGAAAGAAAGTTCTTCTCCTAGTAACTCCCTTGCAAGGTAAACTGTCATCAAATTGTCCATGTCAGAATATGACTTTTCATGAATGGACACCAAATTGGTTTGAATCTCATGCAGAGCGACCTTTATTTCATTCTTCTTATTTCACTTTAGTGATATGCAAACGTGAACTTGAAGAAATATGCTTTCAAAAAAACATCCTTTCAACTGGACATTTCTGAAGCGCAATGAATTGTCATCTTTGGCGGTGTTCTCATAGACCGATCGTACAGAATTTCTTAAACGCAGTTCGGCCTATACAATTTGCCAGGGTGGCCATGTACTTTTCACACCATTTTGGGACATTGCTCAAGTAATCTTATCTTTGAAGACCGAAGTGATCTCTTCACTTTTTCCTAAACTATTTGAATAAGCCACATAAAACATAAAACGCAGGGCTTCAATACCTTCTTTGAGAAGCGTTTTCATTGCCTGCTTTTCTGTGTCTTGCAGATTGTCAAACAAATCAAAAGCACAAAAGTCATCTTCGGTCAGGTATCGCCCAAGTTGGCGAGCTTTTTCCACTGGAATCATGTCCAGAAGAAACTGAAGAATCTGATTTACAGTATGTATTGTCTGAGAATAAGCAAAACAAAAACCAACAGCATCATCATCTATATTGCCTTGAGCTTCCATAAAATTTCTAAGAGCCATGTTGGCAATCTCAAGAGGCTCAGAGATACAGCTGTCACTCTCACTTATTGTAAATTTCAGTTTGTTGAATTTTCTCAGATACACCATACCTAAAGTGTGTTTGAACTCTTGTTTTTCTGGCAAAAGATGTACAGCTAACTTTGCAAACTTCAGAGCTTCATCAAGCTTTCATCATGCATGTATAATCTTGCTAATTGCTGATAAAAAAGCTTCATTCTTCAGTGTTTTGTATCCAACCTTCAGGACCTCAACAGCTTGTATAAAAGCAGTTTCTTTAATGTCCATAATCAAAGGTGACATAGGTGTCAAACTTGAGATTCTCATCTGTCTTAAGGGTGTACCTCTTCTATCTGTCTTTCAATGATCATTTGTGTCAAAATTTCAATGACTTCTTTTCTGGAATTGAGAACCAGATACAAGGGGGACTGCAAGCACCTGAGAAAACACACTAAGTGTTGAGAGTTTTCTTTTTCAAAGATGTCTGAAGACTACTCTTTTGCATATGGTGATTTGCAATCCTCACTGTATTCCTCGGAATAAGAGTCAAACAATATTCCAAACACTAAACACTTTGCTGTCCCACTATGTAATCTCAACATTTTTGCCATTTCATCTTTAAAATTTCTCATAGAGACCATCAATGCATTGTGGATCTGTAACCTGGAGAACCCCTTGACAAGGAAAGTATGAGGTTATGAGGGAAACATATCATATTAGCGTTGCACATTTTTCATTAGGACATTTTGATCCAAGTACTGACAAGTATCTCGCATGAACTCTATCAATCCGTCTCTACAGTGCCAGAAAAGACATCATAGTACCAATGCCATCTGGATGTTGTTCTTGTAAAGTTTCTGATTTATTTCCATCCAGTTGTTCATCTTTGCTTAGTTTCTAGGCAACTGATATTTGCCTTTTAATTTCATTGTCCTATGCAATGAATCAGAATAGCCAAAGGCCTCATGAGCTGCATTTCTTTTTGACGTCTGTACAATCTTCTGTTATAATTCAGAGTCAGTCAATTGTGAAGTCTCGCTGGATAAGTTATCAGCAAGCAGAACAACTGGGGCAACTGCATTTGATCCTGTCCTCCTTCAACAGATTCCCAGAACTGAGCAACCTGACGTTCAGTGTCTAATGTTATATTCTTTAGGACAGCACACTTAATACTTTTTTCTCAATTGCCAAAGTAAACTTTTTCCTAATGTTGTACCACCAGCCCCTGGCATATGTGATAAGTTACAACTGGAATTGAGTCACTATCACTTTCTGTGTTTCTTATCTGTCCTTTACTGACCTTTTAATTCTGAAAAGATGTCACGTTTCATGACATGGTTATACCCAAAATCTGTGAAAAAAAAATTCCACCATGAAACAGGCTTCCCTCTAAACTTCTTTTCTTCCTCTTGTGCTTTTAAATTACGCTGGTCTCTTGTGGATCCATCCCATTCTCTCTGGCATTCCTTAATTTAAAATGTCCAAGTCACTCCAGGACTGCCATTCATTAAACGGGATTGGAACATCTGCACCACTTGATGTGTGCACATATTTGTCTTCATCCTGACTTTTCAACTTCAAACACTGACAAATAACATGACGAACATGATTCCATGGCATTACTACACTGTGCTCGTATATGTCATCTGACAGTTCTTCAGCAAAAATTTCTCTCACTGACTGACTTTGGAAAACAAAAAATACCGTCCTCCAACCAAAAGCTGTTTTCACATCTTGTGATGCCTCCATAATGCCATCATCAGTTTCATCAGATATCAGAATCAAAACTAGGCGTCTTTCCGGTGAGATGACAGTATTATCTTTGTAGAAAGCTACAGCGTTTTGAAAATATGTCCAGTACAAATTTTTCCACTGCTTTTGTCCAACTCTCTCGAAAGTATTGTCCCCGGTTGTTTTACCATTCATGAAGAGCCATACGGTTTTCTTTGGAAAAGACAAACTGTCTTTCCTGGCTTCAACTGGCATGTCTTTAAAATCAATAGCAATGCTCTCGTGGACTTCAAATGCCAAGTTTGTGGTTTTTGCAGTACTATACACTCCATTCTTATCAGAGTCATTGTCAAAGTCAAAAATTGCAGACCATCTAATGTAATGAATAAACTCAAAAAACTCTGCATTTCTTTTTTCTTCTTCTAACAATTTTGGGAGGACCAGAAGGGGAAACACTGATCTGTCATCACAAGCACTAATAAACTGCTTCAGTTTATTTGCTTCAGGGCTGTTCATGTTAACTTTGCGTGCTTGTGCTATTTTACATTCTGCCTCATATCTTTTTTTACATAGTTCAGGTAGAACAGTTATCTCAAATGTCTGTCTTTCGCTTTTTTTTACATATTTTGTTTCAGAACCATCCCTTCGAAATATCCCTGTCCATGTGTCTTTATTTTTAAGATACAAATGGTTTTTGATAGGGCTACCGTACTTGTCAAATATATACTTTGGATCAAAATAAAACAGGGTCTGTTTTGTTTGTTCATAGTCTGATTCAATGTCTATTTCTATTACACACTTAGTAGTATTTCTAACAGGAACAAAGACTGGACCTGTCAGACACAACTTCACGAGTTCAAAACAAGATGGGAAACACTTCTGCACAAACTCATTATAAAAAGCGTCATAGTACATTGCGCAAAGCTTCTGATCCATTTCAATGCCATGAATTTGGCCATATTTGAAAATTTGCTCCCCAAGTGTCTTTTCAGCTATTCCAAAGTGGATAGTCCCATTTTTTCGGGCATTCAGACATGCACACACAAATTCTAGTGATTTGTAGAGAAAAGAACGCAGAGCCTTGTCATCTTCTGGAGGACAACCAGCCTGAAATTTGAATTCGACAGCACGTCCCAGCATGTTATCCCCAGACTCCACAGCTCTCAGCACTCCCTGACTGTATTTCCAGTTTGACTGTTTGAAAGGTCTTGGATTAACATGCTTCGTATGCTCATCATTTTCACTCTCTACTTTCACTTGATCTGGCCCCGATGATTCAGAGAAACATTGTCTTCCATAAACCCTTCATCCTGTTGTGAAATGGACATCTCACAGGAGTTTACTTCCACTGGTGGATGAACTGACAGAACTTGTTCATCACACTTTTCATCATGCTCCTCAGCAATCTGGTGGCACTGCTGCTCCTCCACATTGCTATCTGATGTTGTACTGATGTGTATACCATCTGAATAACTGCACCTTGGTAAAGTACCTAACACTGAGGCATCTATTCTCTGCCTCTCAAAACCCATCCAAAGTCTGAGGAGCTGAAAAGCCAGTACTGCTGACCATCATGAAAACCAAAAGGAAATGAACAGGTTGTTTTGTCAAGCTTTAGTGTAAGTACATATCCGGGTCCCCTCATTAAAAGCTCTTTGTCAATTATCATAATAGGAGTGCAACACTGGTCAAGTTTTCTCACAGTTCTGTCAAATTCGATTATGTTTGAAAGCTTTGCTGCTTGATTGTCAAATGAAAGGGTTTTGCCATCCAGAAGAATCCTGTTGTTCTCAACAGTCAGTGTTTTCAACATATGCTCTGGTAATAATGCTGTCCATTTTGAAGATACATTGTCATCATCCGTTATCAGTTTCCAAAGTTTGTCACATGCATCTTTTCCAGGTTTACCTTTACAGAACTCAGGCTTACACAAAATCAGAAACATAAAAAGTTTCTCCAAATTATTCAAATCCTTGCGTTTGTGATATACTACACGCAATTCGCAGAGTGTTAAAGACTGTGACCCAGATGTATTGAGTGGTTGCAGATGCAATACATTCTGTAAGTGAAGCTTGTATGGTGTAAATGGATCATCTTCGTTTAATGCTAAAGTGGTAGTTCTTTGTTCTTCAATGCCAGAAGAACATGAAACAGTCGGGAATGTACCTTGGATTTCATCCGTGTTTTCATCACATCTCTCATTTTGTTGACGCAAAACTCCAGGATTACATTCACTATTCTCCATTCTGTTTGTTTCGCCATAGAGGAAATTCTGCCTTGCCACTAAAGATGCAGAATGCTATCATTTTTTTCACTTTGAAGTCTTGTGAAATTTCCTCACAGATTTATATGACAAAAATGCTGGGCCATCAATGCTGTTCTCCTCCACCTTTGACCAGTCTTGTCCTTGGCAAATCTCTCCAACAAACTCAATCACTTTCTTCACATCCCATCTTAGTATTGTTGATTGGTAAGAAGGGTTGTCTCGAAGAAATGTAATTTTACGAGCAACACCTACTGGAATTTTGGTGGTATCCACCAGCATGGTGATGTCACTTCCATACTCGAAGAGAACTTCTCCATCCAGCCCTTGCAAGAGTCTCAGACAACTTTCAGTCAATCCACATGTGACCTGTAGCCACTGCCTGACATCCTCTACAGATGATGTTGGAGTAACTGTAAGCCCAGCTGGAAAAAAAAAAAAAATTCTTTTTGTAAAGAAAATAGAATAGAACACTTCATGATGCTGGAAATATTAGACAACATCATGTAGGGTATAATAATAAAAAAAAAAAAGTTAAATTCTATCAATTCTTAAACACTTTTTCCCTAGTCACCTCAAATTAAGGAGTGAGAAGAAACAAAACCTGTTTAATGTGAACCATTGATAATATCAAAACACTTAAAAATTAAGAGGCAAAACACTACAAGAAGCTGGACATTTTTTTTTCACATATATTTCTGGCAGACATAAGACTGAATTAGGTAGGTCATGTCCATTCATTACATCTATAGCAAGCATGGGAAAAAAAACAATCATAAATCATTTCACACGCTGTCACTAATGTAATTGAATTTATCATGGAAGTAGGGATGGCGGTTGGAGGGGGGGGGGGGGGGGGGGGAGGGCAAAGCGATGGACAATAATCATAGGCTCTTATGTAATGGGCTAATAGAACAAAAACAAGTATTCTGTACAGTTCCTCAGTCTGCATATAATTCCTCATAAGGAAACCATTCCATTTTCTTAGATCTGCTCAATTCATATAAATCAGGCCCATGCTATTGGGAGTTTCATTTAATTATGTCTCCTCCCCATGAGTTTTGATTAATTCTGCTTTTTTGTGAGAATCTCTTATTCATTAAAGCAGTCAAACAATGTTTTCATCTCTTTTTCTGCTACCCACCCTGCTAAATAATGCTATTTATAAAAACGAAATAAAAAACCTGAGACATGCTCACAGAGTGATCTCTATAATTTCAAAACACTTTCAAGCTTCAGACTGTTTGAACTCAAAAACATATCAGAAATCTCAGTGATATCAGACCTGTCTGCCCCCTATACTCTCTGTGCAATAGTTTTCCATGGAAAAAAAATAGACTTTCTTTTTAATATGCGGCCTGGGATACTGATGTTCTTGCTTTAACTTAACCCGTTCGCTGCTTGAAGCTGCTTGAAAATGTTACAAACAAAGGCTTTCCCAGTGCCAGGGAAATCTAATGATTTGGGGGTAATAATTAACAAAAAATTCTAGCTCAGAAACTACAAAAGATATAACAATGAAATATATATGATTTTTGAAGGAAATTGAATGAAGATCTTGAATCTGGGCTTCTTTTGTTTTAATTTTGATAATAAAAAAGTATTTAGACAATTAGATTTGGATAGATTTTTTTGCACGATCAAAAGCATATGTATTTACCACTACATCTTCACATCCAAACAAGAACACAAAGCAAAAAAGTTGAAAATAAAGTTTGTATTGTCACACTACACCTGTAAATGAAAGTAAAACAGTTTAGAAGTCTATCAAGACGCTCACACTCTATGCAGACAGGTCAGTCCACGACCACGCCCCCCTCTCCCCACCACGCCCCCTTGCTGGACTTCAACCCTCTCTTTCACTGCTCCTCTTCCCCTACCTTTCCCTCTGCCCTGTGCCGCGCCGCGAGCAGGCCGCGCTCCCCTCTCACGCTGACTACCACGTCACTGACCACTGGCACGCAGTGCAGAGTACACACTAGGAGAGCTCGTTCGACGCTGGCAAACCAGTCAGCTGAACACACATTGAGGTCACACAGCCCGACACAATAACTGACGAATACGGTTGGCAATTCCATCACTATCATCATCTCACCTTCATGCTCGAGTGAGTCGTTGAATAAAAGATTATTGTCTTTGTCAAAAATCATTAGCAGAGCCTGCTCAGCTGTGTAAATACGTTGATTTGGTCGCTGCGCTTGTCGAAGGTTGCGCCGCCATCTTTGCAAGCGAGACGAAGTGCTGGCTGGTCATCCAGTCAGTGATGAGAATAAATGGGCTTTCCCCTCACGTGTGGTCATTTACATATCATTTTAATACTACAGACATATAAGGCTTACTACGCACACTCTATTTAAGTCCGTTGATAGAAATAGTAACGAATGAAAATTCAAGAAAAATGCATGACGTCAGTGGACGGCCCATAGGCACTGGGAAAGCATTTTTAATGCGGCGTCAGCTGACAGCTTAAAGGCACTCTACGGGTTAAGAAATGCTTTACAAACAGGATAGCATTAGTCTGCTCTGAAATTCAACTAGCAAGTTCTAGTTGCAAAGTGAGACGACTGCAGGCGGAAATCTAAACAAATCTGAAATAAATGTTAGCAAACTGCCCAGAGAAATGTGGACAAATGAGTCACAAGACAAAACAAACGCGTTTCGACCTCCTAGGTCTTCCTCAGGTGAGAAACAAATGAATAAAACAACGAAAATTCACTTAGCTTTGATCGCTTCAGATCGCTTCCGAGTTCAAAGCTAAGTGAATTTTCGTTGTTTTATTCGTTTGTTTCTCACCTGAGGAAGACCTAGGAGGTCGAAACGCGTTTGTTTTGTCTTGTGACTCGTTTGTCCACATTTCTCTGGGCGGTTCGCTAACATTTATTTCAGATTAGCAAGTTCTAGACAAAGGGAAGGTGGGGATGGGGCTGATTAGAAAAACTTTGCCAAGAAAACTATGGCACTAAGCTGGATCAGTGACCAACACTGAATGTCACATTGTGCAAATGTAGCGTAAACTAACAAGCTAAGCAAAAACACATGCTCAAACACAGATCAATGTGGCTGCAAAAGTTGATCCGAGTCTGTTGCTATTACTGCCTTTGTCACATACCATCATCTTCAAAAACATTCTTTGTCAGTCTCATGCAAATGCTTCCTTTGAATTCTGATGACCACCACCTTAACATTGAATATGGATGCATTACATACTGCTGCCACAATCTGTGATTTGCCTGCATGCAACATGGCGACAAAAGTGGTGAGCCTGTATGGATACGTCTTCTACAGTCGTCATGTTGGAAAGGTAGATCAGAATATCAGTCTTCTGGTGTGAAGTGCAGCTTTCCAAATTATCAACCAGCTCAACCATTCCATAGTGAGCTACATCTAAGTTACATTGTTGCATCAAAGAATGGGCAATTCCAAAGTTTAACAAGCATGTAGCTTTCTGTGGTAAAAATGTCATGTAAGCAGATCTGTGACACGCAGAAAAGAGAGCTAAAATTATGTCGTATCATTAGCTCCTACACAGTGGGTCACTGCATCACCGAGTTCAGTGGCATATATCTCATATAAAAATGTTGAGAGATATGGGTTTTTACTCCTTACATTTCTTAATTTCTTTGTGGCACATGTTACGGTGTGATTCATACAAAGCTGAGAATATTATCCATGCTAACTATGAATGAAAATGTAGCTTAATCACTGAAGTTCCATTCAATGCAACTGCTGATGTTTACAAAACAGGAGTGTGGAGAGTTGATATGAACTCTGGATACCTGAACAGCTCAGCTGGTAAGAACACAAAACTTTCGTCCAGATGGTTGCCACACATCCATTGGCAGTCTCAACACGCTACTGTTGTTCTGGTGGCATTATATATTAAGTATTAAACAAATTCCTTTCTTCCCTTTAACTGGAATGATATTCCATGGCCATCACATCATTTATGACAATAGTCAATGTAAAAAAAAATAACTAAGTGTAAATAACCAAGCATATTCCCAAATCAATAGAAAAGAAAAAACCAAAAGAAAACATTAGACTAAATCCATCATTTACCTGCATGAGTAGACTCTGACTGAGTGCTTCCGCTTGCATCCATTTTACCAGTGACCAGCTCATGAGTTTCTGCAGACGCCTCGATGGCCTGACTTGCTGATCTCTGGTTACCAGCATCAGCAACCTGAAATCAGTACACATGTACAGCTTCTTTACATCTCCCACAAATGCTGACCATGTGTACAGCATGCAAAGTACTATGGGGTATAAAGTTTAGATATTGTGTGTGTGTGTGTGTGTGTGTGTGTGTGTGTGTGTGTGTGTGTGTGTGTGTGTGTGTGTGTGCCTGCACATACTCACATGTGGGCATATAATTACAATCATTTACATGGGAAGCTGAACGTTACCCACAGAATGTGTCTTTCATTTATGATAATTCAAAAATTTTTAATGGCAAATTCTACTAAAGTTGACCCCTTCATGTAAAGGAGAAAAATAAGTCTTTCATAAAAAACAAACAAAAATACCAAACAGCAGAACAGACACAAATCAGCCATTTTGTAATCAGTTTCTAACAAAATTTAAAATGGTGAACAAACAAGAACAAAACAAAACAAAACGTTACGAGTTTCAATACACACAACTGGGAAAATGCCATTGAAAAACTGTCTCAACACAGGTAGAAACACTGTCTGAAAGAAGATACAATTTCTTCATAATTACCTGTGAAAACAAATGCCTCATCTCCACTAGTGTAGAACACACTATACATCAGGAAACTAAAAAAAAAAAAAAAACACCAAAAAGCAAACAAACAAAACACAAAAACAAATGGAGATTGGGGAGCTAACTCTACCTTAAACTACTAGAAATACAGGAGTGATCTCCCTTGTAAAAACGTAATCAACTCGCTTCCCTTGGCAGGATTCGATTTTCTCCTTTTCTGCAGCAAGGAAACGCTCTCTCTCTCTCTTCTCGAGCATCCTACCCTGGATTCAAAGAAGCTTTCCTTCAACTCAGCTTTCTCTCCTCAAGAGGACAGTCCTACTCTAGCAGAAAATTCAAAGTTGTTACTTCCAGCCTCTGCTCAACAGTTGCCACCATTACACCAAGGCTTGGAGCACACCAATTTGGCCGACAATTCTTTTTCACCTCCAGCTTCCAGAAATTCCAATTCCCGTTGAACACCAGTCTCAGCCCTCTACAAGCAAGAGACCTGTGTTTTTTGCATGGGCTGTTCCTCTTTCACTCCCTGCAGCTTGTGCACATGCCGGCCGAGTTCTACGTGGCGCTTGTGTGCTTGGCTTTCGGTCCAATGGTCTGCCAGTTTTGGCTAGAGTCGTGACCGACACTCCCTGCTTCAATGTCGGTCCTACGTTCAATGGAGACTGGTCAGCATCCCCCCCCCCCCCTCCACTGCACCCCCCTCCCCAGTTCACTCTACAACTCCAGCCCTAGGCAAGTTATTGTGGAAGAGGTCTGGTTTCCCAAACACAACCAGGTAGACCTCGGAGGAGTCTGCCACCATGGAGTGAGACTAGCTTCAACAAGGTGCCGTTCCAAGGGGGGTTACTGGTGCGATGGACACTGTAAGCAGAGAGGACTGGTTGCACTCAGACAACTCCAACAGAGATAATGATGAGTATGAATACAAACAGGAGTCTGCGAACGAGAAGAGATTGACTATGATGCTGACTCTTATGATGCTGAATATGATGATGATGTTCCTCCTAGCTTGGAATTCCTTTAGCTAGGTTGGCAGTCAACAATTCCCGGTCGGTCATAATGAGCTCATTCTTTGACGCTTGTTCTGTTCATGGTATTTATGATTCCAATTCTTTATGTCTCTCTTCCAAGAAAGTTACTCAGTTTGTGACGCCTTCAATAAAATTCTTCTTGACTCCTGTGTCATTCGCTCCAGATTCTCTCAGGTCAAGGCCATCTATCCTGTACATTTCCTGATTGTTGTCAAGGATGCACATATGACACTGCAGACACTTTACTGACTGTTTTGGCGAGTGTGCTTGCAATTTCTCATTTTGACTGGTCTGCCCCCTAGTCTTGCTGGTTCAAGTTTAACACTCCATTTTTCAACATCGCTGAATACAATACAATACAAAAAGAACTTGTCAAGATATGGAACAAAATCTGTTTTCATGTGAACTGATCTTGATTTGGCAGCTTGTCTCCAAAAGCAACTGCAGTGCTATGATCCTGATTTGGCACAAGGATTTGATGGAACTCAATGGTCATGCTTATGGCCATTAAACTAAGGACACTTACACAAAAATTTACAATCTGGCCTCAGCAGCTAAGAAGTCATTCCTTTGGGTCACCTCCAATTGCTCCCACTCCAGTGGCCTCTAAGCGACGTTTTGTCTCCGACGATCTCAGAAGGGGATGTTCATTGGAATCCTCTTTGTTTCTGCCCTTCAGCATTGGCTGATCCTGGATCGTTGGTGTCAGGTATCCCTTACAACTCGCTCCATTGTTGCACACAAGTTATGCCATAACTCTTTCCGGAGGGCAGTGGCCTATGGAAGACCGGAGTTCAGAAAACGTTTTCTTGGAAGCTCTGTTGGGAACCTCACCTTTAAGACCTGTTTTTTTTTAATCACCCTGGCTTCGGCATGCAGGGTCAGTGAGGTTCATGCCCTTTCCAGGGATCCTCCGTCCTGAAGTGGTACGATGATGGCTCAGTCACTCCATCCTTGCCCCTGACCTTTCTAACCAAACCAAAAAGCCCGAAGAGCGGCCTCTGTCTATTACCTTATCTCCGCTGGCCCTTTTGTGGTCCTGTCCCAGGCCTAGATGCTTGAAGGTGGAACAGGTCAACTGTCCTTCAGAGCACTAAAAGTCTATCTTTACCCTGGCAGGCAGGGAGCTGCAATGAGACCCCAAACTATAAGTTCTTGGCTGAGACAGGTCATCCGCCAGGCTTATGTCTATGGCCAGTAACCTTTTTCACCCAGAAGATATCAGAGCACATGAAGTTCAGGCTCTTTCCACTAGTTGTGCCCTCTAGCAGAATATTGCAGTCTCCGATATGTGTCAGGCTGTTGGCTGGAAATCAACAACCACATTTGGCTCGTTCTATCTCAGACATGGTGGCTTAAGACTGTCAGGGAGGAATAGTTGTAGTGAGCAAGGATACCTTTCCAAAGTGAAGTTTTTGCACCCCTCCCCCTCCCCACTTTCTCTCTTTATACTTTGGTATAGTAGTAAAAGAGAGAAACCTAAACAAAAGAAAAACAAAAACAGATATACATTCATATTCATACACACACACACACACATATATATACTTTTTTTTAAGGGAAGAAAAGTGAATCCAAAGTGGACTTCTTTTATCAGTTTTTGTTTGTGATGAACCTGCCAAAGTACACTAAGACAACTTCCTTTGGGCCACTTGGGGGCTGTGACTGCGTATATACATGGTCACAAGTGTTTTGTCAAAATGCAGCATTAATTTGAGTGTCTGTGGCACACTCTGGACTGACTCTAGTGAGGACCCCATCACTCGGCCCTGGCCATTTGAGATTGACTTTTCCAATGCAGCATTACCCACATCAGAGTCTGGGTACTTGTCCGAGTTAGTTGCCTCACAGTTTAAAAAAAAAAAAAAGAAAGAGTTTGGGGCATTGTGTTAGCACATTCACCTAGGAATAGCACCCTGACAACTTGAAGCATTTTGCTGGCACATCCATTCAGGAATACACCATGATAGCTTTGAGCATTGTTGTTGGCACATCCATTCAGGAATACACCATGACAGCTTTGAGCATTTTTGTTGGCACATCCATTTAGGAATGACATTGTGACAACTTTCAGTGTTACTGTCAGCACATCCATTTAGGAATGGTACCGCAACAAGTCAGCGTATTCTTATTGGCATATCCATCCAGGAATGGCACTGTGGTCCCTTTATCAGTAAACCATCAGCCCTGTATTGTTGGTGTTCATGAACACAACTTTGTTCTGTTATTTGGGATCGTGGCTCCTTTACCATTACAATTTTGGTGTCCTTGGTACACGCTGGACATACCAATGACATGCCCCCTACACTTGTTGGACAACATGTATTGGCCCTTTTAACACAATAACTTGGTGGTTTTGTGTATTCACACTGCTCCACCTTTTTTTGAAGGAATATGATGTGTCTCAGTGCGAATGACTCTTACCTGGTACGCAGCAATCATACACATTTCCTTGTAAAGATGGTTT
This sequence comes from Conus canariensis, assembly GCA_033310375.1. Classification (NCBI taxonomy): domain Eukaryota; kingdom Metazoa; phylum Mollusca; class Gastropoda; order Neogastropoda; family Conidae; genus Conus; species Conus canariensis. Next base: position 5,156,723 of record CM065729.1, read on the forward strand.
GCACGGGTCTTCCCCTTTTCTCTGATCCTGACTCATTTTTTTTTCCCTCATATTTGACTGTTAGTTGATCGATGAAAGAGAGCAGAAACATTCCTCTAACCTGCAGGAAACATCTGAACCTTACGGCCTTTTTGGCTGCTTGGCACCGAGCTTTGGATGAGTAGTGGTCAGCCTTGTGCATTTTTGAGTCTCAGCATTGATGTGTTTCTCAGGCAACATTGCCCACCATCCTTTTCGATATTCAGGCGTTTGTTTGGACAGTAAGTATGAAGAAAACAAATTTGACAATGGAAGTAGTTCTATGATACATTCACTTGCCCAAACACTAGGACACCCTCACTCCTCTACACAGTTCAGAAAAGGGAAAAAAGCTGAATTCTGCCTTGGGAAGCGAGTTGATGACATTTTTGCAAAGGAAAACCACTCCACCACTCCTGGTGGTTTAAGGTAGAGTTAGCTCCCTGCTCTCAATTTCGATTTTTTTGTTGTTGTTGTTTAGAGATTCCTGATGTATAGAGTGTTCCACGCCTCATTGAGGAAAGGCATTTGTTTGGACTGGCCATTATATTATAAAACTACTTTTAGTCATAGGATTCCTTTTTCTTCTGTGATGGTAATACTGTAAGCATGGATAGTTAGTGTCCATAATAATTTTGACACTTTCATTAACTGTCAGTATGTATGGCAATTCTTCTGTCCAGAAGAAGGTGTTGTTTGGGTACTTCGTTTTTGCCATGCAACATGCTTTTCATCAATCTAAACTAAGTTTGCAGACAAACATCCCACACACACACAAAGATCTTCAATGGGTTTCAGATAAAAATGAAACTGCGTGCTTAGTCATCTCTCCACACACACTCACGTACACACGCATATACGCGCGCACACACAAACACACACCCCTTGCTGCAGTATAATATCCACAAACTAAAACTCCATTCTGCTCAAGGACTGTGGTGCAAACATTTTTCTAATCTGAGAGAAATCTTTTGTTTTTTCTGAAACAAAAAAAAGAAGAAAAAATTACCACTTTTGCATCATCTGTTCCCAGCTTGGCTTCTTCAGCTTGTTCATCAATTGCAGATTTTTGTTCTGGAACTTCTTGTAGTCTTTCCTGATTTTTCTTCATAGCCTTTTTCCTTAATTTTTTGCGAGCTGATTTTGAAAGTTCTTGTTCAGATCCATCCTTGGATAGTTGTCCCTCATCTGTTGGAAGCTGGTCTGACTGTTCCAATTCTAATTCTTGAAGAATGCGGATCGCATCCTGAAATTTAAAGTATATGTGTCAGCTCTACAAGTACACCGATACACCCCAAGCCACTTACGTGTAAAACACACTTTAACAGAAATAAGAACACAACAAATCATAAAAAAGAAGGGAAGAGTCATAGCTGTCAAATTATCTCTTCAATTCTAATATCCATACACACTTATACACTTGAAATTACAGCAGATAGGAAATTAAAAAGAAAAAAAACAAAAGAAAGAAACTAAAAACCCCACCAAACAGAAGTGCAACTTTTCATGCAGATATAAATGATATTTACCATGGCCTTGAAAGACCCAGAATGGAGAAATCCCTCAAAAAGGATGGTAATTTACATGCATGAATGAACACCACAATCCTCCATCTCCCCTTTCATTATTTTCGTATTCTTTCTCACACAAAAAAGTGCATTACATTGATAATCCCTTCTAAACCACTATATAAAACACCATCACTTCTAACAGCTGTATAGAGTCCAGTAAAATGGACATGAAGTTCACAGATAATACTATATTTGTGAAAGCTGTCATAGAAAGATCTTCAGAAAACTTAAAATGAAAGTCCGCTTAAAGACCTTCAATGCATTATAACCCAACCTAATTCATATGAAAAAAAGAAAGAGAGAGAGAGAGAGAGAGGGAGAGAGATTACAGATTAAAGTATGTGTAGTTTGATAGTTATAGATATGGATAGATACAGAAAAATGACTCAAAATAAATTTGTTTTCTCCTCTTTTGATCCTGTGTGAGTGTGAATGCAATCGAGCAAACATATGTGCGCATACATGAGTGTATTCATGCATGCATGCGTGCGTGTTTGCACGCGTGTGTGTGCCTGTATATGTGTTTGAGTGTGTGCCCATGCAAGTTAATGTTTGTGTACAGAGACACGGGGGAGACTGAGTCATGGAGGTGGGGTCATGAAGAAATAAACGTGTGTGTGTGTGTGTGTGTGTTGTGTGTGTGTGCGCGCGCGTGCGTGCGTGCGTGCGTGAGTGTGTGTGTGCGTGTCTGTGTGTGTGCGTGCTGCATGTGTGCGTGTTGCATGTGTGCGTGCGAGCGTGCATGTGTGTGTGTGTGTGTGTGTGTGTGTGTGTGTATGTAAGCATGTACACGTGGTGTGTGTGTGTGTGTGTGTGTGTGTGTGCGTGTGTGTGTGTGTGTGTGTGTGTGCGTGCTGCATGTGTGCGTGTTGCATGTGTGCGTGCGAGCGTGCATGTGTGTGTGTGTGTGTGTGTGTGTAAGCACGTACACGTGTGTGTGTGTGTGTGTGTATGTGTGTGTGTGTGTGTGTGTGTGTGTGTGTGTGTGTGTGTGTGTACATTCACCTGTACCTTATTTTTGTGTGTGCAGGCAAGACTATACCATCAAACATACATGCAAAAACAGACATGACAGCCGCCTTGAGCTCAGAATTGTTACCTCTGACAAGCTTGATGGACCTTTTTCCTGCACAATGATCAAGTCTCTTCTGGCCAGGCTAAATTCCCCTCGTGATTTTCTGGCTTTTCCTCTCCTTGACAGTGCTGGTCATTCAAAGACAAGATAAACAACAATAACAGTGATAAGAATAAACAGTATTTTCAATGTGCAGTTGTAGAAATATACTTCTCATTGCACTTTTAGGCACCATCCATTTCTTTTCTCTTTTCTTTTTTGCTGTCCCATCTTCTGCGCCACCTCGGTGGCACTGCACCCACGCCGCTCATTCCGACACCCCGTCCACAGCCACAGCCCGGTCTGTCCCACCACAGCCCAGCACCAGCAATCCACATGGAGCAGTCAATGTTAAGTCGTCAAGAGTCAACCCACTGGAGGACACACTGCACTGCTGCCGAGTCACTTCAGTGGTGTTCAGTGGTGCCTGTTCTGATCCAACATACGCAGGACACCACCTACTAAACCCCCTACTGATGACAATAATCGCTCAAGTCACGCAGCCGGCGTGAGTGAACTCTCCCTCCAGAAGGCGCCATCATGTCCATTACACGACAGCCCCCATGGACTCGCCGATACCAGTGACCCCAACAGAACTAAAGCATGGCCACGGACGTGGTGAGGACATCGAAACAGAGGTCACCATGAGAGCAGGGCATGAAGGGCCACAGAATTTGAGACATTTTTTTTATGCCGATCGATGACAATGAGGATGATGAAGATGATGCTACGGATTTCCATTCCGGTCTGAGACTGCATGACAGAGCTGTACTCTACGCTTCCTTTCATAATATATCCCAGTGTCAACCAGGCCCGAGAGATACAGACACCTGCAGTGTTGGTCAGGAAATCTGAGCAACACTCTCAGAGACGCATCTATTAAGTGGATGAAACTCGACTGTGTAGTCCCAGTCTTCCCAACTGAGCCCATAGCAAACTCAACTCTGGGTAGGAGCCGGTCGGGGCAGAAAAATCCCACATAACTCTGATGGGAATCGAACCCAAGACCTCCCAGCCGAGAACCTGCGACGCTAACCACTTTGCCATGGCGGCTGGTCACCATTTATTCTTTGATTTATTCGAAAGCAACAGCTAGCTCATCTTGCAACATTCTGTGCAAGTTTATTTGAGTAACAGTACTGTTTAAACTGCCAGCTGTGCTAAAGATCTGATATGTTGCTTTGAAAAGTGGCAAGGAGGGCTGATTTTGCACACAGGAAGTACATGTGACAGTTCTTAATACTACCAGTAAAGGTAGCCACATTCTGTCTCTGGGAATATGTAACCATGACACAAGTGTGCACGTTTTATTTTTTCTCTGGAATGATATGTAAGCATGACACAAATGTGTATGTTCTATTTTGTCTTTGGGTATGAGAGGTAAACATGACACAAGTGTGCATGTTTTATTTTGTTTTGGAGAATATGTAACCATGACACAAGTGTGCATGTTTTACTTTGTTTGGGGAAATATGTAACCATGACATAAGTGTGCATGTTTTATTTTTTCTTTGGGAATATGTAAACATGACACAAGTGTGCATGTTTTATTTTGTCTTTAATGCAAAGTTCACACTAGTCCTAGTCTTAGTAGGACTCAATTGTAGGTCGGAGTCCCGTTGGTTTTAACAAGTCGGATAAACATGTCTGCTGGGGTCCGGTAAACCCCTTTTTGTCTCAGTTTGTTCTGTAGCTAGTCTGGCACCAGTCGAGCCTGACTTAGAGGCCTTTGGACAGTTCAAATTTTTTTCACGACCACTCCGACTATTTTTTTTAGGTCACAGTCTCGATTAGTCTTGATTAGTCATGTTATTCCCATCTACACCTATGTAGTCCTATCTATTCCTATCTATTATTAACCAATCGGTTGAAAAAGTTTGCACTCGTCTGCGCTAGTTTCATAGATAAGGAGGCCGGATGTTGTTTTGGAATACCCAGACCAGTGCAAACGAACTGTGACCAAGGGCGCCAAGCGGTAGACTAGTGTGGACCAATCAGAACCCGTCATGACTTTGAATCGAATTGTGGCGGGAAAAAAGCTGATCTGATAAAATAAGTTAGGTCAGGTTCTGACTGATTCTCTGTATTTTGAGTGAGCACTGGAAGAAAAGGCATGGCTTATTGTTGGAAAGCTGTTTGATGTTGAAAGTTTTGACAGCACACATGGATTTGTAGTAGCCTTTTTATTTTGTCGCTGGGATACTGGAACTGGAAGTCATGATCTGTGTGTGTGTGTGTGTGTGTGTGTGTGTGTGTGTGTGTGTGTGTGAATGGGAATGTTGATGTTGTGTGTGTGTGTGTCTGTTTTACAATTAGACAAGATATGAATTACTTTGTGTTGGTGTGCGATCGATGTTGGTGTGCGATCAATTGTGATGTAGGCTACATCATTGATAATGAGCATAAATGTTTCAAACACAGATGGCGCGCACCAGAACAGAACGCACGCTTTGTGTGTGTGTGTGTGTGTGTGTGTGTGTGTGTGTGTGTTCCCCTCCCTTCATCATCTTTGCCATGTGACCACACCAACTGTCAATCTGCTGCAGATTATGTTTTTGTTTCTGCCTCTGTGACATTTACCTGGCAGAGTGGTGTTTTGTTGTTCTTACTTGATTGTGAAAAATATGTTCAAGGGCCCCGAAGAATGTCAACGCTTGTCAAGTGGATTTATTTATTTTTGTTTAATACATCATACTCGTTTATTATCTTTTTCTGTCTGTGAGGGTATATTATGTCCATGGACATGTGTTTCTTATTCTTTCGTTTTCAATCTTTCAGATTTTTGTGTGTACTATTTTGTTCCTTTCGGACTGGGAATTGTTTTTTCTTACCTCATGTAATCATCAGCTATCAATTGGTTTGACAAATGGTTCTTATTTTGTTTAATGTATGTAAGTATATTTTGATGTTAGACCTAGCAGAACGATATAATTTTTTTTCCTTCTGTGTAAATAATGGATAGTAATATATCTATATTATCGGTTAACTGCCAAGGCCTGAATGGACCTCAGAAAAGACGAGATGTCTTTCATTATTTGAGAAACAAAAACTGTTCCGTCTATTTCTTACAAGACACACATGTTGAAAAAAAAATGGAGAAACATGTTTTAGCGGAATGGGGTTATCAAGGATATTTTTCAAGTAATACATCAAATGCAAGAGGTGTTGCGATAATGTTTAATAATAATTTTGAGTTTAAAGTGAAAAGGGTTGTTAAAGATGATTTGGGGAATTATATTATGGTTGTCATTCAAATACAAAACGTCACCTTCCTTTTTGTTAACGTATACGGGCCAAATAAAGATGACCCTGAGTTTTATAACAATATTAAACTGAAGATAATGGAACTTAATGTACAAAATATTATAATGGGTGGAGATTTCAATTTAGTACTTGACCCGGTGAGGGATTACCATAATTATAAACACATAAATAATCTTAAATCAAAGGACACAGTTGAAAGCATGATAGAAGACCTCAATTTAAATGATATTTGGCGAGAATTAAACCAAGAATGTCTCCGTTTTACCTGGCGAAGAACCAGCCCTTTTCAGCAAGCAAGGTTAGACTTCTTTCTAATCTCGGATTCAGTGGTTTCGTTTGTGATGATGCAGATATTGACTGTGGATATAGAACAGATCACTCCGCTATCCTACTAAAACTAAAATTTAAAGAAAATGTGAAACATAACACTTTTTGGAAGTTCAATAATCTCTTTTGAAGGATAAACTATATCTAGATGAAATAAATGCTGAAATAAAGAACGTTAAAGAAGAATACTCGATAAACACAAATGATAACGAAATATCTGACGAAGAGATTCAATTTTCTATCTCTGATGATGTGTTCTTAGATTTCCTTCTGATGAAGATACGGTCAAAAACTATCTCATATGCTACGATGAAAAAAAAGAAAACAACAGAAGAAGAAAAACGGTTGGAACAAGATATTTGTAGACTAGATAAAATTGAAAGTAAGAGTGAACAAGACGTTAGGGCTATGGAAGTCAAAAAAGAACAATTAAAAGAGATACAGGAAAAAAGAATAGAAGGAGTACTATTGAGATCGAGGGCTAGATGGATAGCTGACGGAGAGAAAGTAAGTAGCTATTTTTGCAATTTAGAAAAACGTCATTATGTTAGTAAAAATATGCCAAGACTCACAGACCAGCAAGACAATATTTTAGTGAAGCAGAAAGACATTATCCAAGAGGTACAGAGATTTTATAAGTCTTTATATGCTGAAAGTAGTGTACAAAATTGTGAAATTAAAGATTTAGTCAATAATGTTCCATGCTTGGATGATACAGAGGCAAGTGAATTGGAGGGTGAAATTACACTAGAAGAAGCTACTTGTGCCCTGAATAATATGAAACATAATAAAAGTCCAGGCACAGATGGTTTTAGTGCAGAGTTCTTTAAAGTGTTTTGGAAAAAGATAGGAATATTTGTTGTTAGAGCCCTAAATGCAAGTTTCAGGAAGGGGGAACTATCTTGTGCACAGAGGGAAGGTATCATTACGTGCATTCCTAAAGGTGACAGGCCAAGACAATACAATAAGACAATACATAAATTGGAGACCTATCTAACTTTTAAATGTCATTTATAAAATTGGATCTTCTTGCATTGCTAATCGTTTGAAAAATGTATTACCACATATTATTAATGAAGACCAAACAGGATTTATTAGAAATAGATACATAGGTGATAATTTGAGATTAATCTATGACACAATAGCCTACTTAGATAAGCACAATTTACCAGGATTATTACTGAACATAGATTTTGAAAAAGCTTTTGACTCAATTAATTGGGAATTTATGTTTAAGGTATTAAAAGCTTTTGGATTTCAAGAAGATATATGCAGATGGATAAATGTGTTTTATAACAATATAAAATCTTGTGTTATTGTAAATGGTCAGGTGTCAGATTGGCTGGAAGTTAAAAGAGGATGCAGACAAGGAGACCCCGTATCCCCCTATTTGTTTGTACTTTGTGTCGAGTTGCTAGCTATAATGGTAAGAGAAAATCCAGATATTCACGGGATCAGAATGAATAACATTGAATACAAATTGTCTCAATACGCTGATGACACTGAATTCCTGCTTGCAGGGGATAGAAAGTCTTTTGAAACATGTATCGATGTTCTTGCTCGGTTTGGGTGTGTGTCAGGCCTCCATATGAACAAAGGCAAAACTAGCGCTATCTGGTTGGGAAGTAGAAAAACTAGTGAAATCGTTACATGGAACATTTGGGAATGGACTGGAATCCATCAAAATTTAAAATACTTGGAATGTGGTTTACGAACGATCTTACAGAATGTATTAACATGAATTATTCGGAAAGATTGACAGATATAAAGCATTTATTCAAAGTATGGGTAAAACGTCAGATAACTCCTCTTGGCAGAGTTGCCATACTAAAATCAATTATTCTTTCAAAACTGACTCATTTGTGGTTACTTTTACCGAACCCACCTGATATATTTTTTCAGACATGTCAACGCATCTGTTACAAGTTCGTTTGGAATAACAAGACAGATAAAATTAGCCGCAAAATTTCACACAAAAGTATTAAAAATGGTGGCATTGGTATTTCCGACTTAAAGATATTTGTTTTATCTTTGAAGCTGTCTTGGATTAGGAAAGCGGAAAAATCAACTCACAAATGGAAACATGTTTTGTTGAAAAATTTTCCCAAATGGCCTCTGATTAATAAATTTGGTCCCGAGTTTGTCTCCAGTTTTGCAAAATACAATCACTTTTGGAAGGATGTCTTCGAGGCAATGAATGTTTTCTATTATAAATGTACACCTAAGAATTCCGCTGAACTTCTTGCCGAGCCGATTTTTTACAATAAGCGAATTCAAGCAGGGAAGAAATTTATTGTTTCCAGAGAGCTTATAAACAAAGGTATCTACAATCTTGCACAGTTTTTTGATGATAATGGGAAGATTTTGTTGCATATGCGGTTCAAAGAAAAATATAATGTGAACATTGACTTCGTTACTTTTGCTGGTTATACATCGGCAATAAACGATTACGTAAAAAAGTATAATATTACGATCAAGGATAATAAACATCTAAACGAATCACTTTGTTTTAGGAACATATTTGCAATTAACAAAGGCTCCAAAATGTACTATGATATACTGGTAGAAAATAATCTGAGACCAAAATGCTGTTACAAATGGGACTTAAAGCTCTCAACAGTCCATGACTGGAAATCCTGCTTCCACTATATACATAAAATAAATGACATAAAGCTTAAATGGTTTCAGTTGAAGATTGTACATCGATGCCTAGGTACGAACATTATCCTAAGGGAAATGGAGTAGTTGACCACGATACTTGTAATTTCTGTGGAATGCACAAGGATAGTATTGATCACATGTTTTGGAAATGTGACATCGTACAGGTTTTTTGGAACAATCTCATTGATTTAATGAAAGAAAGGTGTATAAATGCAAGAAATGTACAATTAGCAGAATCATTTGTGTTGCTCGGTTATGACAGTAACATTTTTACAGACAGCATCTTTTCTTTCTTAATATTATTTGCAAAATACTATTTGTACACTTGTAAACTAGTGAAACAAAATCCACAGATATCTGTCTTCCTGAAAAAATTAAAATTCAGATATAAAATCGAAGAATATAATGCCTGTTTACAATTAAACCAGGCAAATTTCTCTAACAAATGGATAACATACACACCATTATTATCTGACGACTAATCAATTAATAATATACTTTACAAAATACAGTTATATGTATAATAAACAATTACATCGGATTGTGTCAATTCATTCGATTCGCCTGACAGTCATTATCCTTTGCCCATCTGTTCTCTGTATGATAAGCATACACTTAATTTCAGGTGATCATTTTTTTCTTCTTCTGAAAAACGGCTATTTTTGTTCCCGCATGTAATCAAATACTTATATTTGTGTGTTACACTACATATGGTTGATATAGGTCTTGTTTGCCCATGTACTCTCCATTGTGTTTTACAGCTTGTTTGCCCAACATCCAAAACTTGATTTAAAACATGTTACTGAAAGCATTTGAGGTCAAGCACAAACCCAATCCAATCTATCTCTCTCTCCCCCCTCCCTCCCTCTCTCTTCTCTCTTACTTTTTTTCTAGCTTTATGTTTGATTCGCTTATTATGATTATGATTTCTCTTGTGTATTTGTTATTGTCATTTTGTTTAAAGCAATTAAAAAGTTTTTAAAAAAAAAGAAAAAGAAAAAAAAAAAAAGTTAGGACAGGTTCTGACTGATTCAAACTGCGCCGCGTTATCGAGTCTTCCTGCGAAGGTATAAAAACAGGCGGGGACATATTGCGTTTATTATTATTCTTCTATATAGACAGGGTGGGGGTGTGGGTCCCAGCTGCAAGCGGCATCAGTCGAACTATGACACAAGTGTGCATGATTAAATTTGTCTTTGGGCATGATATGTAAACATGACACAAGTGTGCATGTTTTATTTTGTCTTGGGAATGATATGTAAACATGACACAAATGTGCATATTTTCTTTTGTTTTTGGGAATATGTAACCATGACACAAGAGTTAATATTTTGTCTTTGGGAATATGTAAACACGACAAGCATGTATGTTTTACTTTGTCTTTGGGAATGATATATAACCATGGCACAAGTGTGCATGTTTTAATTTGTCTTTGGGAATGATATGTAAAATTGACACAAGTGTGCATGTTTTAATTTGTCTTTGAGAATTATAAGTAAACATGACACAAGTGTGCATGTTTTATTTTGTCTTGGGAATGACATGTACACATGACACAAGTGTGCAGGTTTCATTTTGTTTGGGGGGGGGGGGGGGGATATGCAACTATGACACAAGTGTGCATGTTTTATTTTGTCTTTGGCAATATGTAAACATGCCACAAGTGTGCAGATTTTATTTTGTTTTGGGGGATATGTAACCATAATACAAGTGTTCATGTTTTATTTTGTCTTTGAGAATGGTATGTAACCATAGCACAAGTGTGCATGTTTTGTCTTTGGGAATGACATGTAAACATGACACAAGTGTGCTTGTTTTATTTTGTCTTGGCATATGTAAACATGACACATGCATGTTTGTTTTATTTTGTTTTGGGGAATAATATGTGACCACGACACGTGTGTATGTTTTAATTTGTCTTTGGCAATATGTAAACATGACAGAAGTGTGCATGTTGTATTCTGTCTTTGGGAATAATATGTAACCATGACACATGTGTGCATATTTTATTTTGTCTTTGGGAAAGTTATGTAAACATGACACAAGTGTGCATGTTTATTTTGTCTTTGGGAATAATATGTAAACATGACCCAAAAAAAAGTGTATGTTTTCTTTTTCTGTCATCCATCCTACTGTGCACAATGACCTGTTGTTGTTTTTTCCAGAAAAGGCCGAATAGGATTTTATGGGCGCAAAATTTCTTATGAAGTATTCATACATGAAACCTCGGCTACAGTCACATCTGAAAGAACGGTATGGAACTGGAGCCAGAACAAATGTGACAATGCACTGGAAAACATTGTTTAATGGAATTTGTACACAAACTGTGGTTTCACTGGCATAAAGCACAACTGAAATAACTTTCAAAATGCTGACCACAGAATCAAAATGCCTTTTATGAGTTTTTATGTTATAAGTATTTCAAATTTGGACGTCAGTTTGCTGAAAATTGACTTTGAAAGACCACACAAATTGCAGTGCAGATTCAAGCTTCAGGAAAATGCCATGAGCGTGCTGCGGGCAGACCAAAAACAACTTTTGGGTGGAGTTCCTTAGGACAGTTACAGCCAAAGTATGACTTCATCTATCTTTGTTCCTACCGAAGAAATTTTACAAGTATTTACCTGGGTTGAAGTGATTCCGAAATTTAGATTGTAGTTTAGATGGCATAGGGCCTCAAAATTGATGAATTTCAACAACAACAAAAAAAAGCATCCAGATTTCACATTTACACTCTGGGTATACATAGAATGAATAATCAATTATGTAAATATGGCTTCATAGGGAAACTTTGTTTTTTGGGTGACTGACCACCTTTTTGCCTTGGCTCTGAAAGGAGCTGTGCAGCTTATGCCTGGTTTTCTCATGTGTCATCACAAATGTCGACTCAGAAAAGCAAATCTCTTCATATATGGCTGTTTTCAGCAGGAATCAAGTCCTATGCTTTGGAACAAGTGTCTGATGCCTTTTTTACTTCACAGCCTTCTCCTTCTTAAAAGTACTTGGCCACTCCCTCCTACTCAATGTTGGCAACACAGACTGTTTTTTTTTTGTTTGTTTGTTTGTTTTTTTAAGCCAGCAGGTGGAGGGTGCAACAGGTGTACTCCTTAAGTTGACAAGTCTTTGCCCTGTGTAACACATCAGTTCTGATAGAATAAACCAGCTGTTGTGTGCAGGAGGCAGTCTGCAAGTCTTTCTTCCCCAACCCTTCTTGTCCTCCTGATGACCACCATTATCTCCTATCATTCCATGAACCTGTAGCAAACCAACCTTTCATGTTTCCTGGTTCATGCAGAAGAACCTGATCACAGTCACGGATGCATTTCTCCCACTGCGACAACTGAAGATCTGTAGAACAAAGGTGAAATATTGTAAATACAGCTTTTCCTCACATCTACCACTCCAAACAGTTCCTTTTTTGGCATAAACAACATCTTTGACTGTTAGGACGACATACACTCCCCCAAAACAATCAAGACAAAAAGGAAGCTAGATCTACTTCAGCAAAATGTTTCAGTATACTACCATTCCTTTCACTGAACTCCAGTTCCTCTGAGTCAGTTTTGTCTCCTGTTCCTTTCCTTTCCTTGAATTTGTTTGCTCCAATTTTTGACTTAGTCTTTCCTTCAAAAGCCACTCTGGACCCTCTCAGCCATTTCAGGCTATGTCTTCAATGAGAACATGAAACCATAGTCTTTCCTTCAAAAGCCACTCTGGACCCTCTTGGCCATTTAAGGTTTAAGGTTATGTCTTCATTGGGAACATGAAACCATAGTCTTTTCTTCAAAAGCCACTCTGGACCCTCTTGGCCATTTAAGGTTTAAGGTTATGTCTTCATTGGGAACATGAAACCATAGTCTTTTCTTCAAAAGCCACTCTGGACCCTCTTGGCCATTTAAGGTTTAAGGTTATGTCTTCATTGGGGACATGAAACCATAGTCTTTTCTTCAAAAGCCACTCTGGACCCTCTTGGCCATTTAAGGTTTAAGGTTATGTCTTCATTGGGGACATGAAACCATAGTCTTTCCTTCAAAAGCCAGTCTTGACCCTCTTGGCCACTTAAGGTTTAAGGTTATGTCTTCAATGGGAACATGAAACCATAGTCTTTCCTTCAAAAGCCAGTCTTAACCCTCTCGGCCATTTAAGGTTTAAGGTTATGTCTTCATTGGGGACATGAAACCTTCATTTCCTTCCCTTTCTCGTGGTTGAATTTCAAACAAAAATTTGCGTTAAATGTTGGACTCAGAGACTTCCCTCAAATTTGCCCCCTCTCCCCCTCCCCTCCCTGCACTCCTTCCATCCCCTTCCCGACCCTTTTCTCTTCCCTCATCAATTCCAATCCACAATTTTAGCTGAACCACAGATACTTCTACTTATTCATATTTCATTATCATTTTTATTCTGTTTATTTCCTTTTGTATATATAAAAAAAATTTTTTTTCCCATGTTTCAGTGTTGTTCATCTCGCATGAAGAAGACCAACAGATCCAAACGCCTTGTGTCTGTGTTTATAACTCGCTTGTTCCACTAATTTGAGGGTCAATCCTTTATGAACAGACCTGATAATGCTGATTTTAGTGTTGTAAAGACCAGTAGAGAGAGTAGAGGTGCACAAACATGAATCAGTCTTCAGCCAAAAATCTCTTCTTTTCAACAAATATTGCAAAAAGATTACTGCGAAAATGGAGTCATGTTGAGAATGAATATCATAAAGACTGTAAATGTTTAAATGTACAAATGTGTTCTGATGAATGACTGAAAGATTGTTCAAGACAAAATTTTGAAATAATCATCAAAAGACAAAATTCTGAAATAATCATTGATACATTGTTTACACACTTATTGGTGAAATTTCTTGTTTTGTAGTCAAACTATCAAAAATAATTTGGAAAAGACAAAGACACATCTAATACTAGTTTATCAGTTATGAACAACAATCAAAATGTACGGAATCTAGGAACATAAATTACACCCGGTCTACCATCTTTCTTTGAAGGTCAAAAACTCTACCCACATTTTATTTTATGTTTTCATGTGTTGTAGCATAGACAATTGTAGTTTTAAGATAAAGGATTGCAAAATCAAGCGACATTGTACATGCTCTAATAAAACGTGCTTGAAAATCACTGGATTATGAGTATAATCATATGGGTGATACGAAGTACTTACAGCATTGAGCACGATTGTTGTAAGCAGGCACCAGTGGAAATACCTCAATGCTTGCACTGTATAAAGCTACTGCAGCTTCATACTTTTTCTCACTGTACATCTGGAAAAAAAAATCATCCTAGAATTCAATCAAGATCACTTTCTTTCTTTTTCACTCACACACACACACACACACACACACACACGCACACACACACACACATGCACGCATGCACACACATACGCATGCACCATGCATGCACACACACCCGCATACAGTCATGCACACACATACACACACACATGCACACACTGTGCATATACTTGCATGTGCATGCTCTCAGACAGATGCAAATACATACACACATAAACATGTACTTGTGCTAAAACTCAGAAATACAAGACACTGAGTTACAAAGTGAGGTGACTGCAAGCGGCAATCAAAACACATTTTTCAAAGTATTCATAAGGACTCCACCGAAACATTCAAACAAACGAATCACAAGACAAAACACGCCGCCGCCTTTCGACCTCTTAGGTCTTCTTCAGACAAGATACACAACACTCAGGACAACGAAAATGAACAAGCAATCACTTATCAAATTTGGCGCAAGATGGGCACTGTATGCGCTGAATTTGATGAGAAAGATGGGCGTTGATTCAACGCCCATCTTACAATGAATTTGATAAAGGGATTGATCATTCATTTTCGTTGTCCAGAGAATTGTGCATCTTGCCTGATGAAGACCTATGAGGTCGTAAGGCATCATGTTTTGTCTTGTGATTCGTTTGTCCACGTTTTTCTGCAAAGTCCTTCTAAATTCTTTTCAAAATTTACAAGACTTTGAGTATTTTCACAAAGTACTTTGGCTTACTTCATGAAGATGGTGAAGACCATAACTGAACAACAGAAAAGAAAAACAAAAAAAGCAAACCTTGTTGCCATCATCCTTCAATTCTTCTGCTTTCTTTTTCAACACATCTTTTGTCCCACCTGTAAAGAAACATTGATGGTAAGGAAAATCCCAATTCAACTGAAACTGATAAAAAGTCCTGTACTGAAACTTATGAGCAATAATTTTCTTTATCTCTTTCTTTATCTCTTTCACATCATATGTTCTGACCTTGGATCCTTCAACTTACACTGCTTCTGGATAAAAATCCTGAACTGGATACCACAGTTCTATGTTATTCACATCAAAACTAGCATAATGGTTACTTTTTATTCTAGTCCATAAGATTCCATATGAAGTCTTAAGCTTCTCACCTATGAACTGACTGTGTTCATCATTTTTCTTTTTTTTTTGGTACATTTTCATACCCTAACTAAGATTACTTTGTCTATGGCATTTTTTCCCGTGAAAGTATCAAATGGACAACCAGGACAACATTTAGGAGAGACTAACAGTCCAATCATTAATTTTGATGCTCCAAATCAATGTCATCTCTTTTTTTCATCTCCACCTTTTCCTCCCCTTTTGGCCCCAAACCTGTCCTCCACATTTCTCTCTCTCTCTCTCTCTTTCTCTCTCTATCTAGAAAAATAATCTAGAGCATTATATGGAAAAATCCAGATAGTGCTGTTTTGAAACAGCAGCCTCCTATAATATCCATCTGTGATCTACTTGTGATGAAGTCTTTACCATTTTTCGTATGAGTGAGCGACTGTTCACTCTTGAATATTCAAGAAAAGGAAGGCAGGAGAGAACACTTTATACTTAGCATTGGGCAAGTCCATTTGTGTATTTTGGTTGGACCTGTGATATTTTCTTAAAGGTTTATAAGAAACCTAGAATTTTTTTTTTTTTTTTTTTTGCCTACAGTTAGATATAATTGAAAATAACCAGTTTGCAAAATTTGAATGTTAACATCTTACATCTTTTGAAAGTACTGCACTTTTTTGTGCAACTGGATAAAGAAAGGACGATATGGCATTTTTGGACATACATATCACAGAGAATAGATACAGGTTTTATACTGTGTTACTGACTATGATATGTATCTAGTACAAAGAACATGAAAAAGCAACAAGAAAACAACAACACAGCATACAAGAGCTCCATATACATTTAAAGTCATCCCAAAAAGGGTCCTTCATAACATATTTTTTATACAGAAATGAATAAGATACCAACTGACATTGAGAGGGAGAATGAGGGGATACTGCGTGGTTGGAGCACCAAGAGAGCCAGCCATTCCAGTGGACACTGTAGACGCTTTGGGTGCCTGGCCTGTGGGCGTGTTCCACAAGGCCAATTACCGCTGGGGAGGTGCCTTGTGAAGACAGCGCGTCCCGCACAGTAGCCAGGCGTGAAGATGCAGCACGTCTGGGTTGCCGTGTGGAATGCCTGACCGTGGCTGAAGCAGGGACTTTGCTTTTAAGGCGAGCGGTATCGGAGGCACGTGAGACAGGTGTAACAGTTCTGGAAACCACGCTTGGGCCGGCCAGCGTGGAGCCACCAGAATCAGCGTGGCTGCGTCCTCCCTTGCTTTGCGGAGAACCTTTCCCAGAATGGGGAACGGGGGAAAGGCATAGCCCATCAGTCTGGACCAAGGGATGGATAGGGCGTCCACAGCCCACGCTGCCGGATCCGGGACTGGAGAGACATACAGCTGGAGACGGTGGTTGAACCGGGTGGCGAACAGATCTACCTGTGGTTTGAACCACACAGTCCAGAGAGGTTCCAGGACTGAGTGGACGAGAGTCCACTCCGAGGGAAGAACCATGTGCGACCTGCTGAGAGAGTCCGCAAGAACGTTGATTTTCCCGGGAACGTGCTTGGCCGAGATCCGGATGGATTGTGCCTCGCACCAAAGGAGAAGCTGTTCCGCCCTCAGGGACAGGGAGTGAGAACGCGCCCCCCCTTGTTTGTTGATGTAACACGCCACAGTCGTGTTGTCGGTGTTGAGGAGAACGTGCTTTCCCTTCAGGAAGGGAAGAAACTCCTTGAGGGCTTGGAACACGGCTTCCAGCTCCAGCCGATTGATGTGCGAGGACCCCATCTCCGGGGACCATTGTCCGGCCGCCGTCAGAGAGCTGATGTGGGCACCCCACCCGGACTGGGACGCGTCCGTGAACAGGTCTTCCTGTGGAGGTGGGGGTGTGATGGGGACTCCCTGAGCCAGCCAGGACTGGGAGTGCCATTGGGTCACCGATGATTGGAACCACTGGCCGAGGGGAACCGGAAGGTCCCACGACTGCAACGCCTGAGACCAACGCTTGCGAAAGAGGCGCTGAAACCGGCGTTTGTGCAGCCGTCCGAGGGGCACTAAGGGGGCCAAGGACTCCATCAGACCCAGAAGGGAGGCCAGCTTTCTGGCTGGAGCCTGATCCAAGGAGAGGAGAAGGGCCAAGAGATGCTGGAGGCGAACAAGACGTTGGGGGGTTGGAGAGACCAACCAGTTGGTGGTGTTGAAGGACATGCCTAGGAACTGAAACTGCTGCGCCGGGATGAGATCGGATTTCTCCTCGTTGCGCACAAATCCCAGCTGCTGACAGAGGTTTAGAACCTGGAGAGCTTGCTGGGAGCACAGAGTGCTGGAGGAGGCAAGGAGAAGCCAATCGTCGAGACAGGCCTTCAGACGAATTCCTTTCTCCCGAACATGCATGCAAAGTTCCCGGACCACCTTCGTGAAAACCCAAGGGGCTGGGGCTAGCCCAAAGGGAAGAGCCCTGAACTGAAAAACGCGGCTTCCCCATACGAAGCGGAGGAACTTCCTGTCCCTTGGGTGGATCAAGAGATGGAAGTACGCATCTTTCAGGTCGATGGATACCGCCCAGTCGCCGGGGTGTATGGCATCGCGGACTGACATGGGGGTTTCCATCCGAAAACGGAGGACGAGAAGAAACCTGTTCCAGGGTGAAAGGTCTAGAAAAGGTCTCCATCCTCCAGAAGCTTTGGGGACCACAAAAATGCGGCCATAAAAGCCCGAAGAGGAATGCAAGAGGACTTCCTCTGTGGCTCCCTTGGCTAACAGCGAAAGGACCTCCTGGTCCAAGGCCTGAGAGGCCACTAGATCCCGAGGAGGAGCGAAAGGAGGAGGGAAAGGAGTGAGCGGAGCCTTTACTGCACCCCAAGGAAGACGAAACCCCGACCTGATCACCCGCAGAGCCCAAGGGCTTGCGGGAAGCCGCTCCCAGGCACTGAGGTGCCTGGACAGACTGCCCACAGGACCGCCCTGGGGTGAAGTACCCAGGTCGGGGGTAAGTCATTGGGGGTGGGGCGTCTGAGACGTGGGAGCTTTCGGACCCGCCGGCCGTGCCTGAGGCCGACCCCTGCTGGGTTGCTTGCCTCGGACCCCCGGGGTCCAAATGACCTTCGTCCCTTGGGCTGAGAGGGACCCGGTGATGAGAAAGGCGTTGGCGCCTTGCGTTTTGAACCCGGGCGGGGGGGACGGGGGCCAGAGTGAAAGGCGAGGTCACGCCTAATCTCGGCCTGGCTCTTAATGGTCGCCTGAACATGATTCCCGAAAAGAGACCCCGACTTGACTGGCAGGGCTCTGAGAGAGGCGCGGGCAGAGGCGGAGCGGGCCACAGAAGAAGCCAATAGGACGGCATCTCTTCTCGCTAGGACCGAGTTCAGATGGAGCCTAGCGAAGGCCCCGGCCGAATACTTCAGTCCATCAGCCATGGCCTGAATACAGGCCACCACTGCCGAAGAGTCCGCGGACTGGCGTAAAGCGAAGGACTCTGAATCAGGGTCCTTCAGGGCAGACACTAGTCCCCTAGGAAGGAATCCATAACCGAGATGGCTTCCAAACCCCTCCTTGCCGACTCTTCCCACTCGGCAAGGCAGCGCTCTGAAAGGGACACCTGCCGAGCGTGTGACTTAGACCTCTCCTGGACCAGGAGGAGGTCCTCCTGGAAGAGGGGGAGAGTGGCTTCTGGGATAGTGTCATTTGCCAAGAAGGCCTTCTTGGCAAATGGAAGCCTCTCTGGTTTGAGATACTTCCCGCACGCCAGTGCGCCCGGAAAGTCAGGGACAGAACCAGGCGTGACGTCCTGCGCCTCCGTGCCCCTGACCTTTAGTTGGGCCCTCCTCATGCAGTCGGCTACCATGACTGACTCCTTTAGGAGAGAGGAGGGCATAGCCGCCAGTGGGTGAGACCCCAGGGCAAGTTCCGCTGCCGAAGGGCAGGGGGCCCTGACCTCCTAAGAGGACGACACCGCCTCCGGGACAAGGGAAGCCAGAAAGGCCACAGAGTCCCGGAAGGAATAAGAGCCAGACGAATGGCCCTCGTCCTCCGACTCCGACAGGTCGGAGCCACAGACCGAGGGGGTGACTGCCCTTGGCGAGGAGGTGCGCGGCGAAAGCCCAGGGTGGCCTGGGCTGGCTGACTCTCCAGACCCCCCTGGGGAGGGATCGGCCGCCGGATGGGCCGAAGGGGCCTGGGAGGAAGAGACCTGCGCTGGTGGAGCGCTGGGCATAAAACCCGGCCACCAGGGAAACCCCGGAGCAGGGGGCTGTGGAAAGCCCATGGTCGGGGGATACTGCCATTGGGCCCATGGCGCCCAAGGCAAAGGGCCCTGACCCCATGATAGGGGGGGCTGAGGTTGTGGCTGCTGGCCCACCCCATTAAATGGGGGGCCTAAAGCGCCGGTCCCCTGAGGGACGCCCGGAAATGAGGGCGAAACCCAAGTGTTCTGCCCAAAAGGAGTGGCAGACACATGAGGTGGGGGAAGGGAAACAACCGGGGCCGAACGAGAATCGAGCCCCTGAGAGGGAGTTGCTTCCCTTGCATCGGCTACCGATCGAGAGGGAGAGGTAGGCGAGAGGGCTGTCTCATTGCCCCACCCCTGAGCCTCCGTTGTTGAGGGCTCGAGCATCTTCGGTTCTGCCATGGAGGCCGAACTGTGATCAGTAAAACCGCAGCTGAACTGAACACAAGATGCAGTAACGGGAACGACAGAACCGCAGCTGAGTCGCTCGCCGTTAGGGGACAAAGGGACGGGATCGACAGAACCGCAGCTGAGCCGATCACCGTCACGAATTATGGGTTGCGAGAAAGAGCTTGCTGTCACAACAACAGAACCGCAGCTGAGTTGAAGTGAACCCTTGGGGAAAGAAGAAGAAGAGGAAGAAGAAGAATAGAGAGAAAGTCACGCTGAAGGGGGGGGGAGGTTTTGGCGCGGCTAGAGACAAAGAGCCTGCCGGCGAGATGCGGGAATCAAATGACGAAACCTTCTTAACTCTCGCCTTACCACCCAATCGCTTCACGTACGTTTCTCCCTTAAGTGAAAACATAAGCAAGGACACCAAGAACAGCAACAACAATCGATCGATTGCGAGAAAAGCAAAAATACTTAGCTGCTCGTGTACACGAGGCTTAACGGGAAAATGGCTGCCGAGAAAAGAGGATTGATCTGAGCATGCGCAAGGCACAAGGCCCTTTCAGGGGTTTTGTTGACCTTACGGACTTTATTGTATACGAGGCAGGGATAGCAAATTGCTGCCGCTTATTGCATTAGTGAGCCACGGTATAGTATATGTAATTAAACTGACCTTTTAAGGAAGGAATCTGCTGGGACAATCAGCTTGCCACAGCAGAAGGGTTTCTTCACAGACTGGCAGAACATGTGAGGAAAAATTGCACATATCCTTGGCCACAGATTACGTCTGGTGCCAATACCAAATCAGTGCAGCTGGAAGAAAACTGGCGGACCATCATGAAGTTTTGCACACATATCAACATTGGAAACTTACCAGAACTCTGAGCAGGCGCAGTTCTCACACAAGTTGCAAGGCTCGGATGGGGAACATTAGAGCAAAAAAACAGAGGTTTCATGAGTGTAGCCTCAAAGGAATAAATAGCAACACAAAGGGTGAACACGTCACTCTTCATCTCAGGCAGATGCCATGGAGGACTGAAAGAGACTCCATAGTGTACGTAGGCCAAATAGCTGAGAAAGATGACAACTGAATAAAGCACAACTTCTGGATATTTACAGATAAAATGCATGAAGAGAAAAAAAGGTCCCTCAATTGACACAAAAACAAGCGTAAAATGCCTCTTGAGAAGCTCCAAAAGCTCCAGAAAAAAAAGTCCAAACTCCACAGAGCAAAGAGTGTGTGTGTGTGTGTGTGTGTGTGTGTGTGTGTGCATGTTCTCTGGCAAAGGAGACTGACGACACTGAGCTATGTTTGCATATGATTCATGAAGTGAACTCACTAAGGGTGGTCACTCTTCTAGCCTGAACAGTTATAGAGGCATAATTAGCTCCCTGATAATATGGCGATGTTCCATGCCAAGTAAGGACGAGGCATTTTGGGGGGACAGCTAAGAATGAGAAAAAGAGAGCTGTGTGAAG
Organism: Conus canariensis; assembly: GCA_033310375.1. Taxonomy (NCBI): domain Eukaryota; kingdom Metazoa; phylum Mollusca; class Gastropoda; order Neogastropoda; family Conidae; genus Conus; species Conus canariensis. The sequence goes on from CM065729.1 coordinate 5,178,135, forward strand.
TCAGCAAAATGTGAAAACTGTTTCTTCTTTGCGACTACCAGTGGCAGATGGTACAAGCCCTCGATGAAAAAAAAAGAAAAGAAAAAAGAAAAGAAATCACAATCAGTTGTAAAATGCAAACAAACAAGAACAGATCATGCAAATAACACATGACACAGGAGGATACACTCACCAGAGTCAGCTCCTCCCAGTCCCTTGATAGTGTAGTGCAATGTGGCACCATCTTGGATGTCTCGCACCACTTCATCTGACAGTCCCCGACTTTCAACGGTGATGTGAAGATGCTGGGAAGGCACATGCGTGGCATCTGATGCCAAAGCCAGAACATCTTTGGCTGTGGCTGTGACCGGCACTAACAATGGCACTGTTGTGTGACCCTTCAGAAAAACTTGTCTTGGGTCCTGCAAAATACCTGTTTGTACTCAGTTTGATTTTCCTGATGTCTTGATGCAGTTTAACGTCTCACAGCCTAACAGCCATCGGGACAGTGAACTGTTAAATGTTCAGTATGTCTATGGCACAGTATTACAGAGGTTAAGTCCAACCCCCTCCTTCTGACGTTTTAATCTTTTCTGAATCAAGTGCACATTTATGAACAAAGAGTTTTGTCGCTATAAAATCTACCCAGCATATGGTTAGAACTCACAACTGTCTGTTTCTGTAATGCTCCGACCATTTGCTTGCTCAGTATGATGTAATGCTCAATATGATACAGGAAAGTTCACTACAATAAGTTTTGATATCAAGTTGTTTCTCTAGGATTTTGCTTGTTTCATTTTGATATGTCACATTCCATTTTTTCTAGTTTGACTGGTTCTGTGCATAATTTGGATCTTTGTCTACTTATTTTGTTGTTGTTGTTGCTGGTTTTTTATGTGTCTTGCTCTAAGTTCGTCTGTTTCCTTACTTTCCACTTTCTTGCTTCAGTGCAATTCATTAAATTTCAAACATTGTGGACAGTCCACAAGCAGACACGTTCTGTGCATGTGTGTGCATGATTGTGTGAGTGTGCATGCATATCTGTATGCGTTTGCTTTCCATAAGTACATAACTGTATATAAATGCTTTCTTGATTAACAAAAAAACCCAGTTTACATACATTGTATGTGCATTTCGCGTAGATGCTAAAACTACATCGAAACAACTCACTTCTGAAACCTGGGAACTGATACCGAATGGAAGAGAGGCTGCCGACTCCTGAAACAGGAAAAAAAAGTCCAGCATCAGAGAACAGAACAGAGGATTATAATTTTCATCCTCAGATCATTATTTTGTATGATTATTCATAGGGTGAGACAGCTTATGTACCTGTAAACACTAAAAAAAGGCTTCTTACTGCACCGAGGAGTGTCTTGTGTCTGCCTTTGTGTAGAGCTGAATTCAGAGTGCTGGCACGCCCACAATATTTTTGTAGGGAATTTTTTAACGGTATGTCACATATCAAGTTAATGTGGCAGGCTGTCGCAGGCATGTCACGAAAGAGCTACGTTGGGAATTGGTTCTTCTCCCTCTCTGTCAATCTTATAGTGCATTAAAAAGTGCCTGTACATGCCACCACAGGTCATTCTGAGATGTAAATGATCAACATTCATTTGACCTGGAATAATAAGAAAACTGACAAGAGCTGTTCCCAGGACTCGAGGCAGAACAGAGTAGTGCCCCTTTTGCTCCCCTGCAAATGTCGGCTCCATGTACACTTCCTTCATGGACCTGTAATCTGGACTGAAGGCAAAATGCCACCGCAGGCAATGCAGAGACCTGTAATCTCACAAACTGGCCATGGCAGCTAGAACAATGAATTCTACAAGCAAACCAAACATACTTTGCAAAGATGCTGATAATATATCTTGCATCAACATGGAAAGTAGTGTTTATACATACACAAACACACACACACTTACAAACATACAAAGTAACACACGGTCTCTCTCTCTCTTTCTCTCTCTCTCTCACACACACACACACACACACACACACGCACACACACTCACTGACACATACAATAACCCATTTTGATGGAAACACATTCACATCTTCACATCGTAATCTTCAACCATACTTTCTTTTTCCTTTTTTAATCTCAATTTGTCTCCAACCAAGTCAGCCCACTAGAAATATTCCACTGCCACTAAGTTATGAAGGGAGAAACGCCCACAACTGATTATGATGGGTGGAGAAAATAAAGCATCTTCTTACACCAAAATCAAAATCCACTACGCTCCAGTTCACAGCATTCCATCAAGACAGACAAAATTCCTCACACAAAGTCTACAGTGTCTCACACTGGGAGGAAAGCACTGAATACAGATGTCACAGTACCAAGACAACACACTGGAAAAGAACAGTGACACAGTAACATGAATGTGTGAAATCTTACCAAGTAGGCACATCTTTTCTTCTTAGGTTTCTTCTTCCTCCACTTTTTGGAATGTTTTGCTGCCTGTGGAACACATGATAGTAAGCAGTCTTCACCTCTCCTCTTTCTCTTCCTCTTTTTGCTGGGTACTGCACCAAAACGTTCATGTGGGAAATCAACCCAAAGATTGTTCCTTGTTGAGCAGTAGTCATTGTAGGTGTAGCAAGACAGGGTTTCAGCTTGCTGGCACTCACTCTTACATGACTCAAACTGAGGCAGTCTAGTTGGAGAAGGCTCCTTCTTTGCCGACACTAGTGGTCGCACTTTCAGCACTTCTCTGCCAACAGACCATTCCTGGAACACACAAAGCCATCATGCTGATACCCTGTCACTGCATATGCAAGTCTTTCTTTATCAGAGCTGAATTAGAGTTTCTTCGCTCTGGGATTCTCGAAACTTATTGTGCAGAAAACAAACCCTCAACACACTGCTTCTCTATTAAATTCTGTACGGAAAAAATCCATTCCATCTATATCAAGGCATTCTGACTTGCATGGTTCACCAACTTCGCCGTGTTTTGACACCACATTTTGCACACCACCTCAGTCTCAGATCACCTCACTACTGGCATGTGGCTTACTGGTTAAAGTCCTGGTTCTCCATTTAAAAATTACAAATTGTTTCATGTGCAGTAGTGACACTGCACTTTGAATGCTGGTTTCTTTCTCTTAGAATCATAGTGATTTCGATTAGTAAGCTATCGTACACTGTGATTGACAGTGTCACCAATGATTCCCATGGCAACAGAAAAAGCAGTCAGGATTGTTACACTGTTGGCCAACACTTGTCTGAATTAAATGGTAATATCCTAAATGATGTATGCACTTGGTCAATATTGTGTGTCTGACACCTTCACCACTCAGTATGTCACTTGTCACTCGTAGGTCATTTTAAAGTTTTGCAGTATCCAAGCGCATTTGTATTCTCATTTCAAAACAAAACGGATGTTTGTTGTCCAGTGCACGAGTTTTGGAAGGTGGCATATCTCTGACAAAAAGTTTGTAAGAATCAGCAAAAACTAAATCAAAAGCTCACATCTGAACTGCTTTGTATGTATTTCCTGACTTCATTTCAATACAGAAAAGCAAAATAAAGACCTTACAGGTGATAGTGCATGCGGAAAAAGTCATATCATCAGTTTCATCATCTATCACAAAAACGAATCCAAAGCAGCAAACGTGAAGTGACAGGAGTTTCATTTAGTGACCAGGAAGGTTGTGTATTTGCAAAAGGGAATCATATCTTAGCATAACGAACAGGAACTGCTGTGAACTCGTTTCAGTTGTTTATGTGATGTGTGTGGGTGGTCCAACACCAGCAACACCTAAACAGCATCATCTGACCACAGTCTGCATCTCTGCGCTATAGATGACAACCTGTGTTGAACGTTCTCACAGTATGTGGTGGTAGAGGGTGATAAATGGCCTTGGTCTTACTCAGACTAACTGTCAGGACAGAATGTCTGCAGGCTGTTGCCATGCAGTCTGTCATGCAGTGGATGTCCTCGCGGGAGTTTACAGCCAGTGCATGGTCATCCTTGAAGAGACAGTCGCACAGAACGGCTTCAAAGACTCCTGCTCTGGTCTTCAGACACTGGAGGTGGAAAAGTTTGTCTTCTGAATGATACTGAATGTACTAACCCTTGTCAAGGTCTCTAAAGGCATCAATGCACATTACTGAAAACAAGATGGAGAGGAGCATGGGAATCAAGAGACAACCTTGTTTCATTCCTTTTTTTTCCACAAGGAATGGGTCACAGGCATCTCCAAGTAATGATAACCTTGAAACTGAAGCTGGAGATAAGTCTGACTGCGACATGGAGTTGACAGCTGGTAAGAGTAATTAAAAACTACTACTTGATCACAGAGCTTGATGTTTCATAATTGTCACCACTAGACAGAGTTGATACTAGAGACAAAAATTTATTACAGACCACGGGATAGAGTTAACCGACAATAATTATGACATTAAACTCTGAGACTGAGCTGACACTACTAGTGACAGGTGGTGAGAATTATAACATACTTTGAGGTTATACTTATAAGTAGTGAGAACCATATGAAAAAAAAAAGTAACTGAGTAGGTAAGTTGGGAGAATTCCATTACATTAAGCTCTTTGATGGAGTGAATAGGTAGTAAGAATTATATTACAATTACATCACAATCAGCTCTGTGATGGAGTAGGTAAATGGTAAAAATTCCACTGCATCAGGCTCTGTGAAGTAGATAAGTGGTGACAATATTAATACATCAAGCTCTGTGATACAGATGGCATAGTTACACTTTGACTTTTGCACATCATAACAGAATCAGAGAAGGTGTCAAGACACATTAAGACTTTTAACAGACTGTGTAATGGAAATGACACTAGTGTAAATTATTGAAACAGAACTCAACTACCAACAATACTTTTCTTTTTCCACCCCACTTCTCTCACCCAAATCCCCTCCTAACTCCCATTTGGCTCCATAACAATAAACATTTTTTCCCCAATTGAAAAAGAAAAAATCAGCCATCAGACAGCAGTACCAAGATCATTTCAGAAAAATAATGAAGAAAATGACATAAAATAAATAAGTAATAACACACACACACACACACAAAACATTTGAAAAAGACAGAGATCTTCGAGATTCAGATTACCTGCTCCAGAACAAAGCTGACAGCGGATTTGTACTCAAACCGAACAAATGCTGAATTCTGCACAATAAAAAGCAACACAAGCATATGTAACATCAGTGCACAAAGTAATCAACACATTTCTGTGAAAAGAGAGCTCTGAGCCCTCTGAAAAGGTGTTTTTTTTTTTTTAAATCCTCACCACTAAAAGTGGAAACATTCATGAGAATTTGAATCCTTTAAAGACAAAAGTTTTCAAGTCCATGACAAAAAATATTTTTAAAATCTATCACCGACTATTACTTCTGCATAATCTTTGTACTGGAGCAGTGGTAGATCTATGAGATGTAAGATTTGATCATGTTCATCACTGAGCTGACTGAGGAGTTGAAGTCTGACAGTTTCTCATGAGCAGACAGCAACCCTATGAGGCATATGCCCTGTCTGCTCGTAAGAGGTTGTCAAGCTCTATGTCTAGTGTCTGCTCAGCTTGAATCCCCTGCCCTGGTTATCACCTTTTCAACTACCCATCCACTTGGATTGACAGCCATTTCAAATTGCAACTAGCCCTCTCCTCCCAGCAACTGTCAAGACCAAGATCAAGCTATCAAAGATCCTGCTCATGAGTTAAGCTTGACAGTGCTTGGGGAAACCGCCATGGGTCTGAGAACTTTGTGGCCAGTTCTTCTTCAAGAAACATCACCTCAGACCTGGAAGTAGGCCACTAGCTAGAGTAGGAAGAAAGTCACGCACAGGTGGTGCTTCAGTGTTAATAAATGATATCTTCCATAACAGAAGTTTGAGTCATCTTGAAACATACAGTTCCACAGCGCCTTTTACCTATCAATCCTATCCTTAGCCATGACTACAGCTCACTTCCCATCTGCTAGCATCTTGAGGGGTCAGTCTTGTACCCATTACCATACTCAAGTTACTGGTTATTTGGGAATCATTCTGCACTAAGATAAGGAGTTCTGACCATGCAGTTTTAATTCCTGCAGCCAACATTTGCAATGCTTTTACTAGTTTTTAGAATGAGCTTAAATTTAAAAAAAAAAAAGGGGGGGGGGGGGAGGTGTTTTCTTTTTCTTCTTGTTTCGATTTATCCTGTATTAAGTGTGACTGCCAACTGCAGTAAGTGACAGTGGAAGAGAATACATTTAACACAACTGTGGATAATTCTGTGGTCCAGGATCTTCAAAACAATGATAACTTAAGACACCAGCATAGCATACCATACAAATGTAACTGCATTTCGTTTAAACATAGGTGATAATGCCTTTGTTGACCCACACATAGTTTAAGTCAGTATGAATGAGCTGAGTGGTCACAGTGCAAATAAAGTGACCTCAATGATCACTAGTGTGTCAACATCAGCAACACTTGAACAGACACATTATATACCCATCACAGTACACACACTCCTAGATTCTTTTTTTCAATCAAAAGTTAGCACAAAGTTGACTTGCATGGTATTTGGGGGCATTTTCATAGCCGCCAACCTCCTAGGCTCAAAATTTGGAAACTGCAGTACCAAGAAGTGGGGACAGCTCTGTTTCTTGCTAAAAGCAATTCTAGCCGCTTATGTTTCACCTCTCAGTTTCTTACTGAAAGCAGATCTCACCCCTTCTGTGTTAGTAGACAATGGGGGTGTTCAAAAAGAAAATGCATTTTACTTTTCGCACATACATAATTGCCAGCATCCTCAAAACATCATTCAGGCTTTATATTCTGCAATACTTCATCAAAGCATTTTTAACATGACCACCTTATAGTTAAACCCATATCTTTTAACAGTTTTGCAATTCTGGATTTTTCCACTGAATTCCACATTTCAAGAAGAATTTCTACATTAGAGAACTTCCAGGAGAAAAAAAAAAAATTCGGAGGGTTGGCAGCAATGCAATTTTCTTTTCTTTTGAACTGTACTCTGGTCTGTCCAGACCTCTTGATTATCAATGCAGAAGTAGCAGTACTTGGGTACGTTTAGCTAAATACAAATTGACAATGAAAAGGTTTTACTTCCATGAAGAAAGTACTGACTTGCTCACATGCCAGATGAGCTAATATCCATTTGAAAAAAGGTCTACACTCACCTTGTCAGGTGACAGGTATACTTTCTGCACCTGCCCAACTGCAAAAACAAAACGTAAGTAAATAAATGATAAATAAACAGCCGGCCAGGCATCGATCCACCTACCAGCTAACTAACTTTGTCACCAACTGATTACCATACTGCTGCACTTTCATGGCAGATGCTTTCTGATCAAACAAACAAACAACAACAAACATGAAACAGCCAATCAATAGTTATTCACAATGTAAACAAGCACCAATGAATCAATAGTATTGTCAAATAAAGATATGGAAACGAATAAATCTATGTAAAAAAAAAAAAAAAAAAAAGCCTCAATGAACTGTCATCTTTACGGTCAAATAAAGAAATGAATCAATCTATCAAGTGGTCTAAATGTAACAAAGCAATCATGATTTGGTGTTTTCTGATCAAATAAAAATTAAGAAATAAATCAATCAAGTGGCGTTCCAAATGTTACCCAAACCATTCTTTCGTTGCGGTTGTTGTTGTTGTGTTGTTGCTGTAGTTGTTACTATTGTTTTGTCCGTGATCAAATAAAGATGATGAATCAATCAATCAAGCATCACTGACTTGGTATTCTTCTGATCAAAAAGAAATAAAAAGTAAACAAATCAACTGGTATTCAAACTACAAGAAAACATCAGTCAGTTGGTGTTTTTCACATCAAATTAAACTGAGCAAATGAAACAGTCAATCTACTGGAATACAAAACATAAAATATCAATCTGATGAAATGTAGATTTGAAATAAAGTGAACGTAGTGTTTTCAATAAAAATGTATTAAAAGAACCGTATTACAAAGGTTAACTGTAATTTATTACATTCATAACTCAAAAAAAGGTCAAACAAAGGACTAAAACTCATGTCACACTATTTCTTCTCTAAAAAAAAAAGTCAAATGAAGGACTTCAATCCCCGTATCACACCATTTCTTCTGGGCAGAGTCCATAAATTAAATAAAGAACATCATACTTAATAAACAAAGACTAGAAACTCGGCCTGATAGACTCAGTTCTTTCCATGCCATCATTTTTAAAATGTGTGTACTAAACCTTGGGCTGGGTACCGTTAATAAAAAAAACAACAAAAAAAACCCCCGTGAATCAGCAATACGCACACACAAACATGCACACACATATGCATGCATGCCCATGCACGCAAGCACACACCCATACACACACACTAATTTGAAAAGAAATGAGCATATAAGCTCTGAGCTATGAACAATCTCTGAATATTAACTGAATAAATGACCAGTAACAAACAAACAAAATATCCGCATTAAAAGAAAAAAAAATCAAAACAAATTTAAACATCAAAAACATTCTACAGGTCTGCACTATTAAAATTTGATTTTCAATTTCCAAGTAGTTGGAAATTGCTGATTGTTGCATACATTCATGTCCATAACATGGAAATAGCATGGTAACATATGATATATGTGTGCAAGTATGTTACTATTTGAAATGCAAGTGCTTCTAAGGGGTTTTCATTTTAGATTAAGTACTTGAAAATCTTCATTATCTTTACTTCCACCAAGAAGGCGACATGTTTACCCATGTCAGATGGCCTCTGTCTGCCTGTCACCAACAGTGCCCCCAAACTACCCATCCCGTTTAGCTTAGTGGAATGTGTCTGAAGCATGCATTCAATGTTGACTTGGATCTGATTCAAACATCAAATCCTGGGTTTAACTTGTTTCGTTCTCTGTCACTGCAGGATACATACAGCATGTCTCAACTCTGTCATAAATTTCTCAAAATACATAACAAAACATCTCAAAGAAAGAAAAAAAGGAAAAAAAAAAAAAGAGGTATGTTACACTTAATGATACAGATGAATTGTAAAAAGATTCGGAGCATGGAAAAGGGAAGGTGTGGGGTGGGTGGGGTGGATATGGAATGAAGAGGAATATCACTTTAATCACTGCATGGTGAGAAAATAAGCCAGAAGCCAAAGTTAAGAGCACTGTTCAATTTTAGCAGAAATCTGTGTTCTCTCAAACAACCCTCCATCCTTCAGTGATTCCATCAATTCTTCATGCATCCTTCATCTGACGATGAATCGACACAAGACTACCATCCAAAAAAGCAAAATCAGTTCATCATTCATTCAAGCAACTGACCAGTCTCATTGAGTATGTTATTTGTTATGGTTGGTGACTCACCTCTGGAGAAAAGACCTGATAATTTCAGCTTAGTCGAAGGCCTGAGAGAAAAGCCTGTCACCTTCACTGTTTTGTTCCTGAAAAGTTTGGCAACAGGAAAATCAGTCTCTCAATGACATTTGCGGGAAGTGTAAAACCAAACCCAAACAAAACAAAACAAATCGAGAACAGACCAGTTTAAAGTAAGGATCGTTACACTTAACAAGCTGCTGTTTTTCTTTACCTTAGTTACATTCTTTGTTCCTTATTTTACTTTGTTACATCCTTTGTTCCTTATTTTTACCTTTGTTACATCCTCTGTTCCTTATTTTACCTTGTTACATCCTTTGTTCCTTATTTTTACCTTTGTTACATCCTCTGTTCCTTATTTTTACTTTGTTACATCTTTGTTCCTCATTTTTACCTTTGTTACATCCTTTGTTCCTTATTTTTACCTTTGTTACATCCTCTGTTCCTTATTTTTACCTTTGTTACATCCTTTGTTCCTTATTTTTACCTTTGTTACATCCTTTGTTCCTTATTTTTACCTTTGTTACATCCTCTGTTCCTTATGTTTATCTTATGTTTACCTTTGTTACATCCTCTGTTCCTTATGTTTACATTAGCCGCATCCGTAGTTCTTTACAGTGCCTGCATCTTTTGTCTTGATGTCATTTTGTGTAAACCGCAGCCTTTGGTACATTCTACAATCAGACTTTAACAACACTGATTTTTCATAACTAAATGAAGGTAACACTTCAAAACCATAAGAAAAAAACAGACACACAATATTTCTTTTCATGGAAAAAATCTGACACTTGCTTATCAATGCATTTCTGTAAAAAAAAACAAAAAAAACACAAAGATTTACATGTTTTTTACTCTGTTCAGTTTCTGAGAAAAATGCAGATATTCAGCATTTTTAACTCATGTGTGACATACATGTACCTTACCAGCTCCTCATTCTTGAACAAACACAGACCTGTCGACTCTTAATTTTCAACAAAAATGAGCATATTTTCTACGAGTGACTACAAATTTTCCTAGTTTTATGTAAAAGCAGGGTGGGGGTGGTGGGGGAGCTCAGGGGAGGAGGGGCTGGAAATATCATCGGCAGAGAGAACAGTGATACCTGATCTTGTAGCTACTACAGTAAAAAATAGGTTCTTTTAACACAAGTACTTTCCAACATGATTCATCAGCATACCTTGACATCAACTCATGCCCACTTGCCAGTTTTGTTGAGCCTATAGTCACACCATAGTTTCAACATACCGGCATGCTGTTGAAGAAGCAGCCAGCCAGGTGCAATTTCATTTTGCATACCAAAACATCACCATGGTTAAACAACCCAAGTAAATAACCACCCAAGAACTCCCTCACAAGATTCATCTCCCCCACCCCTCCCCCTCCTCCCCGATCCTTCCCCAACAATTATTATCTTAGCTTATCGTACTTGCTATATTTTTGCCAAGCATGTGTATAAAATATGGCAAAATCATACAGTAAACATGTCTGATAGTAGCACTACAGCAGAATGATGGCTTGTGAAACGAAGGGTACTTACATTCTGAAGTTGTAAGTGCAGGAAATATCTTGGAAGCAGCTCCTCTGTCATGAAGGTATGAGGACCGGCAGATCCAGCAACTAGCATGCATCTACTTTATGTTTTCTCATGATAATCCTGTGTGACCCTGTCCAAACAACACACACACACACACACACACGGTCCGCTTCATAAACATTTGATTAAATCTACTGTTGCTGTCACTGTTGCTGTTACAAGTCTTGCCACAGATAGGCAGATAGATCAGGATTGATGTAATAGAGACAGACAGGCAGATTTATATGAAATCACAATGGAAGAGCTCACATCTACAAGACTGAGAAGTGTGCCAGTATAGCTAACGGCTTGAGGGACTCAGGTTTCCAATGCCGAAGTTCTTGCCAAAGAGGCTGGAGCAAGCGGAGTGGTAGGCTCAGTAACCTAGGATCACATCAAGTGACTCTCGATTTTTGGCAAAATGTGGAGCAGAACTCTATTTGGAATGGCTGAGGCAGCTGAAAAGAGTTCCAGCTGGATATGGTCCAGGAAGAACAAAAGTGACTTTCATGAGGTGTAAAGTTCCCCATCAAGCAGCGTTGTCAATAACACACAAACAAGGGTCTGTTGCGCAAGATTTCAGGATTAACGCTTTGAAAGATGACGGTGACAGTGACGCAATGTATCAGATACTTCAGAGGCACTAGGACAATCTGCCCGCTACCAAACTTCCAGCTGATCAGCAAAAGAAAGAAAATGAAAACTCATTTTGCTTGAAACCATCATTTCAACAACCAATTAGTGTGCTTTCTTGCCAAAGAAATGATCATGTCACTGCTGGCACGGATAACAAGCATACAAATGCAATTGATGGAAACATTTGTAAACAGTTTTGAAGAATTGGTGTCTACAGCCATTCACACAGTGACAGAGGAATGGCTGTAGACAAAACTATAAGCAGACATGAAACATTTGGCTGTCAACTGAGGGGATCCAATCTGATACAAACATTCTGGTCCTAGGTTTTGTTTCTTTTTTAATTGAAAGGATATTGATTTTTTTTTTTTTTTAATGAAACAAACTAGACAGACATCTGTCTTCTTTTCCATTCTGTCAGTTTGATACATGGCCAAGACTTGCATAGTTTGCATGAGACAATCATGCCAGAGGTCATTCCATATACTTTTGCTGTCCAAACACGAACTCAACAGATATACAAGACGGAGTCAGAAAAGGCTAGAACAGGGAATACTACTGTTTAACAACTGTCAAAATGTGAGTAGAAACTCATCTCAACCACAGTTAAACAAGAAATCAAACATAACAACTTACCGAAGACAGCCAAACTCCTCATAATGACAGACACCAAACAACCCACCTTCTACCTGCTCCCTAAAATACACAAAACCAATACTCCCGGCAGACCCATTGTATCTGCATGCAGCTGCCCTACAGAACACATTTCACAGTACTTAGACTCTCTCCTCCAACCCATAGTACAAGGCCTCCCCACATACCTCAAAGACACTACACACACACTCAACATGATTAATTCATACAACACAGATCCCACTTTCAAACCCAGCCTCCTCTTTACCCTTGATGTCGTCTCTCTCTACACTTCCATCCCTCATGCTGATGGACTGAAGGCCCTCGCATTCTTTCTTAACACACGGCCCCCCAACCAACAACACCCTCCCACAGCTACACTGGTCAGACTTGCAGAATTAGTCCTCACCCTCAATACTTTTGAATTCAACAACCACACATTCTCACAAATCAGTGGTGTTGCTATGGGAACCAAAATGGGACCATCCTATGCCTGCCTCTTCATGGGACACCTAGAACACCGCCTACTAACCTCTTACACAGGCCCAACACCAGAGCTCTACAAAAGATACATAGATGATGGATTGGGAGCCACATCCATGCCAGAACATGACCTCCAGAATTTCCTCAACTTTGCACAGACCTTCCATCCATCCATCCAGCTGACCTACACCATTTCACAGTCAGTTAATTTCCTGGACATCACTATCTCCCTCAAAGATGGACTGCTTCAAACCTCAGTCTTCTACAAACCTACTGATGCGCACTCATACCTGGACTACACATCTTCCCACCACCAGTCCACTAAAAATAGCATTCCATATTCTGAATTCCTTCGCCTACGCAGACTGTGCTCTAGCGAAGAGGATTTCACTATACAAGCAGCCAAAATGTCTGATTTTTTCACCAACCGTGGATACCCTAGTGCCGTCATCACTGATGCTCTCAGCCGCACTGCAACTAAATCCAGAACATCTACTCTGGAAACTAAACCTCCCAAAGAGACAGACAGACCCACTGCCTGCCTTCTCTTCCATCCTCACAATCTGCCCATCTGCAGGATCCTGAAGTCTAACTGGCACATAGTAGAAAATCATAAACCTGCCTTTGAGACCACACCAATGATCACTTTCAAACGTGACAAAAACCTCAACGACCTACTGGTGCGCTCTAAGCTGAACAAAATCTCAACACCTAAGCCACCAGGTACTTTCCCCTGCTCAAAACCCAACTGCAAAATCTGCTCTCTCACCAAACCAGACACCATCCTACATGGCCCCACAGGCTCTTTCACTATTAAATGCACTTTCTCCTGCCAGAGCCACAACATTGTGTATGCCATCCACTGTCAGCTGTGCGGTAAGATCTATGTAGGTGAGACATCTCGCACACTTGAGACGCGCATCTCTGAACACCTGGCCAACATTCGCCACCATCGGCCCAAACCAGTCGCTCTACACTTCAACCATGCCCAACACAACATCAACCATGTCAAAGTCTTGGCACTTTGGCAATCTAAGAGTGACAGCTTGGAACGCCTTATGCAGGAATCTCATCTCATTGCCAAACTGGGCACCGTCCACCCTCATGGCATCAACGTCCAAAAGTAGTATGTACCATTCCATCTCTGCAGCTCCAGCCTGAAATATCCCCCACCTACACACACCCATACCACCCTACCTCCCTCTGTTTACCTCAGACATAGGTTGCAGCTATCATCATCTTCCCTTTTGCTACACTCTCTGAGTCTCTCCATTTGCTACATCAATCGACTTACTCCCCCCTCCCCCTGCCCTAGTAATGTGTGTAGGGGTGTTGGTGGATATGGCGGTTGCTGGGGGTGGAGGTGGGGGTAACCAATGAATAAGGCTGATATTACAAATGGAACACACACACACACACACACACACACACACACACACACACACACACACTCACACACACACATACACATAATAAATAGAATGCTGGCTCCTTTATTGTTGGTCGTGAGGGGGGGGGGGGGGGGAGGAGAGAGAGAGAGAGAGAGATTGTGTATAGGTGTGAATATGTTGCCCCTCCCCCTCCCCCAGTTAGTACGTAAACCCATCCCCTTCTTCCCTCCACCCTCATAGCATCAACACCTTAAAGTAACATGTACCAACCCACCACTTCAATCTCAGCCCATAATATCCTCCCACAACACACACACATACTACCTTATCTCCCACTATTCACCTCACACACAACTTATAGCTATCTTATTTATGCATTTATTATCATTATTATTTTTTTAATTTTTTTATTATTTTTTTTTTTTAATTATCATTATTATTTACTGATTTTTTAATTTATTATTATTTTTAATGTTTCATTTATTTATTTATTTGATTATTATAAAAATGTATTTTCTAAATATATTTCTGTATCATGCTTTCATTACCTTAACCTTCACTATCGTTGTTAGCAGTATCATTCAGTAATACTATTACTAGTATTGATACTACCACTGGCATTGACATCACCATCGCCTTCGCCTCTGGGACTGTTGCCACGGCAACCCTGCTGTTTAAGAATCCTCTAACCCACTCTCCTTTCTCCCATACCCATACTTATTGACACTAAGATTGGTAGTAATCTTGTCCCTTTTTTTTTCTTTTTTTTTCTCAGTATTTTGACCATTATTAGTATTCCTATCAGTAATATTATTATCTTCATTACGACTTTGACTCGCTCACTATTTGATATTTCCCTTCCAACAGCCTCGTTCTCATTCAACGCCTTCTTCCTTGCGCTGAACCCTGCGAAGTGATCTGAAGCGATCAAAGCTAAGTGAATTTTCATTGTTTTATTCCTTAATGTCTCACCTGATGAAGACCTAAGAGGTCGAAACGCGTTGTGTTTCGTCTTGTGACTCGTTTGTCCACGTTCTCTGGGCGGTTCGCTAACAGTTATTTAAGATTTGTTTCTGAAGATTATTATCTTCAGAAACACGATGACGAGATTGTCACCATCTCTTCGACTTATTTCTGAAGATTTAGGATGCATAAATAGATAGACAGATTGAAAAACAGATAGATAGATGGTCAGATAGACAGATGGAGATATAACAGTGTGTAAATCTTGCATCAATTGGTAAAACAGCTCTATGCCTTCTGCGCCGTTGTTTGCAATGTTGGCTGTCCGCTGCAGGTCTGACTTTCGAGTCACTGCCTATGAATTATTCATGATGCCTTGCCTAATATAGTAGCATGACGTTGTGTAAACAGATTTTATGCACAGCTAGAACAAATATTTTCTGTTCCAAAATGTACATTAACTTGCACAGCCCTGACATCATAAACAGGACTCATTTAGTCTTTGTTAATGTATAAAGTGCCTAGAGTTTTCATGTTTGTGAGTGTCTGCAAAGTCTCACACAATAATTACATTTGGTCATACCTTAATCTCACCTAAAAGTTCTAAACGCTGAGACAGCAGCCATTACAACTCAACCTGCTGTCATCTTGTGTCACCTGTTGTGACCTTTCTTTTGAGGAGTCACATGACCCTATTTTGCACTCACACTAGATCTCTAGTGAATTTCAATTTATATTCTGTGGGTGAAATTTTATAAAAATTGTAACTTTCTTATCAGATCTCTTATCCAGACACTTCTGCACCATTCTTTGTACTCATTCTGATGGTAGTATTTATATTTAAATAATGTGAACTATTTTTACACATATATCCCTACATCTAGCACACACACACACACACACACACACACACACACACACACACACACACACACACACACACACGTGTGTGTGTGTGTGTGTGTGTGTGTGTGTGTGTGTGTGTGTGTGTGTGTGTGTGTGTGTGTGTACGTGTGTGTGTGTGTGTGTGTGTGTGTGTGTGTGATGCCAGACAATTACGCAGTGGGGGAAAACAAGTGCAGGCTAACAATTCTTCCGTCATAGTAATGACTTGGCAAAGATCTGAACTTCAAGAAAAAAATAAGGGAGGGATTGACAATGAAAAAAATGGGAACATACAATTAAGAAAATGCATATCATAAACATGAAAACCCTTCACTAGCTGCATGAGGGAACCATCGTCATCCCTCTTGAACTAGTTGAAGGCAGATCTGTTGGTACTGCCTGCTCCTAGGCCTTTTGTCCGCTGGATCAGACTCATCAGGGAGACATGGCTGATTGTGTCTGTGCTCATGGCATCAAATAGAGGCACACCACAGTCCATAACTCTGTGGTGTTCTCACCACCAAGGGCTAAAAAAAGAATCCAACAGCACCCCCACAGCAGCCAACGAAGGGTACAAATGAAACAAAACTAAAGTGCGGAGAGAAACAAAGTTACTAAAAAATTAAAAACATTATGCAAACAGTACAAAGCGTAGGGGACAATCTTTGAACCTACAATGCCTGTGGATCCATCCAAGGATGCAAGGACGATCAAAAGATATGGAACAGTCTGAGTGGTCAGCTCTGCTCAATAACCCTAGCATTGTCAGTGGCTATGAATTGTGCAGAACAACCTTTACTTGGATCTCCTAAGAGATGCAATCTCCCACTGATTGACCAAACATATAATGCCAAACAATTACGTAGTGGGGGGCTATATATATATATATATATATATATATATGTGTGTGTGTGTGTGTGTGTGTGTGTGTGTGTGTATGTGTGTGTGTGTGTGTGTTTGTGTGTGTGTGACATACTGGACAGTTTATCCATCATTTATTTATCTGCTTGAACTTTTTGATGTAAGGAATGGCAACTTTCTCAAACTTGCCTGTATGCTACTGTGCCAACGTTGCTTATACTGAGACATCGTTTCAAGCAAATCATTACAAAGATGGCAGAGTCTAGGTTATCTTAACTATAATTGTTCACAGTACATAGTTTCCGCCGTGTCTGATTGAGTTTTGTCAAACGAACTGAAAATTCTAAAAACTGATAGTCATGAGCTTTCCAATGATAATCCATATCTAAGCGTCTTAAACGACATATTACAACATTAAGAAGTTACCTGCTTGGGAACAATCGCTTGCAGCTCACTTTCACACGCAAATCTTGCATCACAGTTCAGGACTGATCAAAGCTGAACTTCGTTCTAGGAAAACATCCCGACGCATACTTCCTGGATTTGAAATGTCGCGCGACTATGCAAACCCCGTCGTATTCCCGGGAAAAAAAAAAAAAAAAAGACGGAAGGAAACTTTTGGCCGTCACATGTTATAGGGAGGTCAATCTGAAATACTCATCCTGGCTAATCGATGCAGTTCCACCAAAACGTTATGTGAGAGATGACAAGGCTACATCAACGATTGTGGAGTCCGTTTTGTCTGCTTCTTCAAACATCATGAATGTGTTAAGCAGAGTCGTGCAATTCAATTTCAGTTTTGTCAAGTTTGCGGATTCATCCACAATTCTTTCGAATCTTCTGGATTATGTGATCCAGATCAGTCTGCAAAACCACGAGGCCAATGTGTATGGGCAGTAAACAAAAAATAGCAAGCACATAAACAGACAGAATAATTTTATACGTAAATGATGCAATTGTTGCTTCTGGTGTGAAATTTTAAAGGGTACATAACCTATACTGATGTGGCAAAGTGGACTTAGTGCATAGGCAGTGTTGTGAGTTAACTCCCTTATGGTAACTATGACGGTCGTCATAACGAAGTTCCAAGTGGCTGAAGTAAACACAGTATCACACTAAGCCACAATCAAGACTTATTTCATGGTGGCAGCGGTAAAATAGCTCGAAAGAAGCAGTATGGCGAAAATTCCGGAGATGGACTGGTCAGGAGAGAACCTAGCTGAAGCGCTAGCGATTTTCAAGCAGACCATCGCATACTTTTTGGAAGATGAAAACGTAACTAGGCCAGAGAAGAAAGCGTTAAAAATTATACGTAGCCTTGGCGCTGAAGGTATCAAACGACTACACGCTTCTGGGCTGTCTGAGCAAGACAAGAAAGACCCAGAGAGAACTATAAAATAGGCATTCTGGCTCACCCACCTCCGCCAGCTCCAACCGGCTAAAGCCGGTTTCGCTGTTGCTCCGCCGGCTTACCCAGAATGCCTATTTTATAGTTCTCTAATAGTAAACACTTTACAAACATACATAATGTGTAGGATTATCTGTTTTTAACACTAATTTAGAAAACTTTTGAGACTTAAGTTTTTGCTTAATCCTTCGTTTTTCTTGATCGTTTTCAATAACATCATTTTCTTTCATACATTCATCAAATGCGTCTCTGTCTTTCATGTGGAATAAAACCACTGTCTTTAATTGCTCTCTAAAGTCTTTTAAAACTGAGTTATATTTTTGACATAAAATCCACACACTTATCCCAGCATGTCTTCCACTGAAAGCCAGTTTTGACAAAGCGTTTCTTTTTTTGACTATATCCTTTTCTGCTGAACAATCATCTATAATAAATAGTGTCTGAGTTCCTTCAAACTGTCTAAAGAAATGTTCTAAACACTCACTCAGTTTATTGCTAGGATCAACTAAATATATGTCATCATCTGTCCATATAAACCTTCTGTCGTGATATGCTTTGTTCCATTTAAGTGTTGGGCAGAAAATTACTATATGATCAAAATTATAACGATAAACTGTTTGTAATAGGTCGAGGACAAATATTGTTTTTCCACAACCAGTCTGTCCACAAATCAATGAACAATGAGGGGTTTTTGTCATAAAGTTTAACATCGGCATTGACACCAAAGTCGTCTGCTCCATAGTTTTAAAACAGAATTTAATCTAATCCAGTTATTGTTTTTATCATACTCTCTGTCAAAACTTGTTCAGTATAATAAAACCCTATAAGGCCCAAATGTGTAAGATTAATCCAGTTCAGTTCTGTAAGATCGTTTCTATTTAAACTAATATCAATTTTGTTGCTTGTTGTTATGACCTTAATATCCTCGCCATTGTAAAGAACGACGACAGTAACTTTAAGTTTGTCAACGTCTAAGTTTTGCCAGCTAATAAGAATTCCTTCCATAAGGTTGTCACTGACACCCACAGCTCCATTTCTTGCCTCATCTTTTAAGACAGAAATTTTAAATATCATTGTGAACGTGTCTCCTAATTTTGTGCGTGGAATGAACTGTAATTTTGTAGAAGCTTTCTTTAAAACCGATTCTCTTCTGTGGAGGATGTACTGTTTGTCCCCAAACGGCTTTATTTCGATCTCTTTCCGACTGTTGTCCTCTGGCATAAGACTTACATGTAAAGGGCCAGAGTTCAATGCTTTTCTGAAACTTTTTTGACGGTCAAAAAATGTAAATGGGCTTACGAATTCAAATTTTATGTCCCATTCTAAATATGGTTCTAAGTGCCATTTGTTGTCAGTTTTTCGAACTATTTTATATTCATACTGACCCGCATTATTTGCTTCTACATTGCGTAGTTGTTCTAGTTTAGGAAACCTTTTGTTGTCGTCAACCTCTTTGCGTTTATAATAACCATCTTTAGTGTACTCAAAACCATATAAAGTGCCTATCTCACCGTTTTGTTCAAAGTCCTCAACGTCTGCAAGGTCTTTTAATTCTAAAGTTACACACCTCTCAGGCGCTAATGTAACTCCTGATTCTTCTGGTCCACGTGACATTTTTTAAAACAACGTATTATTTTATTTCCAAAACAATGTGCAGGTTATCACATTTCACGACTTTCCCTGTTTTATCTGTGATCTTTATATTAAATGATCTGACCCTCCCACAAGCTAATCTTTTAAACTGTAAATTAGGGAATCGTATAATTTCATAATCGCAATATGCAGCTTTCCCTGATGGAAGAGCTCTTAAAACAGTTGAGGGCCTTCCATCATATAAGTTTTCATCAGTGCTCAGCTCATCCAAATGTACATAGAGTAATGGATATAAGGCAAGATCGAGCGGATATTCTCCCTCAAAAGTAGTTTCGTCTGGTGCAACTCTAAATTTATGATAGGCTTGATTGATTTTAAAGCCTAACATTTTAGCTAGCTCTACATCAAAAAAGTAATGGACTACTTCTTTTTCAGGTTTGAATGTTAACATTGTTTTTAGATTTGCATTGTTAAGTTTGAGAGTAATGTCGAAGTTACTCATTGCTTCTTTTAGCGAGCAAAACCCGTAATAACCATCAGGTATAGTTAACTGGCTAATTACGTCTCCTCTTCTGTCAAGTTTTGAAATCTTATTATTCCTCTTGGATTGACTTATATTAAACCATACGACTTTGTAGAATATTTCATGGAGTGCGACCCTTTGGGTTCCGCAGTTATTATCAATAGCATATTCTAAAAACGAAGGACTGTCTTGAGTTGTTATTGTTACAAACATTTTTAAAACAATTTAAAAATGAGTGCATTCAAATATACTAATGCAAAATATTCTGTCGGACCGCACTACAATCCTAAAAATATAACAACTGACACCCTCGACATTTCTGTGACTCAGACTGACGCCTTTCAAGTAAAGGTTAGTACTCCATTGGATCGTTATCTTAACCCTCCTATCAAAAAAGACTACATCGCGAAAGTGTGGTTCAGTCATCCGATGCAGTTTTATCAGAACCAGTTAAACTTTGCTGTGTTTTGCGCATCAACTGGGTGTGGAGTGTCGTATGCTGATCATTTAAATCATCCTGATCCTTTGGTGAGGTCAGTGTATAGATTTCATTTTTATTACACCTTCAGACGTATTTTGTCTGAACTGCAAGCGCCATTACCAAATGACAAAACGTTTAATCCATTCAGCAACAGAATAGATTACAAGGCTTTTGAAAGGATCTGTAACGAATTTGATATTGACCCAAAGACAGACTTTAGACAAAAGTTGGATCTTAATCATGGTTTAGGCACTCTTTATTATTGGGGCGTGCATAGAAAGTATAACTATGATTGGAATCCTCCTTACACATCTTTCTCTTCAGGCACAACTGTTCACCTCGGGTCCATAGAGCAAGAGCATAAAACAGCATGGACAACATTTATTTTGGATACTTCTAATGGTCTAACTAGAGCGGGAATAGAACGAATAAACGACTCCATTCGTACTTATGTTTGGTGTTTGCTAGGTTCGCAAGCACAAACGAGATCAAACATAATTGATCCTTCTACTGGCTTTGACGCCCAAAAACAGTATTTAGCAAATTTAGAGGATTCTATTAATTCTGCAATTGATTTGCCTTCAAGTATTAAAAGGTACCAAAATGTTTTGCAATACGCAAGATCGAAAGTAGACTTTGCTGTTGGCACTGGTTTATACATGCTGCCTTCTGACCTCAGACTTCAGATAGGAACAATAATAAACTATAATAATGAAATCCTTGTGGCTGGTAAAGAAGAGAAGGTCGGAAAAAACGACATAAATTCTAAGCCAGCAATAGCAATAAAAAAAGAAGCCCCACCAATCCCCGAGCCCCCCAAACCCCCCCATTCAATCCTTGTGGCCCCAAGAAATAATGACCATGAATATGAAAAGACGGCACTTGTTATTGGATTAACTGCCCTAGGATTACTTGGTCTTTATCTTACTAAAGAGTAACCCAACTATTAAGACAACTAATGCCCATAAGTGCTCGGCCATAAAGCCAACTACTTTACTTGCAGTAGACAAAAGCCAGCTAACGATCCCCCCTATTATACCAGGCAAAGAGTCTATTGCCTTACTGGCTAATTTTTTTTAATAAACTTGCAAGATGATCAAGTTGTTTTTTTACCCATGATTTATCTGATGGTGGTCCTGGTGGCACTGCTCCCCCACCACCGCCGCCTGTAATAGCCAACACCAGTGTACTTATTGCAAATCCTAAGGCTGTTATAACGCTCGCTAATGTGACACCTTGCTCTCTAAACAGTGTTCTTATTCGTTCTGCTAGCGTCGTGTCTTCATATAAAATTCTTTGGATAGTTTCTCTTATTCTGCTCACTTGAGTTCGTAATTGTTCTCGGTTAGTAGACAGCACTTCTAGTCTTGCTGATCTCTCTTGTTCAAGATCTTTTAGTCTTTGTGTTATTCTTTCTTTAACACCAGGTCCTAAGTTGTGGTCATCAGCCTCAACTAGTTTTTCTTTTTCTCTTTTTATATGCTCATCTAGTTCACCCAGTTTTGCTAAATTGTTTGTTAATTCGCCTCTGATGCTTTTCAAAGCATGATCAAGGGCCGTTATTTCTCTCATAGGTAGCGGCGGATCGTGCATAGTTTTTAATACTGTTTCTTCTGAAAAACTGGTTTCTATTATTTCGTCTGCTGTTGGGCTTAAATCTTTAAGGGGTATGTTTTGTATTTGGTTATCTGTTGGGAGTTCTTGTAGTGTGTTTTGAAGTTTAGCAACTGCCTCACTGTCTAATCTTCGCGGTTTAGCAATGCCAAGGCGATTTTGATCGCTCACACTGAGCCTTTGTCTAATTGTAGTCTTTGCTAAAAACTTTGATGGGTCTGGTTTAGTTGTAAGCTGAACAAGTTGTCCTTGCTCGTTTTTCACAAACAAATGGTCATCTTTTGTTTCAAAATCATTAGGGTCTATAAATTCGGGAGGTTCTTGGCCTAAACTTTGATAAAATGATTTGACCTTACTTTCTGTTAATTCACGCCGCAATGATTGTAATGGATGTGTCAAAGGCGTCATTTCACTCATGTCGTCTCCAGGATCAAAAACATCATAATCTTCTTCTGCCATGTTTTTAAATAATTAACTTTTTATTTTGTTTTATAAAAAAAATGTCACAAGCATATGGTTCGATTCTTGACCCGCATAGAAGACTGAAAGAGCCCTTTGGCGTGAAGGGAAATTTAAACAGAATATTATTGTTCCAAATAATCCATCTACTATTGATTCAGATCAGATTCTTACTGTCAAATTTCCAGACCTAGGAGCAGATGAAGTGATTGTGCCGGGATCTGCACGGCTTACTTTTAAAATAGAACTTGATTCAGCAACAGACGTAAACAGGACAGTTGTACAGAATCTGGGACGGGCAATCGTTAAGAAAATTTCTATAAAACTTGAGGGGCAAGAAATATTTTCTTTACACAATGCAGACATATTTCTAATCTATTCTGATCTATGGCTAACCGCGAATGAAAGGGCCGATCTTGCGTTTCAAGGAATCGAAAATAAAAGAAGCACTAAAACACAGAATAGACGCCGAAGATGCTAAAGACGGTAACAAGTATGAAGCTGTAAGTTTTGCTTATGGAAATCGCTTTTCCATACCCTTAGATTTTGAGTTGTTAAAAGCGCATGCGCCATACTTTCAAGGAGCATTAAAAGACAGATTGTCATATGAACTAACTTTTAATGAATACAAACGTGTCATTAGATCGACAGACACTGATTCCAAGTACAGCATTTTCGACATCTCGTTAGAGTTTGACATTGTTAGCAACCCTAACTTAGCAAGGCTGATTGAGCAACAATATCAGTCAAAATTAGCATATATTACGAAAGAGTGATTCATCATTCAAAATATCCTAAAGCAGAGCAGACACTATATGGAACTTTAGTTTTAGCGCCGCAGCAA
>CM065729.1:5201890-5226890 GCA_033310375.1 Conus canariensis
AGAAAACGTTGCAATTAAGTTGACTTCAAAACCTAATTATCAGGACTTCAGAAGATTTCATGATCAGCTTTTTGGCATAATGATGAAAAAAAAGAAAGTCAAATTGGATAAGCCCGTTTTTATTGGGTTTACTGTTTTAGAGCTGTCGAAGCTTTTGATGTTAGAATTTCTTTACGACTACTTTAAGCCCTTGTATCCTGAGTCCAAAGTACTTTACACAGATACAGATTCCTTTGTAATCGACATCCCTACTGAAGATATCTATAAAGACATGGAATTAGAAGTAGCTAAAGGGCATGCGGGATGGTACGACACATCTCATTACCCTAAAGATTCGCCTTTGCATTCAGATATTAACAAGAAGGTTTTAGGTAAGATGAAGGATGAATTATCTGGTGGTGTGATCAAGGAGTTTGTTGGTTTGAGGTCGAAAATGTACAGTCTTTCAAGCCAAAAAAAAGTTGTTAAAAAAGCAAAGGGAATATCTCGCAGTGTTGTGCAGTCAAGCATATCCCATGACAACTATAAAAAAGCATTGTTTGACAATAAGACTTTTCATCATGACAACGTAAAACTACGATCTAATCTACATGAGATCAACACAACTGTTGTAACAAAGAAGTCATTAGATAGAACAAACACAAAACGTGTGTTTGTTAATCCAGAGTTTTCATATGCAATCGGGCATTGGAGAATAGTATAATCATATGGGCTTATATTTTTCAGCAATCGCACGTTCAATTATATCATCATCTAATTTAGCAAAATTAATATTATTTATTAATGCTAGATGTGCTTTAATTTTTTTTGTCATTTCGCAATATTCATGTTCCCATACCCATAAATCAAAATAAAAGCTTTGGGGTTTAAAGCGATTGTCTGGCGATTGTTCTAGCCAAGGATTGTCAATCTTCTCAAATACTTCTTTAATGATATACTGATACTCAAATAAATCTTGCATTAATTTTAAAGACTTTTCCTTTGTCATTTCTGCCATTTCCCTTTGAGCTTCCATTTTAAACCCAAATGTATTTGCGTAGATTAAAACAGTTCGTTAAGCTTAACTATATCATCACCCAATTCAACCAAATTATTTTTCATTACTGCTAAATGCGCTCGAATTTTTTTAATATATTCCCAATCAAAATTTGAGGTTTTGTCTAGCATGGCATAATCAATCTTCTTAAATATTAGTCTAATAGCAAGATTATAATCAAATATTTCTCGCATTATTTCTAAGGACTCTTCCTTCACCATTCTTGCTTCCAGTGCCATTTTACGTAAGGATTCTTCCTTTTCCATTCTTGCCGCCATTTTAATTTAAATTAAAAAATAATTAAGCGACTGGAACTGTGTCTGGAGGGATTATCTGCAGTTCTTCCTTCACAAAAGATCTTTGAGGGGCCGGCCGTTTTGTTGTGTCAGTTTCTCGTAAATAATACACGGGTGGATTCATTTTCACAATTTTTTTTATCTCATATGGATCAACACTCCAAACTGGATCTGTTGCCCTGATGCGAGTGTCCCCTTCTGCTTCTCCCGGCGAATAAAGGTACCTTACTTTCAAACCAAATGGTAATAGTTTGCTTGATGAAGACTCTCCTTCAACAACATTTATTGTTTGTTTTCTGATTGCTTGTACTGGTTTTAAACCTTTAAATTCTTCATTATTCATTGCGCGCAAAACTGAGGGCAGTCTTCTAACCCATTCTGTGTTGCGAGAATTGTCAATCAGCTCTCTGTGATACTGGTAGGAGAAAAGTCTTTCAGATAACTGTTTGTTAAAGTTTTCAACCAAACCCTGTGATCTGTGAACACCCGGAATGCCTCTTTTAATGGTAACTCTATGTTTTAACAATAATTGATTCACTTGACCTTTAAATTCTTTTCCATCATCGACTTGAATCATGCGAGGATAAGTTAAGGGTCCTCGTTGATATATCAGTTGTATAGCGACAGCAACAGCAGAAGCACTCTTTTGTGTTAATGGTTCCGCATCTTTGTATCTTGAAGCTATGTCAATGACTGTAAGTGCGTACTTAAATCTTTTTCGTCTAATCGTATCATGGGGTAAATATAGAAGATCCATTTGATGGGTGTCGTTTGGAGTTATATTCACAAAGTGTGGTCTTTGTATTCGTTTAGGCGCTGGTAGATAAATTTGCCAAATCGCTTGTTTAGATAACCATTCTTTTGCTGTTTGTTCACTGACTCCAGCTGCTTGGCTTAGCTTTTTAATTGCTGTTATTCCCTTCCAATATCCTTTTGGCGAATAATAGATCTTGTTCATTTTTTATTCAGCCAATATTATGTGCAACAAAATACACAACGGTCATGCCAAAGGCAATAAACAATATTTCTTGCATCTTTTGTTTTTCTGATGGTTGATAAAAATCGCTGAATTTTGGTGGAGGCAATGTCTCGATTGGCTTGCCTGTTACAAGATAATATTCTTTTATTGCTTGATCAACATCTTTAAATGTGTAAGCTGCATGTCCCTGTTGTTTAAGTCTGTCGTTAATAAAATCTAACTGCTCCATTCTTTGCTTTTCATAGGTGTCTTGTGCAGCAGCTAGTTGCTCCATAGCTCTGTTATGTCTTTTTCTCTCATCGTTATTTTGTAGTTTACTAAACGCGTAATTACTTCGCTAAAAGCAAGCGCATTAACCACAGCGCCACCAATCATCATTACGAGTGAAGCCATTTTTATAAATGTATTTTTTTAATTTTACATATTGATACTGTCTGGAATTATTCCTTGCTTAACTAGAAAATCTTTCGTAGCAAATGAAGCTGTAATAACAGCAATCAACTTTGCTGAGTCTTCAAAGTCTAGTTTGCCAAGATCTGCTGGTTTTATTTTTAACAGGCTTTTACCAAGCATTGTGTATCCTACACTTAGGCCTCCAATAACAGCAGAATGGTATACAAGGTTAGTAATAGTTTTTTCGGTGCTCATTTTTAAAAAATAAAATAATATTTATTCATTAATAAAACATGAACTGCGATGATTTACTTCCTGAACTTACAAATGATCAAGTTGATGACCAAGCTATTATGCGCCAAAAGGAAAGGCTGTATTCTTTGGCGGCGTGTGGAAAAACAAAACAGTACCTCGGAAATGAATTCAGCATAGAACAGATTCAACAGATGTCAACGCAAGACATTGTAAAGTATCACAACAGGTATGAAGCGCAACTGGGGTCAAGAATGGTAAAAAGTGTTGGGCAAACGGTTCTTAGTTTGTACACTAAACTAGTTAGTAGATTTGCTCCCATTGATTCTGAACAAGATTTTATGTATGATTTAACGCAGGATCCAGTTTTAACAAAGTCATTAGAGTCTCTAGGATGTGATCTATATTACAGATTTGGAACATTATTGTCGCCATTAATCATGGGATTAATTACTTTTAATCATATAGATTTTGTTTCCCTTCAAAATGACCGAGCCAGAAAATCAGCAGAAAACATTGATGGAGAAAGTGACCAGTAAAAAGCCTCCTCATCCTGGGCGTGTTGCAGCAGGAAAAAAATTAGCAGAGTGGAACAAACAAAAAAAATTAATGTTGCAATCACAGAATATAACTCATAATGAAAACATAACACCGCCAACGCCAACAGTTGTTTCAATGCCAGCTGTAAATACACAAGTTGATTCAAGACCTACAACACCAAAGTCGACATGGATTATTTGGATTAAAAGAGTTAGCATTTTTGGCGTCATTGCTGTTGGTGGGGGTGGTTATTACGTTTATAAAACATATAAACAACGCCAGCAAAAACCAAAGCAGTCAAAAAAATCTCAACCACTAAATACAGAAGCCAAACAAAAAAGCATGCCAGAACCGCCAACAACAAAAGATCATTTTGATCCATTTCAGATGGAATAATATTTCAAGAACTTAATAAATAATTATAAGTGACTTGAATAAGAACTTGATAACGACTTGATGACGACTTGATAAAACTTAAATAAGAACTTGATAAGAACTTGATAAGAACTTAATGACGACTTGATAAAAACTTAATGACGACTTGATGACGACTTGTTAAGAACTTGAATAAGTACTTGAATAAGTACTTGAATAAGAACTTGTTAAGAACTTGATGATGACTTGTTAAGAACTTGTTAAGAACTTAAATAAGAACGTGATGCCGACTTGAATAAGAACCTAGAACGACTTAATGACGATTTTTTTTCACAATTAATTGTTACATTCTTTTCCGGGGAGACAACTCCCTTCTGCCTTTATGTAGTATCTAGGTCAGACATGTCTGGCCACGGCTTACTCAACTGCACAATAGCCGAGTCGAAGCGCCGCACTGTTTCCGGGTTCGTGTCAAGTTACACATAAGGGCGCCGGGCCGCCCACGCGGCATTGTATAAATTTAGCCGGCTAAATTCCCCACCGGCGTCGTTTAGTACAGGCGTTAGACGTCATTGTATAAATTTAGGCGGCTAAATTCCCCACCTCAAAATAATCTTTTCCCAATTTTATGTATTAAAAGCAGCATTTTTATATTTAAATCTAAAAGCATTTAAAACAAATATTTATTAAAAAGTAGTGACTAAAAAGTAAGGTAAGATGCACTTTGTTATTTAGCTTTTGGTGTTGTTTTAACAACTTTAAAAAACAACTTTACTCTAGGCAAATAAAAACAACTTTACAAGTAGACACCATGTAATTGTAAAGCGTTTGTTTGTGTACAGTATATATATAAATCTTGAAGTTAACAACATTGGGGATATGCCTGCAGTAGTTTTAAATACTTGGTTGTCATGGCATTGAAAAGTCTAAATTTGCCCTCTTCCCTGCCCTCAAGTGATCCTTCCTACTTTCGTATTGGGTCACTGGCGCGGCTATAAACGCCCGTAAACCCAGAATATGGTCACTGGCGCGGCTATAAACGCCCGTAAACCTAAAATGGTCGCCCTGGTGTGGCTATGGGAAGGACCACTAAAATGGGGGTGAGGGGATTGCCCAAATTAGACAAATAGAAAGCAGGCAAACAAGTATAAAAGTATACTACTGTTGGAGGCATATTCCCAAAACCCTTCACATCTGGCCGTGTTATATGTGACCCTCTGGGTCTGGCTTGGGGCCCTAGGGCGCCATAGGGTCTCAAGTGAGATCCAGAGGTGATCAGTAATGCGGCCAGATGTGAAGAGTTTTGCAGAAATTTATTTCACATTTGATGAATGTATGCGGGAAAATGATGTTATTGATCAAGAAAAAACTTAAGTCTCAAAAGTTTTCTAAATTAGTGTTAAAAACAGATAATCCTACACATTATGTATGTTTGTAAAGTGTTTACTATTAGAGAACTATAAAATAGGCATTCTGGGTAAGCCGGCGGAGCAACAGCGAAACCGGCTTTAGCCGGTTGGAGCTGGCGGAGGTGGGTGAGCCAGAATGCCTATTTTATAGTTCTCTCCCAGACAAACTGTGGACGTTTTTTGAAGGCCAGCTACAAGTCAATATCAATTTCCGAGTTCACCGCCTGCAGTTGATGAGCATGAGACGGTCAGAAAACGAAACTCTGGATGACTTTTGCACAAGAGCTAGAACTACTGCACTCAAGTGCCAGTTTGAGCAGAATGAGCTAGAAGAAAGACTGCTTGAGTTGATCATGTGATGTAATTTAGAATTGTCGTAGTATGTTTACGTCAGATGTTGAAGTCGTCATAGGAGGACGCAGAGGGGCTTCTTGACTGGATACCTGCCACGGATTGTCGTCGTGATGTGTACTTCTCTTCAGAACTAGTTTTATGTGTTTTGTCTTACTTGAAGAACATTGTAACTGTATAAAAACACAATTTGGTGTCAGAAGTGGGATCCGAACCCACGCCCACATTCGTGGACCAGAACTTGAGTCAGATTTCCTCAGATGAAACAAGCAGAAGAAAAACAAAAGGAGAACATGAAGAAAAACTTTGACCGACGTCACAAGGCCAAACCTCTGTAAGACAATGATT
Source organism: Conus canariensis (assembly GCA_033310375.1). Taxonomy (NCBI): domain Eukaryota; kingdom Metazoa; phylum Mollusca; class Gastropoda; order Neogastropoda; family Conidae; genus Conus; species Conus canariensis. The sequence continues at coordinate 5,207,870 of CM065729.1, forward strand.
GATACAACTGTCTTGGAATCTTAACTGCTCCAAAATTTCAAAGAAAGAGTCAACTGAAGTTCAGTAAAATCTTTGAACCAAACTCAATTTGTTTCTGTGAACCTTACAAGCACAACAAATGACAGCTGATCATTTTCATGCAACATTAACATGCTACTTTCCATAGTTTATTAGTGTATTCACCGATAACCTGAAACAGAAACTGAGTAGCAGCAATTGAGAATAAACAGTCCACATGTAACAACTTGATTTTCTCCCCTCATTTCTGCAAGGGAAAAACTTCTCCAATACTCTACCATATTACACCTGATGGCCCTACCACTTGGAACCCTTCTTCTTCTTCTTCTGTGCCTGGGCTGGTTTCTGCTGTCGAGGACCAGCTGCTTGCGGAGATGTTGTAGACGCTGCCGCGGACGGGGTGGAGGTGGCAGAACCTGGCCGAGGAGATGAGGGGTCACTGCCGCCACCTGGCGAAGGCTTGCTGGCATCAAGATCTGCAGACACCATTCCTGATCCCTGTGTACATTTGCCGATGTCTTTGCGTTTGTCTTTCCGCTTTCGGAAGTAGGACCTTTCTCTCCGTGGTAACCATCTCTCAGGATCCAAATCCCCAACATCAATGTTACTCTTGGGAAGCTTGCCCTTCTTCTTCTTCTTTTTCTTTTTCCTAATGGGTACATCTCCATATGTTCCAGGGGAGGCCTCCCCTCCTTTCTGTGTTTTCTTCATGTACTTGGGTCCCAGAGTGCTGAAGGTGCTCTCCAGGCTGTCCACGTCCACCCCCTGAGCTATCTCGGACACCGGCGGCAAGTCTTTGCTGATTTCCTTTGCCTTGGCAGTGTCGAACTGGGAATAGGCAGAGATGAGGTGTGCCAGGATCAACGGATCTTTGGGATTACGCTTTCTCTGGTCCCCCAGCATCTGGGCAGCCACCTGACTGTTGCCATGCTTCATTTGGAAAGCGGAGTTAGCCTGGGTCAGCACCCCCAGATCAGGCGACTTGACCTGGTTTTTCTTGTACCAGTTGACAGCCCCAATGAGCGTTTCAGAGGCAGCAACGGTATCTTCCTGACTCATATACAGCGTCACCAAGGCAGAAACCACTCCCGGTTTGTACTGGACGTCCCCCAAGGCTTTCAGAGCTTCACACGCTGGGTACACCTTGCCCTGACTGAGGTAGATCTGCACTTTGGTCAGCTGGAGGCTGAACTGTTGTTCTGGGTGTGCGTCCGCATAGGCCTTTATCATGGCAACAGCCTTGTCGATGTTCTTGTCCTTGACGTGCTGAGCGGCACTGATCAACATGCAGGACATCAGGTTCGGGTTCTGCTTCACAAGCCCTTCAGCCTCCCTCAGGCACTGCTCTCCCTGATTGGAATACATATGAAGCAGACACTGGTTGACAGCGATGGTCTCCTTTTGGGAGGTGGTCAGCTTGGCCTTGACACTGTCCACTGTGGCCGCCTTCATCTTGCGTTTGGAGTCAAAGATGTTCTGGTCCTTGTTGACGGTGACAATGTTGTTGGACAGCACCGCACACAGGCCAGTATCGGTCTGTTCTTCTGAACCAGGTTGTACAGCTGGGAGGCCTCTTCAGTGCGCCCTTTACATTGCAGCAGGTATCCCATCTGCACTCTGATGATTGCCAGCTCCTCCTCCAGCTCCTCCTCTGTCAAGTCAGTGTCACTGCGCAGAAACTCTTCAGCTTTTTTCAGCTTAGCTTGAGCAGCTTCCAGTGTGCCACGACCAATCTGATAGCAGGCGTTGTTGTAACAGACTTCGTAGGAATCCTCTTCCAGACCTGCATCTTCCACATCCATCACTCCCCACATCTGACCACTTCTTCGGAGTTGGTCATTGATCATCTCAAAAGCATATTTGTCAGACATGAAGTGCCAGAGATTGTCAAGTCAGACAATGGACCCCAGTTCTCCTCCCATGTGTTTTCAAAATTTGCCAGGGATTTTGGATTCGTTCATGAGAAAAGCAGCCCTCATTTTCCGCAAAGCAATGGGGAAGCAGAAAGGGCAGTTCAAACGGTTAAAAACCTGTTGCAGAAAACAGATGACCCAAATGTAGCTATGATGAATTACAGAGCTACTCCACTGCAATCCGGTTTCAGTCCAGCAGGGACGTTGATGGGAAGAAGACTAAGAATCAAAGTTCCTGTCATCTCAGATCTTCTAGTCCCAGACTGGCCACGATTTCCTCAGATGAAACAAGCAGAAGAAAAACAAAAGGAGAACATGAAGAAAAACTTTGACTGACGTCACAAGGCCAAATCTCTGTCAACGTTATCCTCAGGAGATCGTGTGTGGGTCAAACATCCATCAGAGACTGAGGCTGTTGTTGTCAAACCTGTTGCCCCCAGGTCATTTGAGGTACAGACGCCTACAGGTATCCAGAGAAGAAACCGGCGACACCTGAATCGGAGGTTCTTAGGTGATACAAGTCCGAAATCGACCCCAAAGAAGCTGTCAACGACATTGCCTGCAGTTGCAAAAAGCCAGAATCAAGATGACCAGATGGACTCTGTTCCTGAATCAGTTCCTGCTGATGATGTTGTGATTACACAGACTGAGACACCAGAGACAGTCAACAACAGTAACCCAGCTTCAGGATCCAAGAGTGGACAAGTTTACACTAGATCTGGTAGACATGTGAAAGCTCCAAAGCGCCTTGACATGTGAAAAGAATGTTAGAAGTGGCGCTAGGTGAAAACTTCAAAGTGCCTGGAAATAGATCTGTGTGATAACACCCATTCATGAAAACATACACACACAATACTCCCAGGGACAGAGACAAACAAAACGAAATGATCATTTTGATAAAGAAAGGGGGATGTGATGTAATTTAGAATTGTTGTAGTATGTTTACGTCAGATGTTGAAGTCGTCATAGGAGGACGCAGAGGGGCTTCTTGACTGGATACCTGCCACGGATTGTCGTCGTTATGTGTACTTCTCTTCAGAACTAGTTTTATGTGTTTTGTCTTACTTGAAGAACATTGTAACTGTATAAAAACACAATTGATCATAGCATCGACACCAGTCGAAGTTTTCCAGAGAGAACTCCTGAGCAAAGAAAAGGCATATTCTCTTGAACAAGCTCTACAAGAGGGCCGCAGATTTGAAGCAATCATTGAAGGAAAGAGTAAACTCAAAGCCATGGCAGTCATACCTCCTGTCAATGTCGACGCACAGCGAATGAAAGGCAAATGCAGGTACTGTGGACTAATTCACCCACCACGCAAATGTCCTGCATATGGAGACACGTGCAGAGCTTGTGGAAAAAAGAACCACTGGAAGAGTGAATGCCGCAGTGCACACAGCAACAGAGAGAGAAAGAGCAGTGACATCAGCAGGAAGCACAGACGTCACAAGAAGAAATCTAGAAACATAAATGAAATTGGAGACTATGACACTGACACAGGAAATTCTAGCGACAGCGATGAGCAGTTTGACTGCATCCAAATATCCAGTCAAACAGTGCGAAAAGAGGCCTTCACTAATCTTCGCATCAGACTGCCACAGAAAAGAGGCAAACATAAGTTAAAACTGAAAATCGACACTGGTGCAGCAGGAAACACATTGCCGGTGAGCACAATTCGACAGATGTATGGAGACAAATTCAAGGGTGTGCTTCAGAAAGAACACAATGTACGACTGACAGCATACAATGGCCAGGATATTCCATGCCTGGGAACAATCTTGATCAAGATCAAAAAGCAAACAGACTATATAACTGCCAAATTCTACGTGGTGGATGTACCTGGAACACCTATTATAGGGCTGCCCACATGTGAAAACTGAAACTGGTTACGATCAACTGCAATGCAATGAAGAGTGAACCACAAGCACGAGTCAGCCTCCCTGCCTCTGACTTGAAATCTGTTCAAGATTTGAAAAACGCCTGTCCCAAACAGTTCGACACATTGGGAGATTTCGAAAACTCTGCAAAGCTCTTCGTCAAGCAGGATGCCAAACCATTCATTGACCCACCAAGGAAATGCCCGGTTCACGTCAAGAAAAAGCTGAAAGCAGAACTAAAAAAACTGGAAGACAATGGAGTGATTCGACCAGTCACAGAGCATACAGACCGGTGTTCAAGTCTAGCCTTCTCAACAAAAAAAGATGGGTCATTGATAATCTGCATTGATCCCAAGAATTTAAACCAGTCACTGAAGAGATGCCCACACAAAATCCCCACACTAGAAGAGTTGAACGCTGAGTTTGCCGGCTCACGTGTGTTCAGCAAACTGGATGCAAAAGCTGGATATTGGTCAGTTCACCTGGACCCAGATAGCCAGTTACTCACCACGTTCAGAACACCATTTGGACGCTACTACTGGACCAGACTTCCTTTTGGGCTGAACGTAAGCCAAGACATCTTCCAGGCAAGAATGGACGAGATCCTTGAAGATCTTCCAGGAGTCACGGGTATACACGATGATGTGTGTGTCCATGGAAAGGATGAAGAAGAACATGATCACAACCTCAAAGGCCTCATGGATAGAGCAGAAAAATGTGGATTGGTCTTCAATTCTGAAAAATGTGAAATCCACAAGTCACAAATATCCTTCTTTGGAACATCTACTCCGCCGATGGCATCAAACCCGATCCAGAAAAGGTCAAGGCCATCAAACAAATGCCTGTGCCACAGACAAAAGAGGACCTCCAGAGATTCCTCGGCATCATGACATACATGGCATCATTCCTCCCAAACTTCAGTGACAAATCACAACCACTCAGAGATCTACTGAAGAAGGATACGCCATTCATCCTGCATGAAGACCACATCAGCTGCTTCAATGAACTGAGAGCTACTTTATCCAGTGAAGCCAGCCTGGCATACTACGATCCAAAGAAGTCTGTTACACTGAAGGTGGATGCAAGCCAAAAAGGAGTGGGTGCCGCCCTTCTCCAGAGCAACCGTCCAGTTGCATTTGCATCAAAAACACGTGATCAAACACAGAGCAACTACCCCAACATAGACAGAGAAATGTTGGCAATTGTGTTTGGCATAACCCGCTTCCACACCTACTTATATGGCAGATATTTCAAAGTTGCGACAGACCACAAGCCACTGGTGATGATTGTTGACAAACCACTGCACAAGGCTCCACCCCGTCTGCAAAGGATGCTGTACAAAATCCAGGGGTGTGATTTTCAACTGACATACAAGCCAGGAAGCACCATGACCCTATCTGACACGCTGTCACGGCTACCTGATCCCAAGGACGAAGAGAGCATTCCCCTTGATGAGAGGATTGATGGTGTAGACTGGACACCGGAAGAAATCGACTTTGATTACCTTGATCTCATCAACTTCACCAACAAAAAGCAAGAAGAACTGCGTGAAGAAACGGACAGAGACCACACACTTTGCTTGCTCAAGGAAACCATCATCCAAGGTTGGCCAGAGTCAATCAAGGAATTTCCGACAGGAATAAGGTACTACTGGTCCTTCAGAGATGAATTTGGAGTGGAAAATGGCATCATATTCAAAGGCCCTCAAGTCATCATTCCTTTATCACTACAGAGAAGCATCTTGTTACAACTGCACAAAGCTCACCAAGGGACTGAAAACACGCGGTTGTTGGCAAGAGAATCTGTGTTTTGGCAGAACATCACCAAAGACATCACAGACATGATTCAAGCCTGTGAAGCATGCCAAGAAACCAGACCAGCAAATCAAAGTGAGCCACTGACTCCACATGAGATACCCAGTGCACCATGGAAAAAACTAGGCACAGACCTCTTTGAAATAGATGGCATAACTTACCTGATCATCGCTGATTACTTCTCGAAGTTCTCTGTGACCGTTCAAATAGACAAAGCAAGCAGCTTTAACTGTTGCCATTGAGACAAAAAAAGATGCTGGCCCTGTTTGGCAAACCGAATATCATAATCAGTGACAACGGACCACAATTCGTTGGCAAAGCATACCAGGACTTCCTGACATCCTGGAACATACAGCATATCACATCATCACCTCGATACCCAAAATCAAATGGTTTCATTGAAAGGCAAGTCCAAACAGTCAAGAACACTATCAAAAAGTGTCAAAGAACTGGACAAGATGTTGAATTAGCCTTGGTGCAGCTAAGAGCAACGCCAGTCTGCAGCAAGCTGCCTTCTCCAGGCGAGATGTTGATGAAGAGGAAGTTAGCTACAGTGCTTCCATCTAGATCTGAGCCAGCTCCATTATCACAACGAGAGACAATGGCAGAGAAATGCGACAAGATGACAAGGAACCACAACAGGCGTGCTGGAGAACAGCTACCTCCTCTGCATCAGGGACAACCCGTATGGGTACTGGATCATGACACAAGAAAGTGGAAACCTGCTACTGTCATCCGCATAAGACATGAACCCCACTCGTACCTGATAGCTCTGGACAATGGCACCACTCTCAGAAGAAACAGAGTGGACCTTAGGACAAGAGCCAAGTCATTCCCTGAGCCTGATACACAACATCTGACATCAACGAGTGGGAGACAAGGAAAGCGTCCCGTTGGCCAAACACAAGACCCTGCATCACCAAGCACAAGCAGCTGCTTGGACAAACGAAGGGAAAATGCGGCTGATAACCAAGGCCAAAAGGACGTGTGTCAGCCAATGCAGCAGGACCCTGAACTGCCAGAGACAGAACATGGACACCAGCAAAGTGGACCACCAATCACCAGATCAGGACGTATGTCAGGATACCTCGACGATACCAAGAATGAAATCTTGACAGACTAGTTAGATGTCCACCATTAGCTGTCTACAACACAAGTTTTTTTATGCATGTGTTTTATTGCTTGTTGTCAAGGAATGTATATATTTTATTGTTTGTTGATAAGGGAGATGTGAGTTAACTCCCTTATGGTAACTACGACGGTCGTCATAACGAAGTTCCAAATGGCTGAAGTAAACAGTCTCACAAGGGGGGGGGGGGGGGGGGGGGGGGGGGGGGGGGGGGGGGGGGGGGGGGGGGGGGGGGGGGGGGGGGGTGAAGATGAAGAAACTGGGAACATGAAATTAAGAAAATATGTTACAGATATGAAAACTCCTCACTAGCTGCATAAGGGAACCATCGCAATCCCTTTTGAAGGCAGATATATTTGTATTGCCTGCTCCGAGGCCTTTCGTACGCTGGGTCGGAACTCATCAGGGAGACACGGCTGGTTGTGTCTGCGCTCCTGGCGTCAAATAGAGACACACCACTGTCCATAATACTGTGGTGTTCTCACCACCAAGGGTGCAAAAAAGAATCCAATAGCACCCCAAAGCAGCCAGCGAAGAGTAGTAATTGAAACCAAACGAAAGTGTGCGGAGGAAAAAAGTTGCTGAAAAACTAAAGACATTATGCAAATAGTATAAAATGTAGGGGACAATCTTTGAGCCTACGCTTGAGGATCCACCCAAAGATGCAAGGGAGATCAAAAGACAAACACACAGACGGATAGAAACAAATACAAATAACCTCAATTTAATCAAAACAAAATCGGAAATGAAATGAGGCAGGGAACAGTTAACGATAAGCAGTAAACAAGTGCGGTATTTTTTGCTCCCATAAGAAAACCTAACACAGAGTAACTTTTATTCAAGACTGGCACAGCCTTTTAAACTTGAATGAAGTCAGACAAATACATAGACGAACAATCTAATAGTGGGGGGAAAAACAAGCGCGGACCAACAACTGAACTGTCTTCATAGTAATGACTTGACAAAGATTTGGACTTCAGGAGGAGGGGGGGTGGGGGGGGGGGGGGTTGAAGATGGAGAAACTGGGAACATGAAATTAAGAAAATATGTTACAGATATGAAAACTCTTCACTAGCTGCATAAGGGAACCATCGCAATCCCTTTTGAAGGCAGATATATTTGTATTGCCTGCTCCGAGGCCTTTCGTCCGCTGGGTCGGAACTCATCAGGGAGACACGGCTGGTTGTGTCTGCGCTCCTGGCGTCAAATAGAGACACACCACAGTCCATAATACTGTGGCAACGGGAACGTTATTATTATTATTAATTATCATACTCATAGCAGTTAAGAACTGTAAGGGAGACAACTCTCCGCAATTGTATGCAAGTTTATAAGATCATTCCAACAGATTTGAATACTTTTAAAAACCTTCTGGATACTAAGTTAAATATGTTAAAATTTCAATTTGATTGACAGAATAGAGTAAAAATAAATCCTGAGCATATGCATGCATTATGCAACCACTGTTTATCATATAAATAAGATGACTGGGACACTGAAAGCTGTGAGGCTATCTAAAGTCCCAAGTGAACTGAACTGAACTGAACAGAGAACGTGACAGCATGTCTTCGCAGAAGAAACCCCTCCCCGCTCCCCTCAGACTTTTTTTTTCGGCCTTGAACTCCATACATTTAGATGGGGCCGGGCCGCATCCAGGCCATAATTAGTAGATGCCCTCTTGCTGTCACAAGCATGTAGTAAAAGAGCATCTTCGAGTCATGAGCTGGATGGGACCATGCCCATGAATTAAATTATTATACTAAAAATTCAACATATGAACATGAATCTCTCAGAATCCCGTATTGTTACTGTAAAAGTATGTGTGCTGGAAAGTGTGCACCAATGAAGCGATGCAAGGAGGTAAAGTGGAGAGTCCATAGATGTGTGTGGTGTGTGTGTGTGTGGTGTGTGTGTGTGGTGGTGTGTGTGTGTGAAACAAATGTTCAGGAGGTGACATAGTAATTGTATTCCAACAACACTAACAATGATGATGATGATGATGTGTGTGTGTTGTGTGTGTGTGTGTGTGTGTGTGTGTGTGTGTGTGTGTGTGTGTGTGTGGGCCCTACTCAAGGACTGACAAGCGCGTTGGGCTAATGCGCAGATCAAATAACTTCTAAATCGTATTCGTGAGACCCTGTGTTAAATCCTCTAATTTTAGTCATTAATTCATTTATTTATCAGTTGTAGATCACTTTGATCTAAAAAACCGTAGGTGTGGTGTAGCGTATATGCTCTAGTCCACACGCAGTGACACCTTCTTGATGACACTAAAACTGAAACCGAAAACAAAAAGTGAGAGTTGAAGATCGCAAGGATGATAGAATATTACTAGTTTATTTTTGATAGCTGCAACTGTTAAAAACATTAAGAAGAAAAACAGAAATAATTAGTTGCATACCCAATACAACTAATGATGCCACTTTATAATTCCAAAATTAGATCAATCCCAGCATATGGTTATTGGAGTGGCCTCCAAGTCTGAAAAAGCATGTAACTCTCGTAGAAACGCTCAGGATTTGGCTAAAGACTAATGTGTGTGTGTGTGTGTGTGTGTGTGTTTTTCTCTTAAATATATATAACAAACAAGTAGGAAGATTGCTCCCATGATGAAATGTAGGCCTATGCATGCCCATCACTCCAAACGAATGCTGCTTACGACAGCAAATCGCCTTGCAGATATTATAACATAGAGCACACAGAAACACACAAGGAGACATCCTACAGAACAACCAATAATTAAGGAGACACTCCACCCCAAAAAGGATGTTCCATGCCTGCCCTGACGCATCTACACCGCAACAATAACTGGAGAAACGAGCAAATACAAATGAACATTGATCCCGGGAGGTACAAGATCTTTGTCTAAAGCTGAAAGACCCCTGGCAAAAGACGACGACACGGAAATCTTTCGAACGGGCATCCCAGCTAGCAAAACCGACTCGAGCCTAGGTTCAACGGGCTACGAAGATTCTGCGGAAGACAAAAGTTCCGGCGCCAGAGGAGACAGAGATGACAGGGACTTTCTCGCACTAACGCATACGGTCGGTGAACTTAAATCCATCATTTTGAAACTGTCTGGGCTGATTGTTAGCCTTGAAAAAAAAACTGTTACCGAACAGAAGCGACTGATGGAAAAACTCGAAAATAGTCAAGCAAGGCCTCGGTCAGCCAGCATCGGTACTCAAACCGAATCCCCAGGTCCCCGCACATACGCTGAAGCGGTGATATCGGCTCCGTCTGCAAACGAAGGCAGCAGGCTTACTGGCGATGGTTGTCTTATTGCCCGGGGGAAGAAGGGTATCGTTAAAAAATCAGTATTAGAAAAACAGACCATGAAGTCTTCCAAACGACGTGATGCCAATTCTACAAATGACGTTGACTCTTCTATGACATCAAACTCTGCAAAAGAGAAAGGAAGACCGAATGAAGATCATGGCCTACCAACAGTAGCCGTGTTCCACGACTCGGTCCTAAGAGGAGTCAAGCACACAATACTAGGTCACTCGTATGGTTTTGCTGTCCAACCACAGAAAGCACATCAAGTGAAACATCTTCATGATCACCTGGAAAATGACATGTCAACAACGGAAAAACCTCCTGACGGCATCGTCTTACATTGTGGAATTAACGATCTAAAGAATAAAGAAGTGGAAGCTGTCAGTAAAAGTTTTGTTGATTTCGTCAAAAAAATCATCCAACGCTACCCCGAGTCATACATTGTTGTGAGCAAAGCCACACCAGTGCGTCAGGCTGAGCTTGATGTTAAACGGCAGCTCTTCAATGCACTGATCCCAATAGAACTGTTTGGTCAGATTGGTGTTTCTTTTGTCTCTCACGACAATTTCAACTATAACTATGGTAAAGACGGCATCCATCCCACCATGAAAGGCTCCAGCATCCTGGCGGTGAACCTTGGGCGACACATACGGCAACTCTTCTGGGTGAAGCCAAAGAGAACAGCACGGGCCGTGGGTCAACTCCCAAGAGGATCCCAGCGTCGCTGTTATGGTCTACATCCCCATTTCTTCGAAGCTCAAGATCCCTGGTTGAACATGTATGAAGTGCTTGGTGGATGGTTCTGATAATCAGTTTCGGACTTTTTTTTTTTTTTTTTTAACAGTCCCGATACTGGTATATCAGTATGACCAAAGCAGAATCTTGTAAATCGTCTGGTGGACTTGTATAGGTTTTGTTATCTCAAGAACACTCGGCCAGTCGAATCGTATCTGTACCATTTGAGGACGTGAATATCGCGAAGACAGACTATACGTATTATAGTTTACTACATTGTGTCTTTTTCCCAAACGTCATTGTTTTCCATATTTGTTATTTAATTTTTTTTCTCAAACTTCCCTTTTCTAATCGCCCCAGTGCATAACTTTACTTGTAACAGTTATTTTGCTCATTTATTCATTTCCCAAGACCAAAACTTACACAGTATTATCTGGATATCATTCAGAAGATATCTAATCAATCCATAATGAACATGAGTAACAAATCGAATATACACAAAGTACAAATCCTGCAATGGAATTGCAGATCAGTAGTAACAAACTTGGCATATCTTAAACACCACCTTGCCTTGAACCAGTATGAAGTCTTAATACTGCAGTCTCTCAACGTCACACACCCCAGACTGCCTAATCTGCCGAACTATTATCCTCCAATACACGAAGTACAGGATATAAATGAAAAGGTACAGACAGCAATGTATATTCATAAAGGCTTAGAATATAGTTTTTGCGCATTACCAATATCGAAGTTGTAGAAGTGCCAGTCATACAATAAAAACAAGCTTGACTCGACTTCTTGTTCTTAGCTTCTTGTTCAGCTGCTCATTCCGACAATCAGCATAACGGAAGTGTCCTGACGTATCTTTGTGAGTGACGTCATAATTCAGCTTAATTTACGTAAATCACACGTATGCAATTATAATAATCTACATCTTCCTTCTCTTTTTTTTTTTTTTTTTTTTTTTGAAAGAACTAAACGGAGCAAGTTAAATGAAAATAATTTACTGTCCAAAATGCTTCCTTCGAACCAAAAGAAATAATGCAAGCTAAAGAAAAATTCAAACAAATGTTTCGATTTCTTTTCCATGTTCATTTTCCTTCCTGAAAAAAAATATTCAAAAATAAACAGCAAAATGTCACATCAAGGCACTGGTAGATGGCCCGACATCATTCAGTCAAAGTATTTGGGGTTGGGCTTCACGACTCTACCGGCACGGGTCACCACGGGCTGGGGCTGCAAGGCGGTCAGTGCTGGACCTGAAAGCCTGGCTGGTGGTGGACCTGGTGTAGTGGCCGGCACAGGACCCGGTGTTGTGGGCGCGATTGGACCTGGTGTCTTGTTGGTGGCACTGGCTTGACGAGGCATGGAACAGGTTGGAGCAGGAAGTGCTGGGGAGGGGAACAGCTGCATTGGGGTGAACCTGCTTCGTGGCACGTTGGCAAGCGGAGGGGTGAGAGGAGTGGGGGCAGACAAGGGGCGGGTAACGACAGCAGCGGGAGGCGGCGACGAGGCTGACTGCTGTTCAAAGGGTGCAGGGAATGGGGGTCGCACACTACCTGGACCTCCAAGATTGTCACGAGGTAGCGTGCTGAGGGCTTGCGGAACCTGTGGTCTGGGCTCCTTGACGGGGAGAAGGTGACGTCTGTTGCGTACGTAGTCAGCGCCATCTGCAGTGACGACGTACGATCTTGGCGAGTGGCGTACTGACTTCACTACTGCAAGTTTCTTGAAGCCTTTGTCAGTCTGGATCCGCACGACTTCACCCTGTTTCAAAGGACGCAGATCTCTCGCTGATCTGTCATGATACTGTTTCTGCTGCTGCCTGGACTTCTTCAACTGGTTGGAGACTTTGCGTGTGCTCACGGCTTTGGGTTGGAGAAGTTTTGTTGAAGTGGGCAGTGTCGCTCGCATACGTCTCGAGTTGAGGCGCTGCGAAGGTGAGCCCATGTCATCACGTGGCGTGTTGCGAAGATTCAGCAAACCAAGGTACACGTCTGATCCGTCCTTCTCGCTCTTTTCCAACAGCTGTTTGGCTTGCTTGACGGCGTTTTCTGCCAAGCCATTGGATCTGGGGTAGTGGGGGCTACTGGTGATGTGCACGAAGTTCCACTCCTGTGCGAACTGTTTGAACTCGCGACTGGCGAATTGCGTGCCATTGTCTGTCATCAGCTTTTCTGGGATGCCATGAGACGCAAAGTGCCGCTTCATCTTCAGGATCACCATGTTTGAAGTCATCTTGGTGATCATGTCCATCTCAAACCAGCCAGAGTATGAATCGACAACAACCAGGTATTGCTTGCCATTCCAGTCAAATATGTCGGCTGCGAGGCTGGACCAAGGGAGTTCAGGGACAGGGTGATTCATGAGGGGCTGTTTCTGCAGATGGGCCTTGCAGCTGTTGCAGGCTGAGCACTGAGAAACTGCGTCTTCAATGTCTTGACGCATCTTGGGCCAAAACATGATGTCGCTTGCAAGCAGTCTGGTGCGCTCTGCTCCCATGTGGCCCTTGTGGAGAGCGGCAATATAGGTGGATCTCAAGGCTTTCGGAACCACCGCTCTCTGTCCTTTCATGACGACGTCATTCTCAATCACCAACTCATCTCTGAAAGGGAAGAAGCATTTCGCATCTGACGGCACGCCTCGCTCATGGTCAGGCCATCCATCTTTGATGAGCTGTGCAAGCTTCTGCATGGTCGGGTCAGCCAAAGTCTCCTTCTGGAGTTCAGTCATTCTCGCCGGCGATATGGAGAGAACTGTCATGACATCGCAGTCAAACTCCTCCTCTTCAACTGGATCATTGGGAAACGCTCTGGACAGCGTGTCAGCAAGGTACAACTCTTTGCCCTTTTTGTAGACGAAATCAAGGTTGTAGCGTTGCAGCTGTAAAAGCATGCGTTGTAGACGAGCAGGGGCAGCGTTCAGTGACTTCTTCACGATTGTGATCAAAGGCTTGTGGTCAGTCTCTATGGTCACCTTCCGACCATAGACAAAGTCATGAAACTTCCTGCAGGCGAATACAGCAGCCAGGAGCTCCTTTTCAATTTGCGCATACCTTGTCTCGCAGTCAGACAAAGCTCGTGATGCGTAGGCCACTGGAGCATCCTCTTGCAGGCATGCGGCACCCAGTCCATTCTTGGATGAGTCTACAGATAAAACGACTGGTTTCGCAGGGTCAAAGAACTTCAGGACAGGAGGATTCATGAGGTCATCTTTGAGTCTGTTGAAAGCTTGCTGGTGAGCGTCAGTCCAGCTCCAAACAATGTCATTGCGCAGCAGTTCTCGCAAAACTGCTGTTTTCTCACTGTAGTTCTGAATGAACTTGTTTAGGTAGTTTGTCATGCCAAGGAACCTCTGAAGAGCTGCCTGGTTCTCAGGTGCAGGCATCGCCCGGATTGCGTCTGTTTTCTCCGTATCTGGCTTCAGACCATCCTCAGTGAACTTATGGCCGACGAAAGTGACGCTTTTCATCCTGAACTTGCATTTACTGAGGTTCAGCTTCAGCCCGATCTGCCGTGCTCGCTCCAGAATCTTCTTGAGATTTGCATCATGCTCCTCGTCGGTGGAGCCCCAGACGAGGATATCATCTACGATGATGGCACATGGATATCCCTCGAATAGTCTCTCCATGGCTTCCTGGAAGACCTCACTTGCCGTATTAATGCCAAACGGCATGCGCAGGAACCTGTATCGCCCAAACGGTGTGCTGAAAGTAGTTCGCCTGGAAGACTCCTCGTCCATCCGAATTTGCCAAAATCCGTTCTTTGCATCCAAAGTGCTGAAACATTTCGCGTTGCCGATTCTAGATGCTACGTCGTCGGCGGTGCGCATTGGGAAGTGCGGGCGTTGGAGAGCGGTGTTTAAACTTCTTGGATCTAAACAGATCCGGACGTCACCATTTTTCTTTCTTGCTGCCACCATCTGTGACACCCACTCTGTCGGTTCTGTTTCTCGCACTATGACGCCTCGTTTCACCATGTTCTCAAGCTCAATCTTGACCTTCTTTTCCATGGCCTGAGGAACTTTTCTTGCTGGTTTGACAACTGGTGTGACGCTAGGATCAACGCGCATGACGTATTTTGGAGGCAAAGTCCCAAGTGTGTCATTAAAAAGTTCTGGGTAGTCCTTCAAGGTGTTTTCTCTGGAGGTGTCTTCAGACGCTTCATTTACTGCATAGACAGTCTTGTCTAGCTGAATGAGACGGAGTCGAAGTGCGTCACTGAGACCAAGGATGGGTGTGGCTTGCCTGTCAATGACATGAAAGGTCAACGTTTCTTTGTGGTCGCCAATCTTGCAGAGAAGGTCCACACTTCCTAGTGTCGAGAATCGCTCTCCCCCGTATGCGACGAGGTTGATGGCTTTGGCTTTGTTGATGGTCTCTCTTGCTTGGACCTTCTTGAGCTCGTAGAGTGGCAGAACATTGCATTGGCACCAGTATCGACCTTTAGTTTCAAATCGCCTCCATTGATTATTGCTGTGCAGTGTATCTCATTGCGACGTGGCTCCTGGGTGAGCGCGTGTAGCTCCCAGTCTTCAGCTGGCTCTCCATCCTCATCAGAGTTGTCTCCACCAATTGCAGCGACGGTGCTCGCTAACCGCCGTCGTGTTGATTTGCAGACCTTTGCAAAGTGGTGCATCTTTGAGCATGACGAGCATTTCTTGCCATAGGCTGGACACTCCTCTTTCTTTGCTACATGCGAACGACCACAATAGTGACAAGATTTGTTGGGAGGAGCGTTGAACTTCTTCTTCTGTGAGATGGCGTTGACTTCGTGGTCCTCTGATACTTGGACGGTGTGCTTCTCCGCAGCTTCGTGGATCTGACAGATCTGGATTGCTTTGTGGAGATCTAGCGCCTTTTCCTTCAGAAGCTGTTTTCGGAGAGCATCTGACGTAATTCCACAGACGATTCGGTCTCGAATGAGTGAGTCTTTTAACGTCCCATATTCACAGGTGTCGGCCAAAATCTTCAATGCTGTGATGAAGCTTTGCATTGGCTCTCCAGCTTGTTGGAATCGTGTGTTGAAATTGTGTCTCTCGATAATAATGTTCGTCAGTGGATCGCAGAGCTCACGAAATTTTGTCTTCAGGACAGCGACGCTTTCGCGCTTTTCTGCAGCTTGTGTGACTACACCATCGTCGTTCTTCACTTCAGCAGCATAAGTGAATGTCTTTTCTTTCTCAATGGCCTCTTTTCCAGCCAAGTTCAGCAAAATGTACGCTCGTGTACGGTCATCTTTGTCAGCATAAGCAGCCTCTATAAAGATGTCAAATTCGGCCTCAAATGTACGCCAGTTCTCAGCAACGTTGCCTGCAAAAGACAGGGGCAGTGGCTTCCGTAAGCAGTCCATGCTGTCCGAGTGTCTGGACCACGGAACCACGTATGTGTGTCAGTGTCGAAGAAATGTCGAAGTGAGAGCACGCAAAATGGGATTGAGCAAACCCGCGCAAGTCCTACTAAACGTCAAGAAACAAAACTGCCTTGTACGTACGTGGCCCAGGTTGCTAAATGTCAAAACATAATTCGATGAGTTCTAAACACTTCTGACACCATGTAGAAGTGCCAGTCATACAATAAAAACAAGCTTGACTCGACTTCTTGTTCTTAGCTTCTTGTTCAGCTGCTCATTCCGACAATCAGCATAACGGAAGTGTCCTGACGTATCTTTGTGAGTGACGTCATAATTCAGCTTAATTTACGTAAATCACACGTATGCAATTATAATAATCTACAGAAGTCAACTTCAGAATTTCACTCATACTCCGCAACAATAAAATTCAATAAGTCTCTGACACTAAATGTTATGTCAGTGTACCTGCCAAAAGGTCCCAACGAACATAACACTGAATGGCTCCGTACAATCCTGGACCAGCAGAGTGATAAATGGCTCATTGGCGGTGATTTTAACGCCCACTCACCATTTTGTGAAAGTGAATGTTACACAGTAACAAGTAACCGCCTTGTAGAAAATATTGTAGACAGTCCATTTCATCTGTTAAACGACGGCAGCGTCACAAGAATTCCAGACAACTCGAAACACAGAGCAACAGCCATAGACCTTTCTCTTATTTCTCCGGAGTTAGTACCTTCATGCTCCTGGGAAACACATAAAGATTCATTAGACAGTGACCATCTTCCTATTGTTATAACTCTCTCGAGAGAGCACATACAGTCAAATGATGGTGTGGAAGATATCATACCAAGATATAATTACAAGGGAGCAGACTGGAATAAATTTTGCAATATTATTGCTACACAAGACTTCCCTAATAATGATGATGAAAATGTTGACGAATTATTTTTAACATTCAAAAAAGCAGTTCTGTTAGCAGCTGACTCGTCTTTACCTAAACTAAGAACTTTTAGATTTACTAATCACACTGGCAACGTTTAGTGGAATGATGATTGTGAGAAGGCGGTAAATAATAAAAAAGAAAAATATAAACTCTACGTAAAAGATAAAACTGAAGAAAATCATGCTGCAATGAAGACTGCAAAAAATCATCGTAACAGAGTTGTTAACTGTGCCACAAGAGAATACTGGCAATCTTTTTGCACTAAACAAGTTACTGGGCATAGAGATTCAAAAAAGGTCTGGAAAAAAAAATTACGGACATAAAAAATGGAATTAGATTTCCAAGTTATCCAATAAAAATGGGCGACAATGACAAGGTTCCGTCAGATATGGAAAAAGCAGAAACCTTTGTTAGTATGTTTTCCAATAATTGCAGTGTAGAAGGACTATCATCTCACTGTAGAGCCTATAGAGAAAACGCTAAATTAGATTCGTTGTATGCAGATCCAGTTCCACAAAAGGTTCCACATTATATTAACTCACCTATAACACTGACTGAGGTTAAAACTGCAATATGCTCATTAAACAACAAAAAATGTTCAGTTGGTCTGGATGTAGTCAGCAATGAAATGTTAAAACACATTCCTGAAAATGGTAGTGCTTTTCTACATAAAATTTTTCAAAAATGCTGGGACAATGGTGTCATTCCACAGCTATGGAAAGATACTATTGTCATACCTATTCTTAAGGCTGGAAAACCTAAAAGTGACAAAAATAGCTATCGCCCCATAGCACTTACTTCACATTCGGGTAAGCTGTTTGTGAAAATTATCCTAAATCGGCTATTACATTACTGTGAAAAGAATAAAATTATACCTGTAAATCAAACTGGTTTTAGGAAAAGAAGATCTGGCGTTGAACACTTAGTTAAACTATCTACAGAAATAAAACGACAATTTGCTCGTAGAAAGAGCGTATTAGCAACCTTTTTTGATGTCAAAAAAGCATACGATCAGGTTTGGCACAGTTGTCTCATGTACAAACTTTTAAAACAATTGGACTATCTGGAAATATCTACAGATATATCAACAATTTTTTAACAAACAGGTCAATGGTGGCCAGAGTGGGAACAACATACTCTGCCCCTAGGAGTCTAGACATGGGTATCCCACAAGGCTCAGTGATTGCACCTATACTTTTCAACATCATGATACATGACCTGCCAAAGGCGGTATCAAGCAAAGTAACTCTCGTCCAATATGCAGATGATATATGTATGTGGATGGACGTAACCTTAAAAAAGTCGACACCACAAAGAGCCCAAAATTACATAAGAAGATTGTACCAGTTTGACCTTGATAACATTGAAAAATACATGTTTCAAAATGGACTATCTTTATCCCCTGAAAAAACTAATATGATACTATTTAACTCTAATAGTAATCCAGCAAAATTACCGATCCTAAAACTGCTTGGTGAACCTTTAGAATATAAACAAAACGTCAAGTTCTTGGGATTAATTCTTACATCAAAGCTGACATGGACTATGTATTTTGAGTATATTCTAACAAAGGCAAGACATAGCCTAAATCTTTTAAAGACCATTAGTAGATTACCTTGGGGAATGGACCCTGAAACCTTAGTTCATCTTTCTACAGCACTTGTTACGTCCAAACTTTCTTATGGACAAGAAATTTATTTTAGTGCTCCAAAATACCTATTACAAAAATTACAAAGTATTGACTGTAAAGCCTATAAACTAGCTCTTGGCCTTCCGAGTCATGCGTCAAACAAAGAAACATGCAGAGCAGCTGGAATCTTACCGCTTGATGATTATCGTGAACTTGTTACTTCAAAATTTGTGTTGAGAGCAAGTACAAGTGACAATTTCATTGGGGAAGAATTGAAACTAAGAACTGAGTGTGATTTTCCTAAAAGGGCAAACAATATATTGTCGCTA
>CM065729.1:5231890-5239390 GCA_033310375.1 Conus canariensis
AAATTAGAGCCAAAACAATTACATACAGTATAAGTAAGAATAAAGACCTGAAAAGGGCTGAACAAACCTTAGAACACGAAATACAGTCCCTTGAGAACAATCTGCATCTGAACGAAGTAGACAGAACAGCCCTAAATGAAAAGAAAACCCAGTTGGCAGAAATAAGGAAATCTAAAATGGAAGGAATTCTGTTGAGATCAAAAGTAAGGTGGGCATTGCAAGGGGAGAAAATAAATAAGTATTTTTCTTCTCTTGAAAACAGACATTATGTGAGTAAGCAGATGTTAAAACTTGTGAAGGATGACGGCCATGTTTTATCAGAAACCAATGAAATGTTAGAAGAAACTAAAACTTTTTTTCAAGAACTTTATAAAGAACATGAATCACAAGATATCAATATGGATAAGTTTAAAGAAACAATACCAAAATTAAACAAATCTGAATCTGACAACTTAGAGGGATTTATAACAAAAGAAGAAGCAACAGAAGCATTAAGGAATATGCAGAATGATAAAAGTCCCGGCACAGATGGATTTACGGTGAATTTTTTCAAATTTTTCTGGAAACAACTAGGGGATTTTGTAACTCGTTCTTTAAACGAGAGTTTTTGTAAAGGGGAAATGTCAATAACACAAAGGGAGGGCGTAATAGTATGTTTACCCAAGGGAGACAAATCTAAGGAATTCATCAATAGTTGGAGGCTAATTTCATTGTTAAATGTAACCTACAAAATAGGATCAACATGTATAGCTAACAGAATCAAAACAGTCTTGCCAAAACTAATACACGAAGATCAGACAGGATTCATATCTGGGAGGTATATTGGGGATAACTTGAGAACATAGTATGATATGATATACTATTTGGATCACAAAAATATACCAGGACTACTAGTTTCCATATCCTTGATTGGGTGGTGGGAAACATTGAAGACAGCGTTCTCTCTGTGGATGAAGTTCGTGACTATGCTGGTCTTTCAGACCATTTTGTTGTTGTGTGTAGTTTGAAGATCTCCAGACCCCCTCCTCGGAAAAGACTTGTTACATCTAGGAACATGAAAGCATTGTGTGTGGCTGTTTTTGACCAAGAGGTCAAGAGTTTTGCTCAGGGCATGCGTAAGCAGCAAAGCAATGCAGATGTCACACAATTAGTTGAAGTGCTTAACGATGGCCTTCAGGAAATCCTGGACCGACACGCGCCTGCAGTGACTAGGTGTGTTACTGACCGTCCCTCAGCTCCTTGGCTCTCCGAGGACGTGAGAGCTGCTCGACGTCAACGCCGGCGCAGCGAGAGACGCTGGAGAAAGAGCCGATTGACCATCCACCGCCAGATCTTTGCAGCGAACAGGTGTGAGGCAGGGGACTGCCTCCAGGATGCCAGAGAGTCATACTACCGTGATAAAATTGACTCTTGTTCTTCATCAAAGCAGTTGTTTTCTCTTTCAAGTGAACTACTTGGCAAACAAAAGAAATTAAGTTTGCCCACGAACATTCCTCCTTCTCAAATCTCTCAACAATTTAGTGAATTCTTTGTTGATAAAATCAAAACCATCCGTGACAATCTTGATGCAAATCCTTCCCAACCAATTCTTTACGATAAATACTGTGGACCACCTTTTTGTACTTTTAATCCTGTGGATGAAAAACTGATCGGCGATCTCATAAGTGAATCCTCCAGCAAAAGTTGTGTCCTTGACCCCATCCCTACTTCCCTCCTTAAACGGTGTGCCTCTCATTTGATTCCCGTGATTACAAACATTGTAAACAAATCTCTCTTGTCAGGCATAGTGCCTCCTCAGTTTAAGCAGGCAATGGTTACCCCTCTCTGAAAAAGCCAGGACTGGACCTTAATAAGTTAAAGAACTATAGACCGGTGTCCAACCTCCCATTCCTCTCAAAAATCCTTGAAAGAGTTGTGCTGAAGCAGCTTCAGACTCATCTTTCAGACCATGGTCTTCTTGAGGCCTGTCAGTCTGCTTATAGGAAGAATCATAGCACTGAGACTGCTGTATTGAGCGTACTGGACTGTTTACTGTGCAAATCCGACAGTAAACTTGTTTCTCTCATAGCCTTGCTTGATCTGAGTGCTGCCTTTGATACGCTAGATCACACTACTTTACTTGAAAGGCTTAGGGTCACTTTTGGTGTTGATGGGATAGTTCTCCAGTGGTTCGAATCGTACATCAGAGATAGGTCACAGGCGGTGGTTGTGGGTGGTGTAAGGTCTACTTTGTCACCTCTTTTGTATGGAGTACCACAGGGGTCAGTATTGGGCCCAGTGTTGTTTACATTGTACTCACAGCCCTTGTCAGATGTTATCTCGGACCATGATTGTGATTTTCACAAGTATGCTGATGACACTGAGCTTTCTAAGAGTGGCACACCTGATGAGTTTGTTTCTGTTCAATCTGGGGTGTCTCGGTGTATCAGCAGTGTGCAGGAATGGATGACAAGTAATAAGCTTAAATTAAATTGTGAAAAGACTGAAGTCATGCCCGTTGGAACCTCCTCCTGCCTCAAACTCGTTGAGTCAGAGTCAATGGTTGTTGATGGTACTGAATTGCCTTTCAGTAACTCTGTCAAATACCTTGGTGTTACCATTGATCAGTGTCTGACCATGCAGAATCAAATATCTGTAGTCTGTCGCTCATCCTTTTTAGAGCTGAGACGTATTGCTTCCATCCGACGCTTTATGTCCAGGGAAGTAGCTGTCAGGCTAGTCTGTGCCACGGTGATGTCAAGATTGGACTACTGCAACTCTGTTTATGCTGGGCTTCCCGCAGAACAGATTGCTCGGCTGCAGAGAGTCCAAAATAGCGCTGCACGACTTGTTTTGAAGAGGAGGAGGTGTGAGCACATCACTCCCATGCTGATCGAACTGCACTGGCTTCCCATACGGTATCGGTGGCAATTTAAACTGGCAGTTCTTGCTTTCCGCCACTTCAATGAATCTCTTCCTCACTATCTCTCTTCTTCTCTCTGCACCTACCAAAGCTCTCGTACCCTTCGCTCTTCTTCACAAAAACTTTTGAAAATCCCTAAGCGTTCTCTGAAATCTGTTGGCGAAAGAGCCTTCAGTTTTAGAGCACCTTCTATTTGGAACTCCCTCCCTGAAGACCTTCGTAATCAGCCTACTCTTTCTTCTTTTAAATCTCAGCTCAAAACTTACCTCTTCAAAAAAGCCTATTCTCTTCTGTAGATGACTAGATCTCTCTTAAATTCCTCCACAACTAGTTCGGTGAGACAGTTTATGCATGTAGGTGCGTCTGCCATTGTGTATTTTCTTTTTGCTGTGTGCATGAATATTGTATGAATAAGTGCAAATGGTGGATGTAAGCGCATTGAGTTGTACAACAAGAAATGCGCTATATAAGTATTATACATTATTATTATTATTATTATTATTATTTTGAAAAGGCTTTTGATTCAGTTAACTGGAATTACTTGGTAAAAGCCATCAAAAGCTTTGGTTTTGGTGAGGATATTTGTAAATGGATTTGTACGTTTTATAAAAACATTAAATCACACGTAATTGTTAATGGCAAAATGTCTGAAACTTTTCCAGTAAAAAGAGGGTGTCGTCAAGGGGATCCTCTATCACCATATCTATTTGTATTATGTGTAGAGTTATTAGCATGCAAAATCAGAAACGATGAGGAAATTAAGGGAATAAAAATGTCAGAAACAGAGTTCAAGATAACCCAGTTTGCAGACGATACGTGTTTCACTCTACAAGGAGATAAAAAATCTTATGAAAAACATTTCGAGTCATTATCAGAATTTGAAAATATTTCGGGGTTAAAATTAAATTTCGAAAAAACTTGCAATGTATGGTTAGGACAGAAGAAGGACTCGAAAATAGTGTACCTAGTTGAAAAACACATGATATGGAATCCAAGAAAATTCAAAATTCTTGGAATATGGTTTACAAATAACCTTTCAAAATTAATAGAGCTTAATATATCAGACAAGTTTTTGGAAGTGAAAAGGTTGTTCAAAACTTGGTCCAAACGGATGTGTACACCATTAGGTAAGGTTGCAGTCCTGAAATCTCTTATTTTGTCAAAACTTGTATACTTGTGGTTGTTGCTTCCAAACCCTCCTGATGACGTTATAAAACAATTACAAAGCATGTGTTTTGAGTTTGTCTGGGATGGAAAGCCTGACAAAATTAAACGAAAATATGCAGTACATGATATTGAAAATGGGGCATAGGAATACCAAATATCTATGCTTTTATGCAAGCACTGAAATTGTCCTGGATAAGAAAATTAGTAAATAATGATTCAAAGTGGAAGACTATTTTAGTAACTCAATGTCCAGAAGTTAACGATATAAAATATTTTGGATCAAAGAGATTCTTGTATAGTAAATGCAACAAGTTTTGGAAAGACGTATTTAAGTCATATGACAGTCTGAGCATTCAGGTAGATTTAGATAACAAAGAAGAAATTATTTCAGAACCTGTCTTTTATAATGATAAATTCAAAATTAACCATTCCCATTTTTTTCTACAAACTATGGGTAGAGAAAGGTATATTCTACGTAGGGGATATGATTGACGAAAATGGCAACTTTTTAAGTTATGAAGCATTTACAACAAAGGTGGGAAGTCATTTAAATCCTCTACACTATTTTGGATGTGTCCGTGCAGTAAAAGAATATGCAAGGAAAAGAAACATAAAATTTGAAAATAATTACAAGAATGAAAACTGTAAGTTATTGAAAATTATAACAAGTGTCAATAAAGGAGCTAAGATTTACTATAATATACTTCTCGATAAATTATGTGTACTTAATATTAAGTCTTTTGTGAACTGGGAACTCAAGCTACATACCGCAGCAGATTGGGAAATCGTATTGAAAATTGCGAGAAAAATAAAAGAAATAAAATTCAGGTGGTTCCAATTGAAAATTTGTCATAGAATTCTTGTATCCAATATCCTACTAAACAGAATGGGTTTGAGGGATAGCGATAGATGCAGTTTTTGTCAAATTGAGAGAGATAGTATACATCACTATTTGTGGTACTGCACTACTTCACAAGAATTCTGGAAAGAATTAGAAAACTACATGAAAACAACGTGAGAAAATAGTATCAGATTGTCATTTAATGTTGAGCTGGTTTTGTTTGGAACCGATGAAAACACAAAAACAGACCAATCATTTGATCTCATTTTATTGTGGGCGAAATATTTTGTTTACACTTGCAGAATTAATAGTGTTAAACCCAGATTGTCAGGTTTTAAAATTGAACTTAAGCTTCGATTCAATATAGAAAAGCATGCACATATGACAGAAATGCGTTATCATGTCTTTTTGAAAAATTGGCTACCCTACCTTGCTCTATGCGAAACACTATAACAGTCTTTCATGGTTGACATGACACCTTGTAAAATGTTAAAGACACACATACACACACACACACACACACACAAAAAAAAACAAAAAAAAAACAAAAACAAAAAAAACGATGCTCCTGTAATGGATCGACACACAAGCCATGAAATTTGAGCGAACAATACTTTGTGAGCATGAATTTGTTTTTGTTTTGTTTTGCTTCTGTTTTTTTTTTTTTTTTTTTTTTAATTCCCCCTGTCCCACCATGCCCCAGGCACCATGCACCCACCCTTTCAGGGGTGTGGTGTAGGGGCTATTGGTTCCTTCCCTTGTTCGTTTTTCTTTTCTTTTCATAGCCTTTGTTTATATATTGTAATTGGTATATACCCTTGCAGCTTTTTAATATTTCATTTAATAATAATTGATATAGTGTAATAAGTTTATATTGTAACATGCGAATTATGACTTTTGAATTATGACACTTTTGTATGATCTTGACAGCACTAGTTAAACATTGTATGTAAATGTATTGAATAATGTGTGTATTGTTGATGTAACGTGTGTATTGAATGGAAATATAACCTTCATTGCAAGGGACAAAAAAAAAAAAAAAACCCATTAAAACCGTCATATGATATCAGCTATTCTAAACTGAGAAAAGAAGAAAATATAAATATTATGAATTCAATTGCAAAAACACGTATCTATGAAAAATATGAAAATCATCTTCAGGTTTTTACAGACGGCTCCGTACTTGACAATGATAATGTTGGTGCGGCCTTTGTCATCCCGGCACTGAAACTTGACAAATGTTTCTACATCGGCAAAAAACTGTCAATTTTTACAGCCGAATTGACAGCCATCATGCTTGCTTTAGAATTCTTGGTGAACTTTCCAGTGACAGTATTTAGAACTGTGATATTGGTGGATTCTAAATCGGTTTTATGTTCACTGAACTCCTTCAGTACCGATACACGGCCTGACCTTATGTACGAAATCAATTATTTATTACATTGCTTGTCAGCTAAAGGCACAGTCATTGCGTTTTGTTGGGTGCCTTCGCACTGTAACATAAAAGGAAACGAAATGGCCGACAGAGCTGCTAAAAGAGGCGCAAAAGGTTTAGAGAAGACTGTAGACATGACACTTCCTTTGTCACTCCATGAAAATTACAGGCTGCTAGAAACAACAGCATGGAAAAAATTTAGCAGACGTTCCGATGAAAAGACTCTAACACAAAATACAACTGCAGTTCCGTTGGAAATTGTATCAAGAAAGTTGTCAAATGCACCGTTATATTATTCTAGACTTGTAACTTCCCTTTTTTCCGCCTAAAAATTAACGCTTTAAAAACAAAATTCTCCAAAAATGTATATTGCCTGTGTGGTGCACAAATCACAGTTAATCACATTTTATTCCATTGTAAAAGTCTCCGAGGTTTTCTACCTGATTCAGTCACAGCAAGGAATGTTTCGGAAGAAAACATAGAAGATTTATTATATGACACAAAGGTTTTACTACAAATTGCTGAATCCCTAATTCACACTCCCATCAGGTCAGATTTTTTTTTCTTCCAATGTAGATTAGTGGTGAGGGACACATCCACCCACCCACGTTTCTGTATTTTGCATTTTGTTTGTTATATGTATCTTTAACATTTCCTCTTTACTGTTGATGCAGTGTTCACAGTTTTCATTACCTCACACATTTACACTCACACACTCACACACACTCACAGACAGAATGCACTCACTCACGCACACTTTGGTCTAATATCACTTATGGTGAAAAGACGTAAAAACAAAGAACGAACGAACACACACACACACACACACACACACACACACACACACACACACACACACACACACACACACACACCGACCTGTCTATGAACAGGAGGATTTAATAAGACTTGAAAGGCTACTGAGTACGATGTATAGGAATGAGCTGTCAAAAAGAAAAAAAAATGCAAAGCATATAAACGTACTCCCAGTTTATCCTGAATAACGCGTGAGATATTCCATAAAGAGGAAAAACCGTCTTGGGCTGGTGTAACCGTTAGTAATGGCTGTTCTGGTAAACATCGGCCATCATCTGTCACCTATAATGAACATACTTACAAATTTTCAGAAAGATCGGCCAAGTACTTTCTGAGATT
>CM065729.1:5244390-5249390 GCA_033310375.1 Conus canariensis
ATAATTTTCAGAAAGATCGGCCAAGTACTTTCTGAGATATTCCATAAAGAAGAAAAACCGTTACAGGCCGTTACATCCGTTTGTAACGGTTATAACGGTAAACTAAAACATCCGGCGTCATCCGTGACCCATAATGAACATACCTGCTAATTTTCAGAAAGATCGGCCAAGTACTTTCTCAGATATTCCATGAAGAAGAAAAACCGTTACAGGCCGTCACAGCCGTTAGTAACGGATATAACGGTAAACTAAAACATCGGACATTATTCGTAACCCATAATGAACATACATGCTAATTTTCATAAAGATCAGCCAAATACTTGCGGAGATATTCGATAAAAAAAACCGTTACAGGCGGTTACAGCCGTTAGTTACGGATATAAGGGTAAAATAAAACATCGGGCATTATTCGTGACCCATAGTGAACATACCTACAAATTTTCAGAGAGATCGGCCAAGTACTTTCTGAGATATTCTATAAAGAAGGAAACCGTTACAGGCCGTTACAGCCGTTAGTAACGGCTATAACGGGGTAAAATAAAACATCGGGCATCATCCGTGACCCATAATGAACATACCTGCTGATTTTCAGAAAGATCGGCCGAGTACTTTTGGAGATATTCCATAAAGAAGAAAAACCGTTACAGGCCGTTACAGCCGTTAGTATCGGATATAACGGTAAAATAAAACATCGGGCATTATTCGTGACCCATAATGAACATATCTACAAATTTTCAGAAAGATCGGCCAAGTACTTTCTGAGATATTCCATAAAGAAGGAAAACCGTTACAGGCCGTTACAGGTGTTAGTAACGGCTATAATGGGGTAAACTAAAACATCGGGCATCATCCGTGAACCATAATGAACATACCTGCTGATTTTCACAAAGATCGGCCAAGTACTTTCTCAGATATTCCATAAAGAAGAAAAAGCGTTACAGGCGGTTACAGCCGTTAGTAACGGCTATAACGGTAAAATAAAACATCGGGCATTATTCGTGACCCATAATGAACATACCTGATAATTTTCAGAAAGATCGGCCAAGTACTTTCGGAGATATTCCATAAAGAAGGAAAACCGTTACAGGCCGTTACAGCCGTTAGTAACAGCTATAACGGGGAAAACTAAACATTGGGCATCATCCATGACCCATAATGAACATACCTGCTAATTTTCACAAAGATCGGCCCAGTACTTGCAGAGATATTCCATAAAGAAGAAAAACCGTTACAGGCCGTTACAGCCGTCAGTAACGGATATAATGGTAAACTAAAACATCGAACATAATTCGTGACCCATAATGAACATATCTACAAATTTTCAGAAAGATCGACTAAGTAATTTCTAAGATATTCCATAAAGAAGGAAAACCGTTACAGGCCGTTACAGCCGTTAGTTACGGCTATAACGGGGTAAACTAAAAACATCGGGCATCATCCGTGACCCGTAATGAACATACCTACACATTTTCAGAAAGATCGGCCCAGTAGTTTTGTCTGGAGCGAGTGGAACACATTTTGACCACGGACGGATGGACAGACACACAGACACACGGACAGAATTTCTTCGTTCCCTTTCTAAAGTACTCCCTGTTCTATAAGAACTGGGAGTTCAAAAAGGAAAGCAGGCTAAAGCGCAGGGGAACAGCATACTCACAGCCCTCGTTCACTGTGCTCTAGTTTCAGATCAGATCCTGCAGCTGCCAAGGTCAAGAACAAGAGGGATGTAGACTTTCAGTGATGGTCAGTCTGGACAAACACATGCTAGGGCAGTGCGAGACCTAGATAGGTCACTGCTGATAGAGCTATTTCAAGTCAGATAAGCATACTGCTGCGGCCCTCTTCTTTATCAAGAATGGCAAAAAGAAATCCCACGCACCGATGATGGTTCACAGTAATATTCCAGAATGTAGTTCCAATGTTTCAGTCTTTCTGTGATCAGTGCTTGGCGTCCACAGCTACTTTTTCACAGTCTTTTTTTTATGGTATTACCACATGTCATCTGGATTAATCACTACTTGAGAGGAACTACGCATTGAATACTTTGGTCTTCCTTTCTTTGTTTACTTTCTCATTAGATTACTTGGTTTATTAGTAAAGGGCTGCAGATTATTTGATATATTAAAACACTAAAGACACAAGACAAATGTAGACTACTTAGCCTATTAGTATATCTTTGTTACATGCATTACAGCATGTATTTAAAGGT
This sequence comes from Conus canariensis, assembly GCA_033310375.1. NCBI lineage: Eukaryota > Metazoa > Mollusca > Gastropoda > Neogastropoda > Conidae > Conus > Conus canariensis. Next base: position 5,246,600 of record CM065729.1, read on the forward strand.
ATTTACATACATTTGATCAGATGATACGACATCTACTTGTGTTTTGTCGTGTTTGTTTGTGCATGTTGATATCTTTGAACTAATTAATGTGTGCGTTGTTTTTAGTTGTATAATCTCATTTTCTGTGTCCTTTAATTCTCTTCTTGGCATTTGTTTCTTTGTAAACATTAATGTGTGGGTTTGTTTTAGTTGTATAATCTCTGTATCTGTGTTCTTTAATCCTATCTTGCTTTGTTCTCTTTCAACGTTTATGTGTGGGTTGGTTTCTAGTTATATAATGTCTACATCTGTGTTCTGTTATCTTCCTCTTAGCTTTGTTCTCTTTAAGCGTTAATGAGTGAGTTTGTTTCTAGTTGCATAGTCTCTGCATGTGTGTTCTTTTAACCTCTTCTTGGCTTTGTTCTCTGTAAACGTTAATGTGTGGGTTTGTTTCTAGTTGTATAATCTCTGTATCTGTGTTCTTTCACTCTTCATGGCTTTGTTCTCTGTAAACGGTAATGTGTGGGTTTGTTTCTAGTTGTATAATCTCTGTATCTGTGTTCTTTCAGACTCTTCATGGCTTTGTTCTCTGTAAACGTTAATGTGTGGGTTTGTTTCTAGTTGTATAATCTCTGTATCTGTGTTCTTTTATCGTCCTTGCTTTGTCCTACGTTATGTGGTTGGTTCTAGTTTTATGTCAATCTGTGTTGTGTTATCTTCTTGTTTGGTCTCTTATGACGGTTGATGGTGTTCCCAGTTCTAGTTTGTGTGTGTCATCACGTGGCGTTGTTCTTGTAAGTTAATGTTGTGGTTTTCTGTTTCTCGTTGTATATCCATTGTTCTTTAATCTTCATGCTTTTTCGAACGTAATGGTGTGGTTGTTCCAGTTGTTAATCCGCAATCGTGGTTTTCAGACCTCTCCATGCTTGTTTCTGTAAACGTTATATGTGTGGGTTTGTTCTAGTTGTATAATCCTGTAGTCTTGTTCCTTTTTCGTTTCTTGGCCTGCTTCTGTGTATGGTCGTCAGGTTGTTCTGATCAGTCTGCATGTTGGTTTGATCTGTCTTGTTGAGCGTCTTATGACCGGTGATGGGCTCCCGTCAGTGTTGTTGTAGTCATCACGGGTAGGGGTGTTGGACACATTTTAATGTTGCTGGTTTTCTGTGGTTGTCGTTGTGTCCATTGTCGTTATAATCTTCTTCTTTTCGAACAATCATATGGTGATGCCAGCTGCCCGCACGAAGTTGGCTGTCCTCCGAAGGTCCGCCAAGTCCCCGTAGAGTTTGGCCCTCAGAGCCACTGGCTCCAGCCTGGTTGTAGCATGGAGGTGACAGTCCTGTAGTATGTGCTCAGAGTCCATTTCGGCCTCTCTGCATGGACACATCGCAGACTCGCCAGTCTTGTACCTTTTGTACATGTGTGCATTCAGTCTGTTATGTCCAGTCCTTAGTCTGAACAGTAGCACCTGATCTTTTCAGCTTAGGTGGTAGCAGTAGTCGGCCTGGCTGGAATTTGGGTGTTGCTGTTTGCATTTCCTTCTGTAGAGTGTGTCGTTATAATGATCGCGTAGATTGTTGCTGTTGTTGATGATGCATCTAGCAGATCATGCAGGTGTCGTCGGTTGCACCAGTAGGCACCTCTGTTGTTAGTGTGGATGGTGAAGGACACTGGTGCTGGTCTCTGCTCAATAGTTGTGGATGTCCATGTTCTCACTTCCCTGTCCTTACATGGGCTGCACAGGTTTGAGTGGTGGTAGGGGGGCATTTCTGTCATGGTAATTCTTGTGTTTGTGCTGTCTAGCTTTCAGCACTTCTTTCTAATGTTGGTTTTTTGGGGGAGGGGTTGGTGATAAAGGGGAGGGGCTTTTGTTTGTTTGTTTGTTGTTTTTTTTTTTGCTTGTTTATTTGTTTGTTTGTTTGTTTTTCTGTCCCATTTCTGTGCCACCTCGGTGGCATTGCATACACAGCGCTCATTTCGACTCCCGTTCATAGCCACAGCCCCGGCACCGGCAATCCACATGGAACGGTCAATGTCAAGTTGTCAAGAGGCAACCCATCGGAGGAAACACTGCACTGCTGCTGAGTCACTTTGATGGTGTTCAGTGGCGCCTGTTCTGATCCTTAATACGCAGGACATCACCTACTAAGATCTCTACAGATGACTATAACTGCTTAATTGCGGAGCCACGTGAGTGAGTTCTCCCTCCGGAGGGGGCTACCACGTCCGTCCCAAAAGACAGCCCCCATGAATTTGCCAACACCTGTGACCCGGCGGAATCAAACCGAGGCAATAGACGTGGAGAAAACTTCCAAACTGAGGTCACCACGAGAGCAGGAAATGAAGGACCACAGAGTTTGATACTTTCTTTTTCTCTTTTTTAATGCTGAACGATGAGAATGAGGATGATGAAGATGGCGCTTCGGATTTCCACTCCGGTCTGAAACCGCATGACAGGGCTGTACTCTACGCTTAGTCTCATAATATATCCCAGCGTCAGCCAGGCCCGAGAGGCACAGACACCTGCAGTGTTGGTCGGGAAATTTGAGGAACACTCTCAGAGGACGCATCCATTTAGTGGATGAAACTCGACTGTGAAGCCCCAGTCTTCCCAATTGAGCTTGTTAAAAACTCAACTCTGGATAGGAGACGGTCGAGGCAGAAAAATTCCACATGGCTCTGATGGGAATCGAATCTACAACCTCTCAGCTGCGAGTCCGCGACGCTATCCTCTTCTCAACGGCGGCTGGTTTTAAAGGAGATTTATGCTAACTTTCATTGAGTAGAGCAGATCAGGTGATGAAGGGAGGTTGAA
>CM065729.1:5254390-5261890 GCA_033310375.1 Conus canariensis
AGGGGAGAGCAATGACTTAGTTGTGCTCTCACACCGTGGTTTTAGCAGGTGAGGAGGAAGCCTTAGACGTAGCTGTAGCTGTTGTTCTTCTTTGTTTGCTTTTGTGGACGATGGTGATAGCTACCGCTGCTGTTGATGATGATGATAATGATCGTAATAGTGATCGTGGCTATTGAACTGATGGAATAAAGACACTTTCTGTTGAAAGACAATGATGGCAATGAGGACGACGTCTTCCGTAGCCACACGTTAAATTTCTGACCACATCCATATACTCTAACCACAAAGAGGCTACCGTCTCCCACAACCAAAATCCCGTCACCGTCACCTTCACCACCACCACCACCACCACCACCACAATCACCACCACCACCACCAACAACAACAACCCCACAATCACCACCACCACCACCACCACCACCACAGCCCTCCCCCTACCCCCACACGTCCCACCACCACCACCACCACCCATTGACCCAACGACATCTCTCCACAGCCAAAGAACCTGGTCGCCTTACGGCTTTCAACCTGCTGGTGGACGGCACTCCCAGCCAGCTGATGGAGGTCGTCTTCGACACGGCCCTGAAGGGTCAGCCCCTAGACGTGGAGTTCTGCGAGCCCCGAGCCCCTGGAGGCGTGGCCAGACTGGCCATCAGCTTCGAAGACCCCAACAGTGCCAGTGCCGACGGCACGGTGAGGCTGTATGAGCCGTTGACCGCCCTCAGCACGGAGCTCACCATGATTAAGGAGATCACAGGTGAAAAACACGTGTGTGTGTGTGTGTGTGTGTGTGTGTGTGTGTGTGTGTGTGTGTGTGTGTGTGTGTGTGTTAGTGTGTGTGTGTGTGTGTTAGTGTGTGTGTGTGTGTGTATGTGTGTGTGTGTGTGTTGTGTGTGTGTGTGTGTGTGTTGTGTGTGTGTGTGTGTGTGTGTGTGTGTGTGTGTAGTGTGTGTGTGTGTGTGTGTGGGTGGGTTTGTGTGAGTGCGTCAGTCAGAGAGAGAGAGAGAGAGAGAGAGAGAGAGAGAGAGAGAGAGAGATGAGAGAGAGAGATGAGAGAGAGAGAAAGAGTGGGAGAGACAGACAGACAGACACAGACAGTGTGTGTGTGTGTGTGTGTGTGTGTGTGTGTGTGTGTGTGTGTGTGTGTGTGTATGTGTGAGGTTGAAAAGTGCAGGTATCGGATAGGATGGACAGGCGGAGGTGGTAGGGTTTAGTGAAGGAGTGAAGAAAGGGAAGAGTAGGGAGGAAGGAATGGTTGGCGGAGGGGCTGGGGAGGTGAGAGGGGAAGGGAGTCGGGGTGGGGAAGAGGGAGGGTCAGTGGATGTATGTGGATGTCGACATGAGGGGGGATGATACGATTCCCCCCTCTCTCTCTCTCTCTCTCCCTCTCTCTCTCTCTTCAAACAGAAGATGATGTAAACTTAGCCGAAGCAGTGTTGCAAAATGAAAACCAAACCAAAAGCAGAAAGCCCACATATATTGTAATGATTATTGATTTGTGTTTGGCCTTCGATTACCTGAGAGATTTCAGACACAGAAAGCGATAACAAAGAACATATGTAAGTTTCATGTTTTCTGTCCCGGCTGCTGGTGCCACCTCAGTGACCTAGAATCCACTGTCGCTCTCTCCGACCCCTCGTCCACAGCCACAGCCCGGGACACGCAATCCACAGGGAGCAGTCAATGTCAAGTCGTCATGAGGTGGCCTAACAGAGGAGACACTGCACTGCTGCCGAGTCACTTCGGTGTTGGTCAGTGGTGTCTGTTGTAATGCAACATACGTAGGGCACTGCCTACTAAGTGCTCTGTTGACAACAGTAGCTTTGACGCGAAGCCGGTATGGGTGTGTTGTCCCTTCGGAGGTTGCCATCACGTCCGTTCAACGACCGTCCCCGTCAGTTCGCCGATACTGGCGACCGCGACAGAATCAAACCAAGGCCATAGACTTGGAGGGGCAATCCAAACTGACAGCAGGGCATGAAGGGCCACAGAACTTGAGATTTCGTTTTTCAGCTGATCAATGACGATGAGGATGCTGAGGATGACGCGACGAATTCTGATCCGAGACTGCATAAAAGATCTGTACTCTGTTCTTATTTTCATGATGTATCCCGGTGTAACACCCCAGATTGCCCCCCCCCCCATCCCAGAATGCCCCCCGGGGGACGTTTCAGTATCCCAGAATGCCCCCCGGGGGACGTTTCAGTATCCCAGAATGCCCCCCGGGGGACGTTTCAGTATACCAGAATGTCCCCTGGGGGACATGTTGGGTATGCTAGAATGTCCCCCGGGGGGCATGTTGGGTATGCTGACACGTCCCCCTGGGGACAATCTAAAATGTCCCCCCCCCCCCCCCCCGATATCTATTATGCCCCCCATGAGGACAAATATATTTTCATCCCAGAATGCCCCCACCCCAATTCTCTCTCTCTATCTGTCTCTCTCTCTGTCTCTGTCTGTCTGTCTCTGTCTGTCTGTCTATCTGTCTGTCTGTCTCTTTCTCTCTCTGCGATATCTTAAAACACTGATTCTTGCTTACCTAACCTAGAAACAGACGAAGACAGAGGCAGAGGCAGGGAGAGAGAAATAAACAGACAGACAGAAAGAAAGAAAGAAAGAGAGACAGAGACAGGGACAAAGACAGAGAAAGAGATAGAGAAAGAGGCACAATGTAGTGGGAGAGAGCGAGGGGGAAGGGAGGGAGGGAGGAGAGAGAGAGAGAGAGAGAGAGAGGAGAGAAAGAGAGAGAGAGACAGATAGACAGACAGATAGACAGAGACAGACAGACAGAGACAGGGAGAGAGAGTTTATATCACACCAGTACAAGACTTTTTTCAACCATAGCCTATTTATTTTACACTTTGTGTACAAAAATTATAATTGTCTGAACTGCTTAAAAAAACAAAACAACAAAAATGTCTATTTGATCAGTCTTCTTTGATGGTTTTTGCACCATAAAAACAAAAGTCCAAGTGATGAAAGTATATTTTACTTTAAAAATTCACAATAAAAGAATCAAGAATAAATTCAAGAAAGAAAGAAACAGAAGAACAAGAAAAGAACAGACCAAAATGCGTTAAAATCTAATCAAGATCTTTGAAGAATTTTTCTTCTAAACTAATCCTAATTCTTGTTAGATCGACACTCTGTTGATACCCAACGAATACACAAAAATTATAATAACTAAGCATGCTGGAATCATTATTGAGATACAGTTGCTTTTTGCACTATGATATACGTTTAGATTGTCACTGCGTTGGATTCTTGTGTGTGTGTGTGTGTGTGTGTGTGTGTGTGTTTTCCGGAGGTGACTCTTCATGGCAAGTGTCAACTTGCTTTAAATGGAGACATTGTTTCTTTAAAAGTAGCAACTGGATGACTGCTAATCAACGGAACATGGTAAGTGTCAGAACACAGAAATACGTCACACCTGCTTGTTAGTCCAGGCGATATTTAGGGGTACCTTGTTTAGTGTTATATATTACGGTTTTTTGTTGATCTAACATGATTTTGGGGTGCTGAATCTAAATCCGTTGGAAGCCACTTCGTAAATGTTGGGCATTTTGAGTTATTGCGTAAAATCCAAGATGGCCACCACCAGATTTGTAAACTGCAAATATAGAGGACAAATGATGCCTGATTGTGATTATTTTATACTGAATTTTGGTCTCAGTCAAGAAAATTATTCAGTTAACCAGAATGATTCAAAGTATCTAATTTTTTTTTAAAAATCCAATTTCAGTATGTTTTATCCGATTTTCGCTTTTCCAAAATGGCTGCCATTGGAAGAAAACAGTGCCTTTCTTTATTATAATCGGCATGCAATATCAAATCAGTGAAGCCGACAATCTAAATGGAAAAGAACTGCTAAAAGGGAATAGCAAGCCTTCTGTCCTTCCAAAATTGCAGCATCAAATAATTAATGGTTGCATGTGTAGAATAATCAAATACATACATGAACAAAGTTGATCCGTGTCAAACAGGATCTGGCCTCGAAACGTATAGTAATAACAGTCGTAGTGAACTATTTCTTACAAGTACTGTCTTATCAGAGAGAGTGAATGAACAGCGGAAACTTTAGAATCTACAATATCAATGATCAGTCATATTTTCGCTTACACGCATTATTACAGACGCGCATGCATCCACTTACAGAGAATATACTCAGACACATACACGCACGCATACACTCGAGCACGCACGCACACACACACACACACACACACACACACACACACACACACACGCGCGCGCGCCGCGCGCGCGCGCGCGCACGCACGCACGCACGCACGCACGCACGCATGCACGCACACACACACACACACACACACACACACACACACACACACACACACGCACATACACTCTCTCTCTCTCTCTCTCTTTAATAGAGAGAGAGAAAGAGAGAGAGAGGAAGAGAGACAGATAGACAGACAGACACCGAAAGAGAGAGGGAGAGAGAGAGAGAGAGAGAGAGAGAGAGAGAGAGAGAGAGAGAGAGAGAGAGGGAGGGAGAGAGAGGGAGGGAGAGATGGGAGAGAGAGACAGAGACAGAGACAGAGAGAGAGACTTACACTAAGTTGGGGGGGGGGGGGGGGGCATTCTGGGATGACAGTGATTGTCAACCATGGGGGGACATAACAGGTATGGGGGGGGACATTCTGGAATGCCTCCCCAGGGGGACGCATCAGTATACCCAAGACGTCCCCCGGGGGGCATTCTGGGATGGGGGCAATCTGGGGTGTTACACCGGCATCAATCAATCCCGAGGGATACAGACACCTGCAGTGTTGGTCAGGAATTTTTTTAGAAACATACTGAGAGACACATCCATTAAGTGGATGAAACTCGACTGTGTGGTCCCAGTCTTTTTCAACCGAGCCCTGGGTAGGAGCCGGTCAGGGCAGAAAAATCCCACAAATAAATAACTCTGACGGAACCCAGAATCTTCCAGCTGGAGACCGCGACACTAACCACTTCGCCACAGCGTCGGCTGAATTAATTCGATCAGGTCAAACACCTAGCATTTGGTTCGAAGTCATTTTTCAGTATGGCTTTAGCAGAAAGGCTCCAACGTGACGGGTTTGGGTTTGGCTTGGGGTTCTAGTGGGAGCTCTCCCAGTGGACATCGAGTTCGGCGAAGATTGCAACGTGATGCTGGTGGCCAACAAAGGACGGCCCACCAGGGAGGCCAGCAACGTCTACAGGGATCCTGAGGGCACGGTCACCAAGATCTTGATGCCCTTCGACCTGAACGTCAACTCGCCCATCACTACCACCACCATCTCCTTCGCCGGGCTCTTCACCGGACCTGGAGCTTCGGAGTACATCCAGTGGGTAAATGAGGTGTTGGAAGCGGGGAGGGGGAGGAGTGGGGGGTGGGGGTGGGGATAGGACGGAAGGTGGTGGTTAGGTACTGAGTTGGGATGCCCGGATTGTGTTTACTTTCCTGCATCGTCATTGGCTGCCCATCGGTCCAATGATGTTACTTGATGCACAGTCGTCGTTGGTGGTTCCGGTGTAACGTTTCGTAATCGCTCTACTCCCAAAATTATCCCCCGGCGGATGAGGGGGAGCACGGGTCCCAAAACTCACCCAACTGAGAGTAGATCCAAATCAACCTCTCGCTCCACCCCACCCCCTCCCCCAACCCCCAAATCGCTCCCCGTCCTAAATTTTCAGTATCCCCAGCGACGAAACGTCTCAATCAAAGCACATTGCGTCTGAATTTAAAGGAGTGGGGGAAGGAGGGGTGGGGGCGATTCATAACTGAACCACCTGTACTCGCCGTCCTCTTGAGTCATTTGGGTCATGGTCTAGAAACACCGCATGACATGAGTATGGGCACCCGCTCTATGCGACAGGTAGGGATAAATGGGCACGTGCCCAAACTCATCCGTCCTATGTGACCTGGAGGTAGAAATGGGCACGCATCCAAACTTACCCGTCGTACGTGACACGAAGGTGGAAATGGGCACACATCCAAACTCACCCACCCTATGTGACAGGAAGGTGGAAATGGGCACACATCCAAACTCACCCACCCTATGTGACAGGAAGGTGGAAATGGGCACACATCCAAACTCACCCACCCTATGTGACAGGAAGGTGGAAATGGGCACACATCCAAACTCACCCACCCTATGTGACAGGAAGGTGAAAATGGGCACACATCCAAACTCACCCACCCTATGTGACAGGAAGGTGAAAATGGGCACACATCCAAACTCACCCACCCTATGTGACAGGAAGGTGAAAATGGGCATGTGCCCAAACTCATCCACCCTATGTGACAGGAAGGTGGAAATGGGCATGTGCCCAAACTCACCCACCCTATGTGACAGGAAGGTGAAAATGGGCACGTGCCCAAACTCACCCACCCTATGTGACAGGAATGTGAAAATGGGCACACATCCAAACTCACCCACCCTATGTGACAGGAAGGTGGAGTTGGGCACGTGCCCAAACTCACCCGCCCTATGTAACCTTGAGGTGGAATTGGGCACGTGCCCAAACTCAACCGTCCAATGTGACAGCAAGGTAGAAATGGGAACATATCCAAACTCACCCGCCCTATGTAACCTTGAGGTGGAAATGGGCATGTGCCCAAACTCACCCGTCCTATGTGACAGGGAGGTGGAAATGGTCACGTGCCCAAACTCATCCACCCTATGTGACAGGAAGGTGGAAATGGGCACGTGCCCAAACTCACCCGCCCTATGTGACGGGAAGGTGGAAATAGGGCACGTGCCCAAACTCACCCGCCCTATGTGACAGGAAGGTGGAAATGGGCACGTGCCCAAACTCACCCGCCCTATGTGACAGGAAGGTGGAAATGGGCACGTGCCCAAACTCACCCGCCCTATGTAACAGTAAGGTGGAAATGGGCACGTGCCCAAACTCACCCACCCTATGTGACAGGAAGGTGGAAATGGGCACGTGCCCAAACTCACCCACCCTATGTGACAGGAAGGTGGAAATGGGCACGTGCCCAAACTCACCCACTCTATGTGACAGGAAGGTGGAAATGGGCACGTGCCCAAACTCACCCGTCCTATGTGACAGGGAGGTGGAAATGGTCACGTGCCCAAACTCACCCGTCATATGTGACAGGAAGGTGGAAATTGGCACGTGCCCAAACTCACCCAACGTATGTGACAGGAAGGTGGAAATGGGCACGTGCCCAAACTCACCCACCCTATGTGACAGGAAGGTGGAAATGGGCATGTGCCCAAACTCACCCACCCTATGTGACAGGAAGGTGAAAATGGGCACGTGCCCAAACTCACCATCCTATGTAACAGGAAGGTGAAAATGGGCACACATCCAAACTCACCCACCCTATGTGACAGGAAGGTGGAGATGGGCACGTGCCCAAACTCACCCGCCCTATGTAACCTTGAGGTGGAATTGGGCACGTGCCCAAACTCACCCGCCCTATGTAACAGTAAGGTGGAAATAGGCACACATCCAAACTCACCCACCCTATGTGACAGGAAG
>CM065729.1:5281890-5286890 GCA_033310375.1 Conus canariensis
AGTAGCAACAGCAGCAGCAGCAGCAACAACAGCAGCAGGAACAGTAACAGAAGTAGCAGCAGCAGCACAAGTAGCAGCAGCAGCAGCAGCAGCAGCAGCAGCAGCAGCAGCAGCAACTATAACAGCCAATTTACATGTCCGTGACGCCATGACATAAGTATATTGTTCTTTTTAAGGAAGCAGTCTATTTCGATACCGGATTTGATTTTCAACTATTTGTAGATCACGCCGTAAGTGCCAGCAGACAGGGTACGTAGCAGTGTCTGTACCTCCCCTCCCCCCCCCCTTCCCCCACCTTCCCTTCTCTTATCTTCACTATTCATCCTCACTCCCAACTCTCTTCTTCGAAATTTATTCACACACACACACACACACACACACACACACACACACACACACACACACACACACACACACACACACACACACACACACACAAATCTTTGCGTTGTTTTTGTCGTAGTGACAGAAGGAAATCGTGTACTGGAAGTTTTGTTTTCTTTCTAATCAGTAATCATTCAGCTATCCATTCGTATTCTTACCTTGAGACCAAGTGAAGTGAAAGAAGAAGGATGTAGACAGAGAGGAATAGGAAGACAGACAGGCAGCAGCAGCCCTTGTAGTGGTGGTGGTGGTGGTGATAGTAGTAGTAGTAGTAGAAGTAGTAGTAGTAGTAGCAGCAATAGCAGCAGCAGCAGCAGCAGCAGCAACAGTAGCAGCAGTCGCATGCCAGTGTACATGCTCGTGACGCCAAGATATAAGTACGTTGTTCTTTGTGAGAAAGCAGTCTATTTCGATACCGGATTTGATTTTTAATCATCTGTAGGTCACACGGTAAGTGGCTGCAGGTAAGATATCTTGCAGTGCCTGTACCCTTCCCTCTCCTCTTTCTTATCTTTACTATTCGCCCTCACTCCCAACTCTCTTCTAAAAAAATCTTTGCGTGTCATTGTCGTAATGACAGAAGAAAATCGTTTACTTGAACATTGTTGTTGTTGTTTCTGTTGCTTTGAATTTTTCAGCTCTCTATTCGTTTTATTTTTACTGAGTCCAAGTTAAGTTAAAGAAGAAGGGCGAGGACCGTCAGAAGAAGGAAGAAAAATGAGGAAGCAGCAGCATCAGCAACAGAAGAAGAAGAAGAAGAAGAAGAAGAAGAAGAAGAGGAAGGAGGAGGAGGAGGAGGTGTTCAGTGGTGGTGATGGTGGTGGTGGTAGTAGTAGTAGTAGTAGTAGTAGTAGTAGTATATGTAGTAGTAGTAGTAGTAGTAGTAAGAAGAAGAAGAAGAAGAAGAAGAAGGTGTTCAGTGGTAGTAGTAGTAGTAGTAAGAAGAAGAAGAAGAAGGTGTTCAGCAGCAGCAGCAGTAGTAGCAGCAGCAGCAGCAGCAGCAGCAGCAGCAGCAGCAGCAGTAGTAGTAGTAGTAGTAGTAGTAAAAGTAACAGAAGTAGCAGCAGCAGCAACAGTGACAGGAGCAGTAGCAGTAGTAGTAGCAGCAGCAATAGAAGTAGCAGTATCAGCAGTAGTAATAGCATCAAACACACACACACACACACACACACACACACACACACACACACACACACACGCACGCACACACGCAGGCACGCACGCACGCACACACACATGCACACACACACACACACACACACACACACACACACACACACACAGGCACGCACGCACGCACGCACACACACACACACACATACACACACATGCACGCACGCATAAACGCACGCACGCACACACACACACACACACACACACACACACACACACACACACACACACACACACACACGTATAGAGACAGTTCCTAATTTTGTCATGCTTAACGGAAACAAGCTGAAATACAACTAACCAAAGAAATCGTTTGATGCTGACGAACAGAGAGCCCAGTGTGCACCTACGATCGTGTCTGTTAGTCGGCAGATTTCTGTCTGGAGTGCAGCAATTCTATATATCCTTCAACGGATGATCTTTTGGCAATATTTGTGGAGGAGAGGGACGGTGGTCGGTGAATTTAGTGTACTAGGAGAGAGAGAGAGAGAGAGAGGTCCAAACAGCTCCCTGTGTCAACCATCATCTGCAGACGGCGCCTCCGCTGAGCTGGGTCATGTCTTGAGATTACCCTCAGGCCAGGCCATTGAATAGACCCCAGCAGGCCCAGAGGAAAAAAGGGCCACCCAGGATGAGCTGGTGACAGACAGTGGAGAGAGACCTCAGACTCGTTGACAGAGGATGGAGTGACACCAGCAGACTGGCTGAGGACCGTGCACAGTGGCGCGACTTGACTGCCTCATGCGTCGCAAGACACGGGAGCATCTTCGTAAGTAAGAAGTCCTCCGCCATACTTCGAGAAAGCCTCGTGTCATTGATGACACTTACCGAGTAACATCACTTTGATAGGACGGACAGGCTGCACGCCCAAAATTAATACGCCAAGACTACGCTTAAAGGATTCGAATGTTTATAGACTGTTGTAATGAGATTGTTTTGAGAATGTTTATTGTGTCCGAAAGTTGATTCTCCTCATAGTCTTGTATATGGCCATTAAAGTACAATTCGGGTAGTTACAAGGAGACAGATTAAAATCAAAGGAATGGTCTTCAGTTGGTGCAAAGAAAGGATCATGGGTGACTGCATTCTTTCACACATACATTCCTACATAATAGCCTGGCAAACCACCACTGGACATCGAAAAGTCCCGACGACTCCTGGGGTCACTTATACACAGTAATTATCTTACAGAAAGCTACGACAATGTTTTTTAAAAAAAAAAAAATGTTAGCGAACCGCCGAGAGAAACGTGGACAAACGAGTCACAGGACAAAACACGACGCGTTTCGACCTTTTAGGTCTTCTTCAGGCAAGACACAAACAAATAGGACAATGAAAATGAACGAATTTTTCACTTAACTTAGATCTCTTCAGCGCAAGATAGGCAGTCATTCAAAACCTGCCTACCTTGCGCTGAAGAGATCTAAGCTAAGTGAAAAATTCGTTCATTTTCATTGTCCTATTTGTTTGTGTCTTGCCTGAAGAAGACCTAAGAGGTCGAAACGCGTCGTGTTTTGTCCTGTGACTCGTTTGTCCACGTTTGTCTTGGCGGTTCGCTAACATTTATTTAAGATTTGTTTAGATTTCCGCCTGCAGTCTTCTCACTTTGCAACTAGATCGACGACAACGTTACCCACACACATTCCAGCCATCCTGACAACCGCATCAACACAGTGCCTTTCGGCAGTACCACCTAAACTAGCAACAGACTGCTGTTCTTCAAGTGAACGGTTTCAGTCTCTTTACCAAACAACTTCGGCAGACCTAGCTCCCACTCGATGCTCCGAGGTCCGAGTGAATAATCTGTCTCCCTTTCACTATCAGAGGAAATGTTCGAACTCGGGGATCCTCACCGCCTTCGCTGACTATTGTCGACTGACAGTTATCTACCCGACACTTCGATCTCCTGCACACAGCTCGAACATCGTTGCTAGGTGAGGGTGCTTCTGCTAATCGGCCAATTACCCATTTCTTCACCGCGCTCGAAATTTTGTCTAAAGCGCTTAAAGCCTCTTGTGAGAGATTTCGCTCCCTTTGCAGGTTACCTACCTGGGTAGAGGCGACTGAAGATCTGCCTGATGGCGCTCTATTCAGTCGTTTTCCGTGTCAATCGAACTATCAGTCACTCAATCTTTCATTCATATTTTCATTCTTTCGGTGTATGCTATGTGCAGCGTGTCATCCATACCAACGGCCAAACTGGTCTTCTCTTGCGAAAGTTGGTGATAGGATTTTACGTGTGTGCAAGATGTTATGCGTGCGTTCTCACAAGGAACTTCGGCTTATAGTCTCATCCGCCGTTGCTTGTTGTTGTTGTTGTTGTTGTTTTTTCGGGCGTGTTGGGGAGGAGGGGGGGGGGGAGTTGGGCGAGGGAGAAGGGTGGGTGGGTGGGTATTCAGACCTTACGGTAACTCCAAGGAAAAAAACTCCCCTTGAACTGAAATAGCCCAGCTGAGATTTGAACCCGCTATCCCAGGATTAGCAGAAACATAAGACCGGCGCTCAATCAACAGAACTATTCAAGCCCCAGGAATATCTGTGTGCGAGTGTTGTTGATTTTGTTGTTGTTGCTGTTGTTGCCAGTGGTGGTGGTGGTGGTTGTGTAAGTGGTGGTGGGGATTGTGGCGGTGGTGGCAGTGTGGTATTGTTGCCGTTGTTGTAGGGATGTCACCGTTGGAGGTATTGATGATGATACTGATATTGTTATTATAGCTGTAGTTGTACTCTTGTGGCGCTACCCCTCCCCCTCTCTCCCTCACATCCCTATTGCTCTTTCTTTCCCGCTTTGTTGGTGGTTTTCGTGTAAATATACATCACAGCTGAGGCTGCATCACAGCTGTGAGTTCATTTCATTAGGCCTAGTTAGTCAGTGCTGCTTAGTCATTTTTTTTATGCAATCAGACGCTCTCTCTCTCTCTCTCTCTCTCTCTCTCTCTCTCTCTCTCTCTCTCTTTCGCTCTCGCTCTCGCTCTCTCTCTTCGCCATCTCTCTCTCTCTCTCTCTCTCCCTCTCTCTCGCTCTCTCATCATGATTATAATTTCTTCACCACCATCCCCCCTCCACCCACCCCCATTTGTTTGTCCTCCATTCTCTTCCTCTCTTTCCTGTACAGTGTCATAGTTGACCAACTTGCTGTTCACGCAGCATTGGAATGGCCAGTGGTCAGTTATACAACAGGCTAAAGTCTTATCTTTAGGATTCTAAATTTGGTTTGACCTTTTGCTAGCATGACTTCGCCGCTGACTTGATCAATACTGTTAGTCTAGATATTCTCTTAGGGGTAAGTTGCGTTTGGTGTCTAGTCTTTCTTGTTTAGTTTTCTTTCCAATCTGTCTTTTTCGTTTACTATTCTTTCTTTCTTTCTTTTTTTTTCTGTCTGCCTGCCTTTCTTTCTTTCCATCTTTCTCTTTTACCTTTAATTTTCTGCTACTTGTGTCTCATTA
>CM065729.1:5289390-5299390 GCA_033310375.1 Conus canariensis
CACAGAAAACAAAGACAGCATCAACATTGCCATTACTATCACTAACACTGCAATTAGATTTATATTCACACACACGCACGCACACACACACCACACACACACACACACACACACACACACACACACACACACACACACACACACACACTCACACACACACACACACACTCACACACACACATACACACACACACACACACACACACACACACACACACACACACACAACACACACACACATATATACACACACACACACACACACACACATATACACACACGCTCTCTCTCTCTCTCTCTCTCTCTCTCTCTCTCTCTCTCTCTCTCACTATCATCTAAATTTGTCTTGTTATAATGATCATTAATGTTCACACCCCTTCAAATGAGGCTTTGGCCTTCCTGAATGAAATTCTCTTCTGTTCTGTTCTGTTCTCTCTCCCCTACCACCATAACACCCATTACTACCTACACAACTACCAACATTCAAAACAACGAATCAGCACAAGAACACAACATATGACGAGCATAACACTCCTCTGTCATATTCTACAGCAGCCATGCAGACAGCAGCAGCAGTAGCAGCAGTGGTGGCAGCCCTGCTGGTGGCTTCCTGCTACGGGGGCTATGTTCTGGAACCGGGGCGTTTTTAAAACTGCCTGGCGCCACAGACAACTACGCCCTCAACAACGGTGCTGCTACGCGAGCCGCTTACGACGCACTGGAGAAATTCCTCTACGTTGTGGGTAGGCGGTTTGATTCTTCACGGCGAGGATGAGAAAGAGGGTGAAAGTGAGCGACCTGGGAACACGGGAGAGAAAAAAAGGTTGAGGGCAGAGAGGCGTGTGTGTGTGTGTGTGTGTGTGTGTGTGTGTGTGTGTGTGTGTGTGTGTGGAAGGGGAGGATGGTAGTCGAAGAGCGAAAAAGAAGAAGGAGAACAAGTGGATGAACAGAGATGTTTGTCCTCTTCAGGTAGCAGGCTGTATTCTTCTTCTTCTGCGTACGCAGGCTGATACTCCTGCGGACACTCCCTGTATAGACGTCTGCCCAACAAAGGGAGTGGATTTTTGTGTGTATGACCGTTTTTGTTTTTTTTTATCCTGCCATTAAGGCAGCCATACTCCATCTTTGGGGAAGGTGCATGCTATGTGTAACGTGTCATCCATACCAACGGCCAAACTGGCCTTCTCTTCCGAAAGTTGGTGATGGGATTTTACGTGTGTGCAAGATCTTATCCGGGCGTTCACACACGGAACCTCGGTTTATAGTCTCATTCGAAGGACTGTATGGGGAATGGAGTCAGAACCAATGTTAACTCCGAGGGAAAAATCCACCTGTACCGAAATGACCCGGCGGAGATTCGAACCCGCAACCCTTAGATGACGAGTCCGGCGCTCTACCAACTGAGCTATTCCGGCCCCCGTAGGCTGTATGAATCTAAGAACACGAACGGATGGGTGTGGATGGGGGATGGAGAGGAGAAGGGAGGGAGATTTAAGGGGAAGATGAGGATAAAGAGGAAATGGAAACAGAACATCCTTTTTTCATATCACTTGTCATGATGATTCCTGGATGGTTTTTTCCCCATTCTAAAACGTACGCTGTGCACACTCTGTCATCCACTCTATCCAGTCGATACCTCTTCCATGCTCTTGATGTCGCAGCTGATCCAGTGTGCTCTTCTGTCGCATAGAACGTCGTTGCTGGAGCTTCTGTTGGCGAAGTGTTTCATCTGGCGATACTCACCACATACATGTTCTCTTCATTAAAGCACCTGGTTGTCTCCATGCGTACCTCCCCTGCGTAACCACTGCTGCTTCACGATGGACTCAATACATGTTGTGCTGTCTGTTTACCCTGACAGAGCGGGCGCATGGTCATCTGATTTCTCCCATTTCAACAGGTTTGGAATTGATGGCAGGTTGTTATATACATATCGGTGGATGAAGCTGATCTGGAGAGGAGCCGTATACCAGTTTCATTTGCGGCCAAGAACTCTTTGAAGTGTGTTTTCCCACTTAGTCCATTACCCCTGCTGGTCTTGCCAGACTGCCTTGGTGATCTTGGCACCCTCTTCTTTTTCTCTTTCTCTCTCTCTTTCCTGTCATTTTCGCCTCTGACCGCATCTTCATTTCTACTGATCCCAGTCCCAGCCTGTGGGTTTGTGTGTGTTTCCTGTGATTTCCTTGACATTGAGCCATTTGGTTAATTGCCTCTTCTGCTGCCTGTTGCTCTTTCCATTTTCTGCCAGTCTAGTCTGTCAATAGCTTGGGCTGCATTGAACCCACGGCCTTGACCTCACAGTCCTAAAGCATGGATATAACTTTGCCTTTCCCACTTTATGCTGATCGCGGATGGATATCAGAGTTAGCTTCAGTTTTGGTCGGCGACGGTGGAGGGCAAAGTCAGTCAGGCCAGGTAGGACAACATGCCAGTTTCCTGTGAATGTGTTTCTTGATTTTGGTCTCCATTGATTCCACCGTGCTGATACTGATGCTGTGCATCAGAAGAGGTCTCCATTGATTCCACCTGCTGATACTGATGTTGTGCATCAGAAGAGGTCTCCATTGATTCCACCGTGCTGATACTGATGCTGTGCATTAGAAGAGGTCTCCATTGATTCCACCTGCTGATACTGATGTTGTGCATCAGAAGAGGTCTCCATTGATTCCACCTGCTGATACTGATGTTGTGCATCAGAAGAGGTCTCCATTGATTCCACCTGCTGATACTGATGTTGTGCATCAGAAGAGGTCTCCATTGATTCCACCGTGCTGATACTGATGCTGTGCATCAGAAGAGGTCTCCATTGATTCCACCTGCTGATACTGATGTTGTGCATCAGAAGAGGTCTCCATTGATTCCACCGTGCTGATACTGATGCTGTGCATTAGAAGAGGTCTCCATTGATTCCACCTGCTGATACTGATGTTGTGCATCAGAAGAGGTCTCCATTGATTCCACCTGCTGATACTGATGTTGTGCATCAGAAGAGGTCTCCATTGATTCCACCGTGCTGATACTGATGCTGTGCATCAGAAGAGGTCTCCATTGATTCCACCCTGCTGATACTGATGCTGTGCATCAGAAGAGGTCTCCATTGATTCCACCGTGCTGATACTGATGTTGTGCATCAGAAGAGGCCAGAGGAGCTTTGGGATCAGCATGAACTGCAGACAACAGACCTTGCATTCGCCACGGATGCCACACTGGCTGATTGTCTGCAGGCTTTCTTCTGCACTTCGCTTGGTTTGTTCCTCTTTGTGTCATTCCGGAGGTCATCACGCCACCTTCCGAGGCTCCTGACTGGTTCTCCTGTCACTGCTAGAATGGCTTGATATTCCAGAAGTCATCACGCCACCTTCCGAGGCTCCTGACTGGTTCTCCTGTCACTGCTAGAATGGCTTGATATTCCAGAAGTCATCACGCCACCTTCCGAGGCTCCTGACTGGTTCTCCTGTCACTGCTAGAATGGCTTGATATTCCAGAAGTCATCACGCCACCTTCCGAGGCTCCTGACAGGTTCTCCTGTCACTGCTAGAATGGCTTGATATTCCAGAAGTCATCACGCCACCTTCCAAGGCTCTTGACTGGTTCTCCTGTCACTGCTAGAATGGCTTGAGTAGCGACGGTGAACGGAGTACAGCAGTTTGAGGCTTCGTGATTTTCTTTCTGTGAGTAAGCAACCAACTTGTCAAACTGCTTCAATATTTTGCGCAGTTTCAATTTCAGTTTCAGATTCGTCAAGGAGGTGTCGCCGCGTGTGGAATGGTCCATATACGCTGCACTGCGTTTGCTAAGCTACGAGGCCACAGTGCGGAGGATTTGCAGCTGATAAATAAAAGAATTTACGACCAAGATGAAAGAATTAAGACGAGGGTTTCATGGATGCAACTTGGCAAGATTTCTGACCTATACATGGCTCTTAGGACCGCTTCCTTAATCATTGTGACATATTCTAGAGTCAGACACTTCCAGGACATATTGTTTCTGGACTGACCTCCAAATATTCATTCAGGTGAGGCATTTAGTCAACTTCGCTGCTATGACAGAGGAAAAGACTTTCCCCTCAATATTCAGAAGTGATATTGGTGGGAACTGGTTGCAGTCACTGGAGTTCTGTTCTTTGGGAACGTAAATGACGTCATCGTGCATTGACCGCTGATCTTCAAGTTCTTTCATGCTGATCATGTCACTTTTTTTCCCCACGGCCACTGAACAATATTGGGATATCTCTTATACAGCATGGACGGTATTCCATTAGGTGCAGGTGACGATTTGGTTCTTGGCTTTTTTCTCTACCACTTTCTTTGCCTCATCCAGTGTTGGTGGCTTATCATTGATCTTCTCTGGTGCCTCATGTCTTGCATAGCTCTCAATTTCAAGTGGTGCTTCGCTCTGAGGATCGGAATGTGTTTTTCTCACACGTTTCTTAAGATTGTCTTTGTCCACTGTGAGTATCTCCGATTTGGGCTGCTCGAATAGTTTTCTGGCGAACTGACAGGGGTCTCTGAAGAAACAATCTTGGGCTTTCTGCTTTCTTGTTCTTTCGTTTTCCTGCTTTGTTTTCCTGCTTTTCTTTTTTCTTTTTTTTTTTTGCTGTCCCATCTCCTGTACCACCTCAGTGGCAGTGCACCCACGCCACTCATTCTGACACCCCGTCCACAGCCACAGCCCGGTCAGTCCCACCACAGCCCCGGCACCGGCAATCCACAGAGAGCAGTCAATGTCAAGTCGTCAAGAGGCAACCCATCGGAGGAGACACTGGACTGCTGTCGAGTCACTTCAGTGGTGTTCAGTGGCACCTGTTCCGATCCAACATGCGCAGAACACCACCTACTAAGCCCCCTACTGACGACAATAATTGCTTAGTCGCGGAGCCGGCGTGAGTGAGCTCTCCCCACGCCACCACGTCCGATACCGGGTACCCCGACGGAACCAAACCAAGGCCACAGACGTGGAGAGGACATCGACACTGAGGTCACCATGAGAGCAGAGCATGACGGGCCACAGAATTTGGGACTTCTTATGCTGATCGATAAGAATGAGGATGATTAAGATGATGCTGCGGATTTCCATTTCGGTCTGAGACTACATGACAGGGCTGTACTCTACGCTTCCTTTCATGATATATCCGGGCGTCAACCAGGCCCGAGAGATACAGACACCTGCAGTGTTGGTATGGAAATTTGAGCAATACTGTCAGAGACGCATCCTTTAAGTGGATGAACCTCGACTGTGTGGTCCCAGTCTTCCCAGCTGAACCCATAGCAAACTCAACTCTGGGTAGGCGCCGGTTGGAGCAGAAAAATCCCACATGACTCTGATGGCTCCCCAGTGAGTGCAACCTTGTCGTTGGTTGGGGAGCTTGCGTGTCTCTATGACCCTGAGAGCTAAGCTGGCGGGAGATTCGTCTCCTGGTAGGGCCACCCAAGCCAGACAGGTCAAACGGTAGAGACCAGACAAAGAGCACTCAACTGGCCCTCCAGGTTGGGGGGTTTGAACTGGGCTAACAACCCGGTCCTAGAAAACAAACTTTGTTACAGAAACCGCAATGACATTTTCTGAGCATAGCATGGTTGGGGAAGAGTTCTCTCTAGCAGAGCCCATGACGCGAGCTGGTGAAAGCCTTCAGGAAGCCAGTGCGCCGACAACTCTTCTGACGACCAAAGCCAAGACCAGGATAGGGACCTGGAACATCAGAACCCTATACGAGACTGGAAAAACAGCACAAGTGAGTAGTGAGATGCACAGGTACAACCTAAAGATCCTTGGCCTGTGCGAGACTGGAAAACCAGCACAAGTGAGTAGTGAGATGCACAGGTACAACCTACAGATCCTTGGCCTGTGCGAGACTGGAAAACCAGCACAAGTGAGTAGTGAGATGCACAGGTACAACCTACAGATCCTTGGCCTGTGCGAGACCAGATGGCCAGGAACAGGAAGAACAAGGCTGACAAGTGGAGACACCATCATCTACTCTGGACGAGAAGAAGACCAGCCACACACGCACGGAGTAGCGCTGCTGATGACACCCGAGGCGACGCGAGCACTGCTGTCCTGGGAACCAGTGTCACCAAGGATTCTCACTGCAAGATTCAATTCAAAGGGCAGGAAAACCACCATCTTACAGTGCTACGCCCCCACAAACGTAGCAGACCCAGAGGAAAAGGAGGAGTTCCACAATCAACTCCAAACAGTCATGGATAGAGTGCCGAAGAGAGACCTTAAGATCCTCATGGGAGATCTCAATGCCAAAGTGGGAACGGACAACAAGGGCAGAGAGCAGATTATGGGCATACACGGAACAGGAATACAAAATGAAAATGGAGAACTGTTTGTGGAATTCTGTGCTTTCAACGACATGGTCATCGGAGGCACTGTTTTCCCACACAAGAACATTCACAAGATGACTTGGAATTCACCTGATGGGAAGACCCAGAACCAAATTGACCACATTACCATCAGCAGAAAATGGCGCAGAAGTTTACATGACGTGAGAGTGAAACGAGGAGCAGACGCAGCATCAGACCACAACCTTGTGATAGCTGTGCTAAAGACCAAATTGAAAGCCTACAAAGACCAAGCAAGCCGACTATCACATACGTACAATGTACACAGTCTGAAGGAGAGAGCAACAACAGAGGAGTTCAAACTGGAACTGAGAAACAGATTCAGCATACTTGATCAGCTTGCTGAAGAAACAATCGAAGACCACTGGTGTGGCCTGAGGGAGGTCTGGCAGACGACATGTAAACAAGTGCTTGGAAAGAAGCGAAGAAAACACAAAGAATGACTGACAGCTGGAACGTGGACCCTCATCACAGAGCGGAAGCACCTAAAAGACCAGATCAACCAGACCCAAGACCAAGACCACAAGCAAGAGTTACAGGCACACTACTGGGACGTCAACCGCCAAGTTAAGAAAAGTGCTAGACAAGACAAGAAACATGAGCTCACAGAAGAGGCAGAAACAGCGGCAGGATAGAGAAACATGAAAAGACTGTATGAGATTACCCGAACACTTTCTGGAAAGACCAGCAACCCCAGTCGCCCGGTCAAAGACAAGGAGGGAAACACAATCGCAGGAGAAGCTGAGCAGAGAGCAAGGTGGGCAGAGCACTTTAAAGAGACACTGAATAGACCTGCACCACCTGTCCCCCCAGACATTCCACCACCAACCCAGCTTCTGGACATCAACACAGGCCCACCAAGCAAGACGGAAATTACCAAAGCCATCAAGTCACTGAAGTCAGGTAAAGCAGCGGGTCCAGACGGAATTCCACCTGAAGCACTGAAAGCAGACATCCAGACGTCAACAGAGATGCTGCATCCACTCCCAAGCAAGATCTGGGAGCAGGAACGAGTGCCAGAAGACTGGAAAAGAGGCCACCTGGTGAAGCTGCCGAAGAAAGGGGACTTGTCATCCTGTAAAAACTGGAGAGGGATTATGCTGCTGTCCATCCCGGGGAAGGTGCTGGCCAAAATCATGCTAGAGAGACTAACTACCGCCCTAGACAAGACCCTCCGCCAAGAACAAGCTGGATTTCGCCAAGACAGATCATGCACGGACCAAATTGCCACCATGAGAATTATCATCGAGCAGTCTCTGGAGTGGCAGACCCCCTTGTACGCAGTATTTGTGGATTTCCAGAAGGCGTTTGACAGCATCGACAGAGATACCATCTGGAAACTCATGCACCACTATGGCTTCCCACCCAAGTTTGTTGCCATCATCCAGCAACTCCACGAGGATGCCACATGCCAGGTCGTCCACGACAGGAAGCTAACGAAGCCCTTCACTGTACAAACCGGCGTCCGTCAGGGGTGTCTACTATCGCCAACAATTTTCCTGATGGTCGTTGACTGGATAATGCGGCAGTCTACAGATGGCAAGAGGACAGCAATCCAGTGGACTTTCACCAAGCAACTGGAAGACCTGGACTTCGCCGACGACATCAGCCTTCTCTCCCACAAACAGCAAGACGCACAAGAGAAGCTGTGCCGGGTAGCAGAAGAAGCAGGAAAGACAGGCCTCCAAATCAACACAAAGAAAACAGAAGCCATGAGAGTCAACAACCAGCAACGAGACCCACTACGACTACAACAGGAAGACATCATTGAAGTTGACAAGTTTGTCTACCTCGGCAGTGTGGTCAGCAAAGGTGGAGGTACAGATGAGGATATCAAGAGCCGCATCAATAAAGCCAGGCACACCTTTACTACGCTACGACCTATCTGGAATTCCTCTGCCCTCTCACTCCACAACAAGATCAGAATCTTCAACTCAAATGTGAAATCTGTCCTTCTGTATGGTTCTGAAACGTGGCGAACAACAAAGACAAACACCCACAAACTCCAAACATTTATCAACAGATGTCTGCGAAACATTGTGAACATCAGATGGCCAGATGTTATTGCCAACACAGAACTGTGGAACAAGACCAAGCAAGTTCCAATAGAATTAGAAATAAGAAAACGGAAGTGGGGATGGATTGGCCACACCCTCAGAAAGTCTCCATCCAACATCACAAGACAAGCCCTTGAATGGAACCCTCAGGGCAAAAGAAAAGTGGGAAGACCAAGACAGACATGGCGAAGGAGTACCGACGGGGAAGTGAAGGCCGCCGGAATGACGTGGGCCGAGCTGAAGAAGATCTCCCAAAACCGTGTCCGCTGGAAGAGTGTGGTTGCGGCCCTATGTTCCCCAGGGAATTCAGAGGACTAAGTCAAGTCTAAGACTCTGATGGGAATCGAACCCACGACCTCCCAGCCAGGAGTCCGCGACGCTAACCACTTCGCCACGGCGGCTGGTGCTTTCCTGCTTTTCTGTTCCTTCTCTTTTCTTCTCTCTTCTTTTTGTTCCTTGTCTGTCATGCTGATTCTGATTCTGCTTTCTCAGGGGCGCTTGTTGAGGTTTCCGTCTCTGGGGTAACCTTCATCCGTTTCTTGAGATTCTTCTTCTTCCAGACGTTACCAAACTCTCAGTAGCGTCTGAATTACTGAGAAGCTGTCTTCACCCTTGATTCTCTTTACTCCGTAGGCGTCGCTGTGGGTTCCGTCTACCATATATTCAAACGTGGCCACTGTGTACTCCACTGTACTATTTTCCATGGGCCCATCCAATTTGAGGACTATTTTTGCATTCGATTTCTACCATTCCTCTTTTGCACTTGCGAGTGGCAAGTGAATTTAGTGTTTGGCACTGACAGCATGGACAAATTCTACAGTCTGAATGATCAGTGCGGACATTCTGGGCACTGAGGTTTGAATTCTGGTCCTGGCTTTGCTTCGTTTCCCTTGCCGGCGCAGTGCGCTGCTGTTCACTCAAACAGGAGTCCCCTTCCGTCCCGTGGATCGTCATGCTGCACTCATTGAAGGATTTGCTCTGAAAATGTCCATTGCATGCACAGACAAAGAGAAAAGTGTGCCAAGAGAGACAGTTCTAATGACGAAGCTCTACGGCAGTCTACAAGAGCTGGAGAAAACGGCACTGTTCCTCACAAGGGCCGGACCGACTGTGTAGACCAAGGCATACTCAAAGAAGAAGAAAGCTTCCAGAGTCATATCATAACTCCGTTTGGTTCATCTCTGATAGTCCCGTTGTGGATTTCAAGTTGTGACTAGGTTGGTGCCGATGAATTCATCACACACACACACACACACTTACAACACACACACACACACACACACACACACCACGCACGCACGCACGCACGCACGCACGCACGCACGCACGCACGCACGCACGCACACACACACACACACACACGCGTACAACCTTCCTAATCCATTTCGGTGAGTCCTGGAAAGTTGGAGTGCGGCAAGGTGGGTTTTTTCCCAGCATTTTTTATCCACCGAAAATAATTCACAAAGTTTAAAAAAAGTAACAATTACAGACCTCGGCCATGATTATCTGTCGGATAACAATCTTTCAGGTACATTGGAATAACAGTGACACTTCATCATGAGATGAAATTGATAACCATCACTATCCATGCCA
>CM065729.1:5304390-5309390 GCA_033310375.1 Conus canariensis
CCCCCCCCCCCCTTACTTCTTTCCTTTCACGTTTGCTTCCTTCCACCCTGTCATGCATTCTTTCTTGTTGTGTGCGTTTCTCCTACCAGTGAACAGCTTCGACCCTCGCTCCATGGCCTTCGACAAGGACTGCACCCAGCTGCTGGTGGTGTCGGAGGGACAGCCCCACGAGGTGAACGGAGAGTTCGAGGACCCCCCTGCCGACGTGGAGGTCCTCATCCCCAGTTTTGGGGTCACTGTGGATCGCAAAATCATGCCTATCGTGTGAGTGAAGACAGAGATGGAAGGGAAGGGAATGGAAGGGAAGGGAAGGGAATGGAAAGGGAATGGAAGGGAATGGGAAGGGAAGGGAATGGAAGGGAAGGGAAGGGAAAGGGAAGGAATGGAAGGGAATGGAAGGGAAGGGAAGGAAGAGGGAATGGAAGGGAAGGGAAGGAAGAATGGAAGGGAATGGAATGGAAGGGAAGGGAAGGGAATGGAAGGGACGGATGAGAATGGAAGGGAATGGAAGGGAAGGAAGGGAAGGGAAGGAATGGAAGGGAAGGGAAGGAAGGGAATGGAAGGAAGGAAGGGAAGGGAAGGGAAGGGAAGGGAAGGAGAAGGAAGGGAATGGAAGGAGGGAAGGAAGGGAATGGGAATGGAAGGGAAGGAAGGGAAGGGAATGGGGAAGGAAGGGAATGGGAAGGGAAGGGAAGGGAAGGGAATGGAAGGAAGGAAGGGGAAGGGAAGGGAGGGAAGGAAGGGAATGGAAGGGAAGGGAATGGAATGGAAGAATGGAAGGGAAGGGAAGGGAAGGGAAGGAATGGAAGGGAAGGGAAGGGAAAGGGAAGGGAAAGGGAAGGGGAGAAGGAGAAGGAAGGAAGGGAATGGAAGGGAAGGGAAGGGAAGGGAATGGAAGGGAATGGAAGGGAAGGGAATGGAAGGAATGAAGGGAAAGGAAGGGAAGGAAGGGAAGGGAAGGAATGGAAGGGAAGGGAAGGGAAGGGAATGGAAGGAAGGAAGGGAAGGGAAGGAGGAAGGGAAGGGATGGAAGGAAGGGAAGGGAAGGGAAGGAGAGGAAGGGAAGGAAGGGAATGGAAGGAGGAAGGGAAGGGAAGGGAAGAAGGAAGGGAAGGGAAATGGAAGGGAAGGGAATGGAAGGAAGGAGGGAAGGGAAGGAAGGGAAGGGAATGGAAGGAAGGGAATGGAAGGGAATGGAATGGAAGGGAATGGAAGGGAAGGGAATGGAAGGGAATGGAAGGGAAGGGAAGGGAAGGAAGGAAGGGAAGGGAAGGAAGGGAAGGGAATGGAAGGAAGGGAAGGGAATGGGAAGGGAAGGGAATGGAAGGGAATGGAAGGGAAGGGAAGGGAAAGGGGAATGGAAGGGAAGGGAAGGAAGGGAATGGAAGGGAAGGGAATGGAAGGGAAGGGAATGGAAGGGAAGGAAGGGAAGGGAAGGGAAGGAAGGAAGGGAAGGGAAGGAAGGGAAGGGAAGGAAGGGAAAGGAAGGGAAGGGAAGGGAATGGAAGGGAAGGGAAGGAATGGAAGGGAATGGGAATGGAAGGGAAGGAAGGGAAGGGAATGGAAGGAAGGGAATGGAAGGGAAGGGAAGAGAAGGGAAGGGAAAGGAAGGGAAGGGAATGGAAGGGAATGGAAGGGAAGGAAGGGAAGGGAAGGAATGGAAGGGAAGGAAGGGAAGGGAATGGAAGGGAATGGAAGGGAAGGAATGGAAGGGAAGGGAAGGGAAGGGAAGGGAAAGGAAGGGAAGGGAATGGAAGGGAAGGGAAGGAAGGGAAGGAAGGGAAGGGAATGGAAGGGAAGGGAAGGGAAAGGAAGGGAATGGAATGGAAGGGAAGGGAAGGAAGGGAAGGGAAGGAAAGGAAGGGAATGAGGGAAGGGAATGGAAGGGAAGGGAATGGAATGGAATGGAAGGGAAGGAATGGAAGGGAATGGAAGGGAAGGGAAGGGAATGGAAGGGAAGGAAGGAAGGGAAGGGAATGGATGGGAAGGGAAGGGAATGGAAGGGAAGGGAACGGGAAGGGAAGGGAAGGGAAAGGGAATGGAAGGGAAGGGAAGGGAATGGAAGGGAAGGAAGGGAAGGAATGGAAGGGAAGGGAAGGGAAGGGAATGGAAGGGAAGGAGGGAAGGGAAGGGAGGGAAGGAAGGGAAGGGAATGGAAGGGAAGGGAAGGGAAGGGAAGGGAAGGGAATGGAAGGGAAGGAATGGAAGGGAAGGAAGGGAAGGGAATGGAAGGGAATGGAAGGGAAGGGAAGGAATGGAAGGGAATGGAAGGGAAGGGAATGGAAGGAATGGGAAGGGAATGGAAGGGAATGGAAGGGAATGGAAGGGAAGGGAATGGAAGGGAAGGGAATGGAAGGGAAGGGGAATGGAAGGGAAAGGAAGGGAAGGGAATGGAAGGGAATGGAAGGGAAAGGAAGGGAAGGGAAGGGAAGGAAGGAAGGAAGGAAGGGAAGGAAGGGGAAGGGAAGGAAGGAATGGAAGGGAAAGGAATGGAAGGGAAGGAATGGAAGGGAAAGGAAGGGAAGGAAGGAAGGGAAGGAAGGGAAGGAAGGAAGGGAAGGAAGGAAGGGAAGGGAAGGGAAGGAATGGAAGGGAAAGAGGAAGGGAAGGACGGGAAGGAAGGAAGGGAAGAGAGGAAGAAGGAAGGAATGGAAGAGGAAGGAAGGAATGAAGGAAGGAGGAAGGGAATAAGGAAGGAGGAAGGGAAAAGGGAAGGGAAAGAGGAAGGGAAGGAAGGAAGGGAAGGAATGGAAGGAATGGAAGGAGGGAAGGAAGGGAATGGAAGGAAATGAATGGAGGAAGGAATGGAAGGAAGGAAGGAAGGAATGGAATGGAAGGGAAGGAATGGAAGAGGGAAAGGGAGGGAAGGGAAGGGAAGGAAGGAATGAAGGAAGGGAAGGAAGGAAGGAAGAGGACAGGAAGGAATGAAGGAAGGGAAAAGAGAAAGGAAGGGACGGAATGGAAGGAAGAATGGAAGGAAGGGAAGGAAGGAAAGAAGGAAGAAAGGATTGGAAGGATGGATGGAAGGGAGGATGAAAGGAACGAAGGAAAAATGAAGGAAGAAAGAGAAAGGAAAGACGGAAGAAGAACAGAAGGAAGAGAGGGAGAAGGAAGGAAGATCGAAGAAAGGAAGGAAGAAAGGAAGGATGGATAGACGGAAGGACGGGATAGTTAGGAAGAAGGAAGATGAAGGAAAGGACGGAAGAGAGGATGGATGGAAGGAAGAATCTAAGGAAGGATGTATGGGAGGAAGAAAAGAAGGAAAAAAAGGACGGAAGGAAGAATGGAAGGATGGGTCGAAGGGAGGATAGATAGAGGGAAGAAAGGAAGAAAGGAAAGAAGGAAAGAAGGATGGAAGGATGGAAATAAGGTAGGATGGAAGGAAAGAAGGATGAAGCAAAGAAGGAACAAAGGACAAATGGAAAGATGGATTGAAGGGATGATGGAAGGAAGGAAGGAAGGAAGGAAGAAGGACGGAAGGAAGGATGGATGGAAGAAAAAAGGAAGAAAGAAAGAAAGGAAGGAGGGAAGAAAGGAAGGAAGGAAGAAAGGTAGAATGGGAGGAAGGAAGGAAGGAAGGAAGGAAGGAAGGAAGGAAGGAACGAACGAACGAACGAAATATTAAAGGAAGGAAGGATCGAAGGAATCATTGACGGGAGGAAGGAAGGAACGAAGGAAAGAAGGTAAGAAGAAGGAAGGGAGGGAGGAAGAAAAAAAGGAAGGAAGGAAGGAAGGAAAGGAAGAAGGAAGGAGGGAAGGGAGAAAATGAAGGAAAGAAACAACCGAGCTGGAAGAAAGAAGGAAGCATGGAGAAAGCGTGGAAGAAAAGGTATTCAACATCAGGAAATAAAATCAAAGCACCCCACCGGACAACACTTACTGGTTGTCAGTTAAAAGACACTCCGACTCACATCAAAGGATAAATATAGCTCGCTGTCTACATAAATAGATAGATACTTAGACAGACAGAAAAAGATATATAGGTAGAGAGACAGACAGACAGACAGACAGACAGATAATAAACAAAAAACAGACAGACAGACAGACAGACAGACAGATAGACAGATAGATAGACAGACAGACAGACTGACTGACCAGACAGACACACAGACAGACCGATAGATTGGGAGGTGGACAGACAGATGGACAAACGATGGACAGATCAATAGATAGATTGGTAGACAGACAGACAGACAGATAAATAGACAGACCGACAGACAGACAGCGAGACAGAGAGAGAGAGAGAGAGAGAGAGAGAGAGAGAGAGAGAGAGAGAGAGAGAACAGACAGACAGACAGACAGTGAGAAACTCTCTCTCTCTCTCTCTCTCTCTCTCTCTCTCTCTCTCTCTCTCTGCACCCGTAGTGTTGGCACTCCTCAAGAAGCACACTGAATATGAAAACAGCAAATCAAACACCCACACGAAAAAAAACAGTTTCTTTCGTCAAATTTAAATATTTATTTCTGGAAACTCTGCGCAGTAACATTCCTGCTGCCTTTATCTAGAACCCCATTATGTGGACGAACTTTATGCTGAAAAAAAACACATTTCTGCTTACGTGATATTTTCTTGGTGTCATCAATATGAACTGGAATTATTCTTACAAATGAAGCCATGGACAGAAAGAATACATGGGAGCTAGCACCAAGAAGGGTGTCAGAATTGCAGGATTGCCCTGGTAATCTGCACGTTGTTTGCAATTTGTCTACGGCCTTTTTTTTTTTCTTTCTTTTTTTTTTTTTTTTTTTTTTTTTTGCTCTCAGATATTATCACACACATCAGCAAAAAGTGTTTCTGTTTTTCGGATCCTTCCCGCCATCCTCCTCAAACCCACCAAATCGAACGTTTTAACCCCCTCCCCCTCTTCCTCCCTCACTTTCTTCCTCCGCCTTCCTGTCCTATTCTTGAGAATACTTATCGGAATCAGCTTCAGGTTTGCCTTGAGTAATTGCGAGCGAATCGGGGACAAGGTTGGGATGGGGGTAGGTAAAATATGGGG
>CM065729.1:5314390-5316890 GCA_033310375.1 Conus canariensis
AAATGCTTTGGCATCATGTTTTTCTTTTTTCAAACTAAAGATGGACTCGTGGACATTTTGACAAATCAAGGCTTTGGTGATTAGAGTGGGCGTCTCAAAGAAATGAAAAACCGGTCTCTTTCATCACATAAAAGTGACTTGACAAATGACAGTGCGACTAAGCAATTATTGTTATCAATAGGGGGCTTAGTAGGTGGTGTTCTGCATATGTTGGATCACATGAGGCACCCCTGAACACTACTGAAGTGACTCGGCAGCAGTGTAGGGTCTCTACTAGTGGGTTGCCTCTTGATGACTTGACATTGGATTGCCGGTGCCGGGGCTGCGGCGGGACGGCTGTGAACGGGGGGCTCGGACTGAGCAGCGTGAATGCAGTGCCACTGAGATGGCACAGAAGATGGGACAGCAAAAAAGAAAGAAAACATACGCGCACACACACACACACACACACACACACACACACACACACACACACACACAAACCACACACACACTCACACACACACCACACACACACACACACACACACACACACACACACACACACGCACGCACGCACGTACGCGCACACACACACACACACACACACAGACACAGACACACACACACACACACACACACACACACACACACACACACACACACACACACCACAACCATCTACAACAACAACTAAAGAACGCCTTAAATTCTATTGTATACTAACCAAACCTCTTTGGACTTTATCCCATTTGTCAGAGCAAAAACATATTTGAACAAGAAGTCTTTAGTTAGAAAGAGAGGGGGTTAGTTACCGCCAAGGACACAGACAAAGGACAGGACAAAAACCAGCCGCCGTGGCGAAGTGGTTAGGGTCGCGGACTCCCGGCTGGGAGGTCGTAGGTTCGAATCCCATCAGAGTCATGTGGGTTTTTCTGCCCCGACCGGCTCCTACCCAGAGTTGAGTTTGCTGCGGACTCAGTTGGGAAGACTGGGACCACACAGTCGAGTTTCATCCACTTAATGGATGCGTTTCTGAGAGTGTTGCTCAAATTTCCTGACCAACACTGCAGGTGCCTGTATCTCTCGGGCCTGGTTGACGCCGGGATATATTATGAAAGGAAGCGTAGAGTACAGCCCTGTCATGTAGTCTCAGACCAAAATGGAAGTCCGTAGCATCATCTTGATCATCCTCATTCTCATCGATCAGTATTAAAAAAAATGTCTCAAATTCTGTGGCTCTTCATGTCCTGCTCTCATGGTGACCTCAGTTTCGATGTCCTCTCCACGTCTGTGGTCTTGGTTTGGTTCCGTCGGGGTCACCGGTATCGGCCAGTCCATGGGGGCTGTCGTTGGATGGACATGGTGGCGCCCTCCGGAGGGAGAGCACACTCACGCCCGGCTCCGCGACTAAGCAATTATTGTCGTCAGTAGGGGGCTTAGTAGGTGGTGTCCTGCGTATGTTAGATCAGAACAGGCGCCACTGAACACCACCGAAGTGACTCGGTAGCAGTGCAGTGTCTCCTCCGGTGGGTTGCCTCTTGACGACTTGACATTGACTGCTCCCTGTGGATTGCCGGTGCCGGGGCTGCGGCTGGGCCGACCGGGCTGTGGCTGTGGACGGGGTGTCGGAATGAGCGGCGTGGGTGCACTGCCTCTGAGGTGGCGCAGAGCTTGGGACAGCAAAAAAAAAAAAAAAAAAAAAAAAAAAAAAAGGACAGGACAAGACACAATGCATTTCGACCTCTTGGGTCTTCTTCAGGCAAAAACAAATAACATTTAGGACGGTGAAAACGAAGAACAAGAAACCACATAATTCACATGGTCGCCACGTCTTGGCAAAAGGAATTAAATTCATCCCAATTCAGCCCACCATTTTTATATTAAAGGAACGCGTGGCGACCATGAGAAGATAAGTGGTTTCTCGTTCTTCGTTTTCACTGTCCTAAATGTTATTTGTTTTCGCCTGAAGAAGACCCAAGAGGTCGAAATGCATTGTGTCTAGTCCTGTGCTATGTTTGTCTGTGTCCTTGGCGGTAACTAACCCCCTCTCTTTCTAAATTTTGCTTCATTTTCCGCCCTCAGTCACTCCATTTTGAAAAAGAAGTCTTTAGTTAGATCGGGAGTAATTCTGTCCCCCTTGATGACGCAGAGTACGGTTTTTTTCTTTCCAACAGTGCTGTAGATATTCCTGGTCTTCCTGCAGAACAGAAGCAGAACCCAAAGTACATAGCTTACTCAAATGTCGAAAACGTGCAGATATTCGTGAATAACACATCCACAGAAGATAATTTAATAATAAAAAAAAAGAAAAAAATAATGTTTTCAGTTTTCTCTTTTCCGGCTTTAAGTCACAAACCAACGTCACTTACTTACTTAGACTTAGATGCTCCCGCGTCTTGCGACGCATGAGGCAGTCAAGGTGCTCCACTGTGCACAGTTCCCAGCCAGTTTGCTAGAGCGTCACTGCGTCTTGCTTTCAATATTTGCAAAGCATTTCGGACTCGTAGTCCACAGAAAG
>CM065729.1:5321890-5329452 GCA_033310375.1 Conus canariensis
CACACACACACACATAGTGGCAGCAATATGGAGCAGATCAGCCAGCCGGTGACCTACAAAGAGGCCAAAACTATCATCCGCAACCAATACTAAAAGCAGTGGAAGAGAAGGCTGTTCAGCTCCAGATTTCCAGCAACCAATCCTCTTCAGACAGAGGACTAGCTACTGCCGACTGCTGAGCCACCTCAGCCGAATTAAGATTGCCCACACAGACGAGTGTCCATGTGGCACTGGATCTCAGACCCCCCACAACACATTCTTCAACACTGTCCAGCCCAAGATGTTCTACAAACCTGACCAGAGGGCGCAGAGCTGCAGATGCAGCATTGGGGTAGCCGTCAAGACCTCGAGAAGACTATAGGACTCGCCGTGGCTACAGGATTGGAGACCTGACTCAATCAGTAAAATCGACCGCAGAAGGAGAAGTTTACTTCCAGGCGCTGGGTTACAATACGTGTGATCTTACAAGTTTTAGGGGGTGCCTCGAGAATGTTGCTACATTACCTTACCCACAGAAAGCATTCAAGCAGGCATACAATCGATCTGAAACAAATTAGCGAGCAAACATTTTGCCATGTGACTGCGCGTCCCTCTGGTCATCAGCTTTTTTGTTGTTATTGCTGTTTTACTTCACGTGTGATATTACATTACCTTATGATCTTTCGTGATACACGCAGCATATACACACACATATGCGTTCGCGCACGCGCGCGCGCACACACACACACACCTCTCTCTCTCTCTCTCTCTCTCTCACACACACACACACACCACACGCACACACACACCCATACACACATGACTGTGCACTCTCACCACGCACGTACACAATGACGATAAAGACACAATCAAGGTTAGGCAGGTACTCAAGGTCTGACAGCGTGTGGGCTGACGTGTTGGTCAGACATCTGCCAAGTCGTAGCCACGAGGCCCTCTTCTTACATTCTCTGATCTTAGTCATTCATTCTTTTATCATCAGCTTCAAATCATGTGCAGTGTAGTCTCAAAATCTAGCGGTTGTGGTGTAGCGTATATGGACTAGTCCGCAAGTGTGAGACCTCGATGAATCTGAAACTGAAACATGACATACGACCAGGTGAGGTGAATTGTCATTTCTTTTCCATCGCTTGATATGGTGCTGCATCAATTCAGTCTTCAACAACTTTTCGTTTCATTTTATTTCACGTCGATGTTATTTATTTTTTCTTAGGTCGTGCTATGATGATTGTCACGGTCGCTAAGCCGGACGGCCCTACCACCCTTACCCACGCCTATCACACACTAGGTCAGACAACACAGCACACTAACACAGTTTTACAATCACGCACGCTTCTTTATTTCACACACACTCCATGGCGCCACCACCCACGCACATCCACAACTGCACACAAGTATCCAATTCCCGCTGACTCACCCTACTCTACGATAATGACCCGGAAGACCCTAACCTAACCTAAACACCAGTTGCGGTATATCACTGTGACCTGGGACACAGCGATAGCCCGCACACGTGGTGACTAACTACTAGGGACAAGGATTTACCAAAGGGACTCTAATCTCTTAACTACTGCTACCACCCACACCTCTCCCCAGGACTCACCCTTCTCTTTTAACCCGGGACCACTACTGCACTGATCGCTGCGTCCCTAAGGGAGGCAACGACAAGTACCCTACACTGTGCCAGCCACTACGTCCTAAAAGGAGGCAGTAGCTAACACCCCTAACCCTACTGCCTAACGCTACACCCCTTCTATCACAAACATGGGACAACCCATCCCGGCCCGGAAAGCTCCAGTCCTCGGCGCTGTACGTGGCCCCTCACAGGCTGACACCTCCCCGAAAGACTCTGTACCCCGGCGCTGACCGTGGCTCCTCCGCGGGCCAACACCCTCCCCGAAGACTCTGCACCCCGGCGCTGACCGTGGCTTCCCGCAGTCTGACTCTCCCCGCGATGGGCATGACACCCAACGCACACACACCAGACGCCCTCTCGACGGGTCCGGGGCTCGTAGGACGCCTCCACCTCTGAAGGCCCCGCCGGACACCAAGGGTGGAAAAAAGGCCTGGTGCAGCGCCCTCTCACAGGACGCCTGAACAGGGACGAGGAACCAGTGCCGGAGAACTCCCGGAAAAGCACCGGTAGCTGGAGGAGAGCTGCCACACAGAAGGCAGACGGCCTGGGTGGTCTCCCTCTCCCGGGAAAACAACAGGCACTGGAAAGCGCCGCTCACCTGCCGGCACGCGGCAGTAGACTGCGGTGATCTGGCCCCAGCCTCAGGACGGAACAGGATACCTGCTGACACAACTGTAGGCCACTACTGTAGTGTTGCTATTACCCGAGTCATCAAGGCACATAGGCTACTTGGTAAAGCTTTAACTCTCCATCTCCCTTGCCTACTTCCCACTCGGGCATGAGAGTGACCCCTTAAATTTCGAATACATCCCCCAACCCATTACTCACTTTGGGGTTATCAGATCCATTTCCTGCCAACCCTTACAACAGCGGTAAAACAATATTCTCCCTGAGCCCATCCACGCTATTACATATGAAATTATGAATCACACCCAATTCTCGGAGAAATAAACCAATCTAAGCGATCCAACACGGACTCCATGGGCCCCCTTAGAACATACTAAATAATCTAGGAAATGGCCAGTCTCACAAGGAAATGTCTCCACACAATAACCAGTAGTAATACACATCTCTCAGAGGGAAAAAAAAACCCAAAAAAAACCCTATCAATTTTTAGCGGTTCACAGTTCCAGCATGTTCACACAAGAGAATCGGCTCGCAGCCACAATCCTTCACATTATTACCCCTCTTTGCACTGTCAATTATAATCATATATCAAAAACAACATGATTTGTTCGCCAAAATTTCCATCCAGCACCTCACTCTCATGTCATCTCTTGTCAGATAACCCAGTGGTTAATCTTTGTTATGCCAACACAACCACACTTCATACAATATTACCTGCTGCACATCATCCGTTTTTATCCTATCGACTGCTAAGCTACTCGTCTTAAACTTTACCTTTCCCTCTTTCCGACTACTAAAATTCATAATGGGACTGTCTCCCCACAACCTAAGACATCTTTCTCCAACCCTATTCTGTCACAAACACATACATCCCTGCATGTGTGACAACTCATTTGCTTTAAAAAAAACTTCTAACCATATGGACTCACTGTCCTGTACCAAATGCGTACGCCACAGATACAGTCTGCACGCGCACGACACCTGCGTCGAGAACCATGACTCGTAACGAAAGTGAGAAGACACCAATATAAGTTGAATAGTCACGACCGTACTCCAGTATAAACCACAAATCAGCCTTGGCCCTACTGTACAGTTAACCGATTCCAATGCTGTGCAGGTCAACACCGAAATCGTAAATCAATTTCAACGAACTATTACTATTTACGACTGAAATTGAGCACAATCCCTTTATGATTCACGCAGACACATCTGCACCTGACTCATATTATGATCCTCAACAAAAAGCAACCTCGTATTACCTTCTCATTGAACCCACTGACATTAACATGAACTAGCCACAACCAATATCTACATCACCGTCCATCAACGGTCATTATATTGAACCCACATTGTCTAGCCAAACTGTCCTGAGGAAATCGAACTCAGGAACCACTATGTACATTACTTACAAAAATATACAGGAAAGAGGTAACACAAACCGGCTGACAACAAATTTCAATCACGGAACCAAGACAACATCATACTAGACAACCAGTATACGCAACGAACACCATACAACTAATCCCAACATGAGACAACTACAGTACAACTCGCCATAATACAAGACAACACAACGAACTACAACACAACGAACCTAACAGATCACCAACCTGGACATACAGACGATCAACCACACCAGTTCTGCAACTGGCTGACAGTGGCTGCCAACAAGGACGACACCGACTCAGCACAGGCCAAGGGCACCCAAACCCGACGAGGACCTGGCCCTAACTATGACTTGAAGTCACTCTTCAAAAACTAACGGCGCTGCCGCCGCACCTACAAGGAGTACGTCCACTCCGACGAACACCAGGGACCGAAGTGAAGCTACCCCAACGCATTCCGCCCTGGTCGGAATCAAGCGAACTCTACTCACCACACAAAACAACGATTGGTCAGAGCAGTGTATCCCTCCGCAGAGCTGACACGCCTGACCAACGGACTAGTTGTTGCTCGTGCAACAACACGACAATTTATCACAACTCCTCACAGACGTGACAACAAAACAACAGCCGATATCCTGCCCCGCCTTCTCTGGTATAGAACCAAAGTAACAAAAGGGTAACAATCGGGAACGAAACCAACCTCCCGCTTCCATTCCATTCCTTCAATAAGTGAAGACTGGAATGAAAGAATATTGTATGTCCTATTTCCCCAGCCCCCCTACCTAGCCTAATCTTTCTACCTAACCCTGAGGAACTTAACCTAACTCTAGCTAACTAAACCCCAACCTCACATACGCGCGAGCGCGCGCGCGCGCACACACACACACACACACACACACACACACACACACACACACACACACACACACACACACACACACACGCATACGCGCACACGCTCTCTATCTTGAACCACCACTACTCTTAAACACATGGACATACTGATTTAGTACCGCCGATCGGTGACACACCCCCTGCCTAAGTTTTAACTACAGGTTAAAACAAACAACTTCTCACTCGATCGGCGTTTTAGCCACACCCTACCTATGAGAATCCAATTTCCCATCACTCATTCTGTCCTACTGTTACTTTTGATGCACTCCAAAACTTCCATCACAACAGCATCAACTTTTAAATACATCAACAATCACAGGTTACATTAATCAACCTGGTCTAACGCTGCCACATTTGACCTTAATGCAGGCACTTACAGGCAGCCGTTACACTACGCACTACATATAAATTTCATAACTGAGGCTGCTCTGGCTATGCACGACCGCTGTGCGACACGTGCTACAAACACCACACCCTCAGTAACACTTGCTACGTCATTCTCTTCCATGACACATGCATAGCTTCAATAATGTCAACCTCTCATGACTCACGTAAATGGAACTTAAGGTTTCTCTCTCTCTCTCTTTCTCTCCCCCATTCTCTCCTCTCTCTCTCTCTCTCTCTCTCTCTCTCTCTCTCTCTCCTCCTCTCTCTCTCTCTCTCTCCTCTCTGTCAATCGACTCAAGAAGTCTGCCGCCACATTGTCCTTTCCAGACACTGCCTGCACCGTAAACTGAAATGGCTGCAGCTGCAGTGCCCACCTTGTGATTCTCCCACTAACAGACTTCATCTTTTCCAAGTATTGGAGTGGGGAATGATCTGTCTGGACAATAAAGGGGGTCCCATACAAATACACCTGGAACTTTTGTATTCCCCACACCACTGCCAGACACTTCTTCTCTACTATAGGGTAATTCTGCTCTGCAGGGCTTAATTTTCTACTGGCACATGCTACAGGGCGCATCTCTTCAGGGTACTGCTGACAGAGCATAGCTCCCACTCCCACTTCTGACGCATCAGTCT
The DNA here is from genome assembly GCA_033310375.1 of Conus canariensis. NCBI lineage: Eukaryota > Metazoa > Mollusca > Gastropoda > Neogastropoda > Conidae > Conus > Conus canariensis. Next base: position 5,327,453 of record CM065729.1, read on the forward strand.
GGAGCACAAATGTCAACCCGGGCACCGGCAGGTTACAGACGGGAGGTTGGCAGAAATGCTGCTTCAAAGCTTGGAACGCACGTTCGCACTCGTCGTCCCACTCCACCTGCCTGGTTGTTCCCTTAGCGAGATCAGTAAGGGGCTTGGCAATGTCAGCAAACCGGGGCACAAATTTTCTGTAGTGCCCCACTAATCCCAGGAATCCCCGCACCTGCCGTTTGGTCTCAGGCCTAGGCGCATCCATAATGCGGGTCATTTTATCCTGCTCAGGCCATATTTTCCCTGCACCTATCCTGTGCCCTAAGTAGGTGATTTCCCTTCCTCCCAGCTCACACTTTGAAGGCCGGGCTGACAAACATTCTTTGAGTCTCTGGAACACACGCCTGAGAACCTCTATATGGCTGTCCTGATCAACTGTGGCCACCAGGATATCATCAATGAAATTATCGACATCCGGGCTCTCAAGTGGCTGCAATAGTTTTCTCATCATGCGTGTGAACACTGCCCCTGAGGTACACAGTCCAAATGGCATAACCTTCCACTGGAATTGTCCTTCCGGTGTAGCAAAAGCAGTCTTCGCGCGGTCCTCTCTACTCATCGGGATCTGCCAATACCCCTTAGCGAGGTCGATCTTGCTGAACACCTTCTTCTCTCCAAGCTTGGCGAACAGGTATTCGATATCCGGCATGGGTTCAGCATCGAACTGTACGATGCGATTCAACCTCCTGAAATCCACACAAAACCTGATCTTCCCATCCTTCTTCTTAACTAGTACGATGGGTGAGCAGTATGGCGACGTCGATGGCTCAATCGCACCCATCCTGATCATGGCTTTGACCTCCTCCCTAACTGTCTCTCGTTGCGCAAAAGGCACTGGGTATGGCTTCGACCTGATAGGGATGTCTGACGTCAACTTGATGCTGCACGTTTCTAGGTTTGTGCATGAGGGCACATCAGTCAGTACCTCCTTGAACTCAGCCACTAACTCGTGCAGCTTCCTGGTAAAGTGCTGGTCTTCAGCAAGTACTACCACCTCTTTGGGCCCTTCTGTGGCCTCCAAGGGAATGGTAGGAATGTCCTTGCTCATCAAGGGAGTTACTGTTTCCTCTTCAGGCTCCTCCGGCACAACAACCGCAGCTACCAAGGCTGTTGGATCTGCAGCGCGCTCGATGAACGACTTTTGTAGGTTTGCGTGGAAAATCTTCGTCTTTCCCCCTACTGCTATGCGGTAATCTGCTTCACCCACTCTTTCTAGTACTGTACAGGGACCTCTCCATGCCAGTTCCAATTTGTTCTGCTTGGTCGGCCGAAGTACTAGAACTCTGGACCCCACAGCTATCTTCCTGGGTTTCGCCCTCAAGTCAAAATGTCGCTTGTACCTATACGCTGCCCTTGCCAAGTTCTCCCTTGCCAGCTCGCATGACTCAGCTATCTTGTTCCTCAAGTTGACGACGTATTCTGCCGCTGTACGGAGCTCTTGCCTTTCCGGTTGTAACCACAGATCTCTCAATATCTGCATCGGCCCGCGCACCTGGCGTCCATATAACAGCTCAAAAGGCGAAAAACCGGTACTCTCTTGTGGGACCTCTCGGTACGCAAACAGCAGTGCTGGTATCCACCGATCCCAATCACCTGGTTTTTCCTGACATAGTCTGCGCAGCATCCGCTTCAGAGTACCGTTGAAGCGTTCCACCAATCCATTGCACTGCGCATGGTATGGTGTGGTAGTCAGACCTCGAATGGCTAATAGTCGGTAGACCTCCTGCATGATCTGACCAGTAAACTGGGTTCCTCTGTCAGTCAGTACCGACCCAGGGACTCCCGTTCGTGTCCACATGTTGAACGCTGCCTCTGCCACCGACTCACTCGTGATCTGGCGAAGAGGGACTGCTTCCGGATATCTTGTCGCAAAGTCGACCGTCGCCAACACGTATCTGTACCCATTCTGGGATGCTGGAACGATGGGACCAATGATGTCCATCCCAACCCGCTCGAACGGC
>CM065729.1:5329552-5332052 GCA_033310375.1 Conus canariensis
CGTCTTCTCACCCTCATTACGTACTGAGTCTGTGACGAACTTGGCGAGGTCTCCCCCAGCTAAACCCATCGCCGCTCCCAACTTGGCAAACTTTGCATAAGCCCCCGTCCCCTGTTCTTGATCCACCCCCGCATCCTGGTCACTAACCTTAGGTTTGGTATCCGCCGTAGGGGCCTGTGGATCCATGACACTATCGGGGTCGTACTGCGGATGGGCTCGGGTGTGTTTAGACATAGGGTACCCCTTCCACCACAGAGCTAGCAACGTACAGTATGCGATCTGAGCGCAACTGGAGGTTCCTGACTACGCACTAGCCCCTGAATCAACTCAGCACAAGTACACAATACCCTCAATGAGTCACGCACCAAGCATAACTCCACCCACACTTGTATACCTCATATATATACCCACATGGGCTCCAACCCATACGATACTACCAACGCACTGTCTGGTCACTGACTGAACCACGTGACACCGTGTGTCCACCGTCTACTGTGCAGGCGCACCAGTTACCCACAGTCACGGCCTCACTGTCTCTGGTAGGCCGCACCTACACGCTCACAGTGCACTTGCACCCCTCAAGTCCAGGTGCACTCCCAGCACACCTTAGTGTCACAACCCTGCGCACCCTTGTGCTTCCCACACACAGTCACCTGGGCTTACTCTGCCCTTAATCCCCACAGGATATCCGAGCACACAGCGTGCACAGTCACGGGCTGGGTACCACTCTACCTACTCACTGGGGTATACCACATGTAAGGGACACAAAAGACACCTGGTACCCTCTGGCACCTCACCTACACTGTACGGTGTAATCACTCACACTTCCAACAACCACTCAAAGTTTATTGACCATTCATACCTCACTCACTCGGTAGCGCCAACCCATTCACACCAATACAAGTGCCCTGCCCAATGCCAATGGAAACCTGCCTGAAGTGAACAGGGACACTACGTACCACCTCCCAGGGTACTGGTACGCTCCCACCAACCACCCACTTACATTTCACACAACGTACACACCGGACACAACACCCCCCCTACCTCCCTTCTAGCTACCTATCACCTACCCAGAACCCCTTATGGTACCCCGCATCTCCACCAAAGTGTCACGGTCGCTAAGACGGACGGCCCTACCACCCTTACCCACGCCTATCACACACTAGGTCAGACAACACAGCACACTAACAGTTTTACAATCACGCACGCTTCTTTATTTCACACACTCCATGGCGCCACCACCCACGCACATCCACAACTGCACACAAGTATTCCAATTCCCGCTGACTCACCCTACTCTACGATAATGACCCGGAAGACCCTAACCTAACCTAAACACCAGTTGCGGTATATCACTGTGACCTGGGGACACAGCGATAGCCCGCACACGTGGTGACTAACTACTAGGGACAAGGATTTACCAAAGGGACTCTAATCTCTTAACTACTGCTACCACCCACACCTCTCCCCAGGACTCACCCTTCTCTTTTAACCCGGGACCACTACCAAACTGGTCGCTGCGTCCCTAAGGGAGGCAACGACAAGTACCCTACACTGTGCCAGCCACTACGTCCTAAAAGGAGGCAGTAGCTAACACCCCAAAACCTACTGCCTAACGCTACACCCCTTCTATCACAAACATGGGACAACCCATCCCGGCCCGGAAAGCTCCAGTCCTCGGCGCTGTACGTGGCCCCTCACAGGCTGACACCTCCCCGGAAGACTCTGCACCCCGGCGCTGACCGTGGCTCCTCCGCGGGCCAACACCCTCCCCGAAGACTCTGCACCCCGGCGCTGACCGTGGCTTCCCGCAGTCTGACTCCTCCCCGCGATGGGCACGACACCCAACGCACACACACCAGACGCCCTCTCGACGGGTCCGGGCTCGTAGGACGCCTCCACCTCTGAAGGCCCCGCCGGACACCAAGGGTGGAAAAAAGGCCTGGTGCAGCGCCCTCTCACAGGACGCCTGAACAGGGACGAGGAACCAGTGCCGGAGAACTCCCGGAAAAGCACCGGTAGCTGGAGGAGAGCTGCCACACAGAAGGCAGACGGCCTGGGTGGTCTCCCTCTCCCGGGAAAACAACAGGCACTGGAAAGCGCCGCTCACCTGCCGGCACGCGGCAGTAGACTGCGGTGATCTGGCCCCAGCCTCAGGACGGAACAGGATACCTGCTGACAAACTGTAGGCCACTACTGTAGTGTTGCTACTACCCGAGTCATCAAGGCACATAGGCTACTTGGTAAAGCTTTAACTCTCCATCTCCCTTGCCTACTTCCCACTCGGGCATGAGAGTGACCCCTTAAATTTCGAATACATCCCCCAACCCATTACTCACTTTGGGGTTATCAGATCCATTTCCTGCCAACCCTTACAACAGCGGTAAAACAATATTCTCCCTGAGCCCATCCACGCTATTACATATGAAATTATGAATCACACCCAATTCTCGGAGAAATAAACCAATCTAAGCGATCCAACACGGACTCCATGGGCCCC
>CM065729.1:5344552-5352052 GCA_033310375.1 Conus canariensis
CTTAAAAACATATTAATTTTTTCTCCACACATTTGCTACATGCATACAAATTTCATGTTGCTTTTTTTACATATTTGTCGCAATAGAAAGGAATGCGTGAATAACTAAGCTAATATAGAGAGACAACCACACAAACAGACAGAGCGGAGAAAGGGAAGAAATGATGAGAGAGAGAGAGAGAGAGAGAGAGAGAGAGAGAGAGAGAGAGAGAGAGAGAGAGAGAGAGAGAGAGAGAGAGAGAGTCTTTATTCCTAAGGGTAACAGATAAGTAAGAAGATGCTTTTCTTCATTTGTCCCTTGTCTCTTCAGGGACGAAACACATCGTTAAACTGATGAACAAAATAGCGATGATTCATATTATTGTAGAAGAAAACATGCATACATACTAAAACTACATGTCACTCACATCATCCTCATTGCTTCGAAACACACTATCAGAACTCATTCTCTCCCTTGTTCTATAAATGTTGATGGAAACAACATAAATCTATCAGTGTCTATTCGTAACCTCGGCGTTACACTCGACCAAACTCTCTCTTTCAAACAACATATCTCTAATGTGTGCAAGTCCTGCTACCTTGAACTTCGTAAAATCAGCTCAGTTCGCCGCTTCCTCACTCAAAATGTCCTGAAGACTCTAATCTGTGCTTTTGTTCTGTCTCGGCTCGACTATTGTAACTCCCTCCTTGCCAGTTGTCCCTTAACGCTCATCTCTAAACTTCAAGAAGTTCAGAAAAATGCCGCCCGTCTGATCTCCGGCTCCTCTACATCTGATCACATATCACCAATTCTGTCATCCTTACACTGGCTCCCTATTCAGTCTCGCAATGACTTTAAAGTTCTCCTCCTGGTTTTCAAATCACTGAATAATCTGGCTCCCTCCTACCTCTCTGACCTCCTCCATCTCTATGTTCCGTCTCGCAACTTAAGCTCATCCACCGATTATCGTCTGCTTCGGCTTCCCTCCGCTCGCCTGAAAACTTCAGGCCTGCTCGTTTCTGTCAGAGGTTCTTTGACCCAACCATCTTAAGATAGGCACAGAGAGAGAGAGAGAGAGAGAGAGAGAGAGAGAGAGAGAGAGAGAGAACCAACGAACTCACGGAAGCATGCCGATCTTTTTGAGCATCTCTTTAAACTCTTGTGGGTACAGAAGCTGCTCATCCTTAAACTTCTGAAAGGCAGTGTCCACTGCAGTTGGGCAGAGAGTTCCGAATCTTAGCCCCATGTCCTTCAAGTAAGGGTTGCTCTGAAACAGCAAAAGTGGGAAATAAATATTAGACATCTGCACTTGTCAAAGAATGCGACCAACACTTTCAGTGTCTGGTTTCAGTGTCATTACAGCCAAGCCTATCAGATACTCCGCCCTTATCATGGCTGTCGTAAAAAAAAAAAGAAGAAAAAGAAAAACCTCAAAATAGAAGAGAAGTGGTAGTTGTTATAGAAGCGGGGGTGGGGGGTGGGGGGGGGGAACACATACACCGAATACATACATATGGAAAATTTATTTATTTATATCTCTGTCTATCTCTCTATCTGTCTTTCTGTCTACCTACCTACCTGCGTACTTATCTATCTATCTATCTATCTATCTATCTATCTATCTAGTGCGCGCGCGCGCGCGCACGCGCGCGCGTGTGTGTGTGTGTGTGTGTGTATGTGCGTGCGTGCGTGCGTGTGTGCGTGTGTGCGTGTGCGCGCGCGCGCGCGCGCGCGCGCGCGCGTGTGTGTGTGTGTGTGTATGTGTGTGTGTGTGTGTGTGTGTTACGTTGTAGCAGTGTAATGAGTCAAACATTAAATTGCTGTACCCTCTCGCCTCACAGAGAACGTTGTGGTACCCTTGCCACCTATAGATTATCCTAACGACCCATAGACTATCCTCACTATCTATAGACTACCCTTACTACCTATAGACTATCCTTACGACCTATAGACTATCTTTACGACCTAGAGACTGTCCTTACGACCTATAGAATATCCTTACGACCTATAGACTATCCTTACGACCTATAGACTATCCGTACGACCTATAAACTATCCTTACGACCTATAGACTATCCGTACGAACTATAGACTATCCGTATGAACGATAGACTATCCTTACGACCTATAGACTGTCCTTACGACCTATAGACTATCCTTACGAACTATAGACTATCCGTACGACCTATAGACTATCCTTGCGACCTATAAACTATCCTTACGACCTATAGACTATCCTTACGACCTATAGATTATCCTTACCACCTTCAGGCTATCCTTACGACCTATGGACTATCAGTACAACCTATAGACTATCCTTACGACCTGTAGGCTATCCTATCGACCCAAAGACTATCCTTACGACCTGCAGACTATCCTTCGTACATATAGACTATCCTAACGACCCATAGACTCTCCTTACTATCTATAGACAATCATTACGACCTATAGACGATGTAACAGCACTATTCTGTGGCTTTTGTAGCATCATTTTGGTCTAAAGATTATATGGAAGAACCTTTCACCTGTAAATTGAACTCTTTAACACACACACACACACACACACACACACACACACACACACACACACACACACACACACACACATACACACCACACACACACACACACACACACACACACACACAGATATATATATATATATATATATATATATATATATATATATATATATATTAGGCAGGGCAACCGTACTGCCCACAAATTATGTTGTGGCGTCTGTACCATCCATAGACAATGTTGTGGTACACTTACAACCTCTAGATTATGTTGGGGGTGCCAGATTATGCCGTGGTATCCTTTTGACTTGTAGATGATGCTGTGACATCTTGACAACCTATACGATTAAGCTGTGGCGCTCATATGACAGCTAGATTGAGTTGTAGCAGCATGATGCCTTAAAAGTTATGTTGTGGCATACTTATAACCAATAGATTGTGTTGTGGCACGCTCAAATTGGATAGATTATTCTGTGGCACCTGTACAACCTATTCTGTGGCACCTGTACAACCTATTCTGTGGCACCTGTACAACCTATGTGTTATACCATGGCACCCTTATTACGGAGCAGCCTTACGGCTCATAGATCATGTTGTAGCAACCCTGCAACCCAAAGGTTATGTTGTGGCATTATTGTGACCTATAGATTGTGCTCGGGCACCTCTAAGATCTGTAGATAATGCAGTGGCACACTCATGACCAGTAAATCATAGTCTGGCAACCTTATTACATATGGATTATGTTGTGACATCCGTATGACCTGTACATATGTACGAGCTACCCTGCGATGTATAGATTATGTTTAAGCACTCCTTTGACCTATTTGTTTTACGTTATGGCACGTTTACAACCTATATGTTATGTTGGGGTACCCTGGAAACCTAGAGATTGTGCTATAACACTCTTATAACCAATACATTATCTTTGTGACATCCTTATGACTTATAGAGTATGTTGTGGCACCTTTTAGATCTGTAGATTTAACTCCGTAATCTTACGACCTTTAGATTGTACTGTTTTATCCTTAGGAGCTGTATATTATGTTGGGCACGTATACGACCCATAGATTATGTTTCAGTATCCCGAGAACTATAGATTACTTTGTCTCCAAATGGTACTGCACGGTTTGTAGATTACGTCGGTCACCATTACGACCTATAGATTATGTTTGGCACTCTTACAACCCACACAGTATGTTGTGGTGCCCCACGACTTGTGGTGATATTGTGGCATTCTGAAAAAACCTACTGATCTGTTGTAGACCTCAACAGACTGGTATCAGACTGGTGATGATTTTGTAAGACCCTTACGTCCTGTCACTCATTGTGTAGCATCTCAGCGATCTAATCATGTCGATGTGTCACCCAGACAACATGTTAGTTATTTTGTGCCCCCTCCCCTTCCTCAAAATGATCTATGCATCATGTTGTGACATTCAGACATCAGTTTGTTGTTTGTTTTTTCTAGCACCACCACTACCTAGTGCTTACACTGTGGCATCTATACAATTATCAGTTGCTTGTGCTGTGATACTGCTACGACATATTACTTATGAAGTAACACCTCCGAGAAACTGTTCGTTATCAAGCGACATCCCTTCGAACTAACACTTGTGTCTGGCTCCTCTGTGTATGTTAAGGCACCGTTGAAACCTGTCGGTTGTGATTTGGTATCTTCATGGCATATTGGCATCTGCATGACATGTTGGGCACCTTCATGGCATACTGGGCATCTTATTTACATATCGGGCATCTTCATGACATATTGGGTATCTGCATGACATATTGGGCATCTCCATGACATACTGGGCATCTTCATGACATATCGGGCATCTTCACGACATACCGGGCATCTTCATGACATATTGGGCATCTTCACGACATAATGGGCATCTTCATGACAAATTGGGCATCTTCATGACATATTGGGTATCTTCATGACATACTGGGCATCTTCATGACATATTGGGCATCTTCATGACATACTGGGTATCTTCATGACATACTGGGCATTTTCATGGCATACTGGGCATCTTCATGGCATATTGGGCATCTTCATGACATATTGGGCGTCTTCATGACATATTGGGCATTTTCATGACATATTGGGCATCTTCATGACATATCGGGCATCTTATTTACATATCGGGATGACATATCGGGCATCTTCATGACATACTGGGCATCTTCATGACATATTGGGTCTTCATGACATATTGGGCATCTTCACGACATATTGGGATCTTCATGACATATTGGGCATCTTCACGACATATTGGGCTTCTTCATGACACATTGTGTATCTTCATGACATATTGGGCATCTTCATGACATATTGGGCATCTCCATTACATATCGGGCATCTTCACGACGTATTAGGTATCTTCATGACATGTTGGGCATCTTCATGACATATTGGGCATCTTCATGACGTATTAGGTATCTTCATGACATATTGGGCATCTTCATGACATACTGGGCATCTTCATTATATATCGGGTATCTTCATGACGTATTAGGTATCCTCATGACATATTGGGCATCTTCATGACGTATTAGGTATCCTCATGACATGTTGGGCATCTTCATGACATACTGGGGATCTTCATGACATATTGGGCATCTTCATGACCTTTGGTTATGTGGTTATGTGGTTGTGCCAGTCTGACCTAGTGTGTACTTTACGGCACTACTGAAACCTATCGGTTATAACGTGGCATCTTGATGGCATATTGGTTATGTGGTGGCATCTTGATGACATATTGGTTATGTGGTGAAATCTTTAGGGCATATTGGTTATGTGGTGAAAACTTCATGACACATTAGTTATCTGGTGGCATCTTCATGACAGTTTGGTTATGTGGTGAAATCTACATGACATATTGGTTATGTGGTGGCATATTTATGGCTTATTGGTTATATGTTGGCATCTTCATGACATTTTGGTTATGTGGTGGCATCCTCATGACGTACTGGTTATGTGGTAGAATCTTCATGACAAATTAGTTATGTGGTGGAATCTTTATGACACATTGGTTATATGGTGGAATCTTCATGACACATTGGGTATGTGGTGCATCTTCATGACATTTTAATTATGTGGTGGCATCTTCATGACATTTTAATTATGTGGTGGCATCTTCATGACATTTTAATTATGTGGTGGCATCTTCATGACATTTTAATTATGTGGTGGCATCTTCATGACGTTTTAATTATGTGGTGGCATCTTCATGACATTTTAATTATGTGGTGGCATCTTCATGACATTTTAATTATGTGGTGGCATCTTCATGAAATATTGGTTATGTGGTGGCATCTTCATGACATACTGGTTATGTGGTGGCATCTTCATGACATACTGGTTATGTGGTGGCATCTTCATGACATACTGGTTATTGGGTGGCATCTTCATGACACACTGGTTATGTGGTGGCATCTTCATAACGTACTGGTTATGTGGTGGCATCTTCATGACATACTGGTTATGTGGTGGCATCTTCATAACGTACTGGTTATGTGGTGGCATCTTCATAACGTACTGGTTATGTGGTGGCATCTTCATAACGTACTGGTTATGTGGTGGCATCTTCATGACATACTGGTTATGTGGTGGCATCTTCATGACATACTGGTTATGTGGTGGCATCTTCATAACGTACTGGTTATGTGGTAGCATCTTCATGACATACTGGTTATGTGGTGGCATCTTCATGACATACTGGTTATGTGGTGGCATCTTCATAACGTACTGGTTATGTGGTGGCATCTTCATAACGTACTGGTTATGTGGTGGCATCTTCATAACGTACTGGTTATGTGGTGGCATCTTCATAACGTACTGGTTATGTGGTGGCATCTTCATGACATACTGGTTATGTGGTGGCATCTTCATAACGTACTTGTTATGTGGTGGCATCTTCATAACGTACTGGTTATGTGGTGGCATCTTCATGACATATTGGTTATGTGGTGACATCTTCATAACGTACTGGTTATGTGGTGGCAGCCTTAAGACACATTGGTTATGTGGTGGAATATTCATGACATACTGATTATCTGGTGGAATCTTCGTGACATATTCGTTATGTAATGGAATCTTCATGACACATTGGTTATGTGGTGGAATATTCATGACACATTGGTTATGTGGTGGCATCTTCATGACACATTGGTTATGTGGTGGAATCTTCATGACACATTGGTTATGTGGTGGAATATTCATGACACATTGGTTATGTGGTGGAATATTCATGACACATTGGTTATGTGGTGGAATCTTCATGACACATTAGTTATGTGATGGGATCTTCATGACATACTGATAATGTGGTGAAATCTTCATGACATACTGATAATATGGTGGAATCTTCATGACATACTGATAATGTGGTGGAATCTTCGTGACATTTTAGTTATGTGATGGAATCTTCATGACATTTTAGTTACGTGGTGGCATCTTCATGACACACTGGTTACGTGGTGAAATCTTTATTACATACTTATTATGTGGTGGCATCTTCAGGACACATTGGTTATGTGGTGAGATCTTCATGACATTTTGGTCATGTGGTTGCATATCTATGGCTTATTGGTTATATGTTGGCATCTTCATGACACATTGTTATGTGGTGAAATCTTCATTACGTACTGGTTATGTGGTGGCATCTTCATGACATATTGGTCATGTGGTGAAATCTTCATGACGTATTGGATATGTGGTGGAATCTTCATAACACATTGGTTGTGTGGTGACAACCGACCATATACTCTGACTTAGCGTGTATTTTACGGTATCGTCACTAATGACTGGTGTGAAGTGGCATTGATAAGATTTACAGGTTATTATGTGGCACCGTAGGCCCTGCTGTTTATAGTCTGTGGCGCGTCGACAATCAGTTGCATATGTTGTAGCATCCTCAGAACCGCTTGATTATACCCTAACAATCCACGATCAGTTCTCTACGCTGCCATCTTCTTCCCACATCCTGAAGACTAGCTA
>CM065729.1:5367052-5374552 GCA_033310375.1 Conus canariensis
TGCGCACACACACACACACACACACACACACACACACGCACACACACACACACACACACACACGCACGCACGCACACAGACACACGCGCACACACACACACACACACACACACACACACACACACACACACACAGACACACACACACACACACACTTACATACATATAATATCACCTGTGACAGTCTGCTGGTCGAATCCCTCAAGCCACAAACCCTTTGAATCTGGACTTCACTGCTACGGACAGACGCACCAAGTGACAAGATACACAGGTGCCAAAAGATTACATGGAGATATTACATCCCTGCACTTTTGACTTGAGAGATGGCTCAAGGTCAACACCATAGATAGATTTACACACATGTCCCACTTACACAACATATCGGCTTGCTATCTGGTCAGGCTATATTGATAATCTCCCTTTATCAAGAGAGGACAGGCGCGAAAGGAGTGTGGAAAGTGGTGGTGGTGGTGGTGGTTAGAGAGGGTGGGTGGGGGGTGGGGGTGGGGGTGGAGGATCTTAGGAGCTGGGGCTCTCCCTCCGTCATTTCTTCAACCTTTCCACCTCCCCCGACACACCCCATCCATTGCATTCAGAAAAAAAAAAAAAAAAAAAAAAACCTCCTGAACTACTGTGTGTACTTGAAGTTGATAGCTTTGAGTACATGGTGTATTTTTTAAAGTAATCTTTTACCTAAAAATAAAGAAAAGAATCAAAATGCCTTTGCACCACACATGCGATTCCTATACACTTATCCTTCTATTCGGTTTATTTGTGTCAAAAGACATTACTGTTGCTATTAATAGCATAAACCCCCCGTGCAGGGGAACGAACACGGATTTTGTTGACTTTACCGTTCACTGTCACAACAAATGCCAGAGCTAATCTTCAGGAATCTGTTGTCTTTTCATGTGCAGGCAACAGAGTTTTCTCCACGTGGACGAATATAGATGGGAGACAACCGGCGAAATTTTCGTCTTCCCACATACATTCTTCCAGACGTATCACTCCTTCGGTTACGGGGGTTGGAACTATTGCTAAAGTAGCTCGGAGATAAAAGGATTAACCTGTGGCACCCCGAGTGCGAGGGAGTAAAAAGATATCCTTCAAGGCAAGCCAAACCAGAACAATTCCAAAGTGAAAACACAAAAAAGACTGCCTATTACAAACATAGGATATCCCGTTAAAAAAAAAAAAAGAAAGGGGGGGGGGGGGGGGGGGGGGGGGGAGAAAAAAAATGAAAGAAAAAGAAAAACAAAAGAACGTAGCAAAAGGCACGGGAAGGGTGGTGGTATCTAGAAGTGTACTGCTGATGTATTTACTTCTTTTTTTTTTTCTTTTTTTTTGCGGCTTGAGGAAATATTTGTAGAGCCTGCTAGTTACTGATATGTTCATATTATTTATGTTTCTAGGTACATGTTCAGTATGATGGGTTAGAATTGAATTTTCTTTTTAATCGATAAAAAAGAAAGGCTTGTCGCACATAAAAAAACAATTGAAAAACAAAAAACTGTGGCACTCCGAAAAAAAAAAAAAAAGAAAACGAAAAAAGTCTTTGGTTCATGCCATAAGCAAGATGTGGCTGACGCATTGCTTGCCCCTCCCCTTCCACCCCCCTACCATCACCAACACCCCTCCCCCTCCGCCTGTCGCATTCAAAGTCTTTACTTTTCCATCTCTCCTTTGCCCATGGCTCAAAAACCTTTTCAGCGAGTATGCTTTGTCTTTGCTACACTGAAGAACAAGGCGCGCGCGCGCGCGCGCGTGTGTGTGTGTGTGTGTGTGTGTGTGTGTGTGTGTGTGTGTGTGCGTGCATGCGTGCGTGTGTGTGTGTGTGTGTGTGTGTGTGTGTGTGTGTGTGTGTGTGTGTGTCACGGTGCAAACAACGATAATTAGAATGATGATGGTGAATCTCAGACTGATAGTTTCAATATCAACACGCATGATTTGCTTCCGGCACTTGCACTTGTCCCGCTTGAAAGCCTTTGGCGCGAAGTGCAGCAGCACAAAGTGCAAATCAAAATGGCCATACTCACCGGCCCAGTTTGAAATTGCACTGATGCGTTTCTGACTTTTAGTTCACCGTGGTGCAGGTCGCCAGTGCTGTGTACTTTGGGGAGATCTCACCAGATTCTCATCAGCACAGTTTTATAAATGTATGTGAATATTACACACACACACACACACACACACCAACACACCAACACACACAAAACACACACACATTTCTAACGGCTCGGTTAAATTTTTACTCATTTTTACTGTGTGTGTGTGTGTGTGTGTGTGTGTGTGTGTGTGTGTGTGTGTGTGTGCGTGTGTGTGTGCGTGCGTGCGTGCGTGTGTGTGTGTGTGTGTGTGTGCGCGTGCATACGTGCGTGTGTGTGTGTGTGTGTGTGTGTGTGTGTGTGTGTGTGTGTGTGTGTGTGTGTGTGTGTGCACGTGCGTTATATACAAATGTATGTATGCATATATATATATATATATATATATATATAGAATGGTACTGAGGATCAGCGCAATCTTAAAAACAGTGCTCAACCACAGTGGGAGCGACATTTGTTATATTAAAAGCAAGTTAAAATCAAGCTTCTAAAAACATCTACAAATTTGTTTCACGCTGTGCGGTCGTCAGGATGTGATGAGCTTGTGTTGCCAGTGCCACGTATATATATAGCTAGCTGGTTTGCTGTTGTTTTTTTCCCGTGCTACATGTGTTTCTCAGGTGTTGGTTTTTTTCGCTGATAGGAACTTCCATCTGTGTCTGCAATTGTTAACCATTTCTGTTCTAACATTTAGAGTTGCCAACTGTGGTTTACATAGTATAATGTATTTCTCTGTTAGGCATAGATTGCATTTTTTTGAAATGTTGTTGTATGATGCTGCTCTTTTTAAAATTTTCCAAGATATGTTGTAGTCTATGTTTTTTTCTTTAAGTTTCCAAATGTATTTACTCAATTCTGTTTGGTTTTTGTATCTTTCTTTGTTGAATGATTGTTTATGGTTTGCATATCTAGTTTTGAATTGGTTTTCCGTGATACCTACATATGTTTCTTTTGCGTTCTCTGATGTTACAGTGGCTTGGTACACAATGTTGTTATAAGGCATTTGTTGCTTAGGGGGCACTGTTCTTTTTTGGTACAGTTACAAGATTTCCTTTCGTTACCCTCCTTTTTTTCTGTGCTGCTTTTCATTTTGTTTGCTGAATCGATGGCATTTTTAAGGTTCGGCATACATGAATATGATAATTTGATGTTGTTTTTGTTGAATATCTTAAATAATTTATGGTCTTTTGGGAAAGATGATGTCAAGATTTTAAAGAATTCTTTCCCTACATTTGTTTTAACTCTTGCATCATATGGGGGATTGTACCATATGATATTCCTTTTCCTGTTCTTTCTGCATCTTTTTGTATCATTGTCTGGATCGTATCTTAGTTTGTAATTGTAGCCACTTGTATGTAACGCCTCTTGGTATTCAGCTGTAGCGTTGTTGAATACTGTTTCGTTACATGACAAATTGGATAGTCTTTTATTTATGCTTTTGGGTATTGTTTTCAGTATGGAGGGTGGGTGATTGCTTTTGATGTTTACATAAACAGGCGTGTCATTTGGTTTCTTGTAGGATAAAAATACATACGACTTCAAGTCATGGCGAGTACCACCAGCCATTGAAGAAATGAAAACATTTGAAGAAAAAATGAGAAGAATGTTAGCCAACATAGATTTCAAAAAATCTAATAACAAATTTCAATCAGCGTTAGAAAAGGAAATTAAACAAATCCAAAATGACACCAAAATATTTGTGAAGGCGGATAAAACCAATAACTTTTACAAAATAGAACCTGAAGAGTACTCAAAACTCCTTGATAAAAATATCCAGAAAAATTACAGAAAGGCTGACAAGGCTACATATGATCACATCAGAAAGAAAGAAAAGGAACTTGTGCACCAAATGGACCTAAGTGACAGAGTAGAGACCACAGCAGCTAGAGAAGCCTTTATTACACTTAAAGACCACAAACCCAATTTCTTGAACAACCCAACATGTAGACTGATAAACCCTTCCAAATCTGAACTAGGGAAAATTAGTAAAAAAATCTTAGAGAAAACCATAAAAAACATAAAAGAAAACACTGAACTCAATCTCTGGAAAAACACATATGAAGTAATACAATGGTTCAAAAACCTCAATAAACAAGAAAATACAGTTTTTATAACATTTGACATAGTAGATTTCTACCCATCTATAGATGAAAAGCTACTAACTAAAGCTATAAAATTTGCCAACAAGTACACAGAAATATCAGGGTCAGAAATGGAAATCATTTTCCACACAAAGAAAACTTTACTGCACAATAAAAATGAAACCTGGATTAAGAACACAAGCAGGAATTCAACTTTCGATGTCACAATGGGATCATACGATGGTGCCGAGACTTGCGAGCTTGTCGGACTATTCATGTTATCCAATATTAAAAAAAAACTTGGAAAACAAACTGGACTGTACAGGGATGACGGCCTTGCCGCTCTGAATGACAACCCTAGAAATATTGAAAATAAGAAAAAAGAATTGTGTAAAATTTTCCACAACCAAAACTTAAAAATCACAATAGAAGCAAACAAAAAGATAGTGAACTATTTAGACATAACGTTAGACCTCAACCAACACACATATAAACCATACAAGAAACCAAATGACACGCCTGTTTATGTAAACATCAAAAGCAATCACCCACCCTCCATACTGAAAACAATACCCAAAAGCATAAATAAAAGACTATCCAATTTGTCATGTAACGAAACAGTATTCAACAACGCTACAGCTGAATACCAAGAGGCGTTACATACAAGTGGCTACAATTACAAACTAAGATACGATCCAGACAATGATACAAAAAGATGCAGAAAGAACAGGAAAAGGAATATCATATGGTACAATCCCCCATATGATGCAAGAGTTAAAACAAATGTAGGGAAAGAATTCTTTAAAATCTTGACATCATCTTTCCCAAAAGACCATAAATTATTTAAGATATTCAACAAAAACAACATCAAATTATCATATTCATGTATGCCGAACCTTAAAAATGCCATCGATTCAGCAAACAAAATGAAAAGCAGCACAGAAAAAAAGGAGGGTAACGAAAGGAAATCTTGTAACTGTACCAAAAAAGAACAGTGCCCCCTAAGCAACAAATGCCTTTATAACAACATTGTGTACCAAGCCACTGTAACATCAGAGAACGCAAAAGAAACATATGTAGGTATCACGGAAAACCAATTCAAAACTAGATATGCAAACCATAAACAATCATTCAACAAAGAAAGATACAAAAACCAAACAGAATTGAGTAAATACATTTGGAAACTTAAAGAAAAAAACATAGACTACAACATATCTTGGAAAATTTTAAAAAGAGCAGCATCATACAACAACATTTCAAAAAAATGCAATCTATGCCTAACAGAGAAATACATTATACTATGTAAACCACAGTTGGCAACTCTAAATGTTAGAACAGAAATGGTTAACAATTGCAGACACAGATGGAAGTTCCTATCAGCGAAAAAAACCAACACCTGAGAAACACATGTAGCACGGGAAAAAAACAACAGCAAACCAGCTAGCTATATATATACGTGGCACTGGCAACACAAGCTCATCACATCCTGACGACCGCACAGCGTGAAACAAATTTGTAGATGTTTTTAGAAGCTTGATTTTAACTTGCTTTTAATATAACAAATATATATATATATATACATATTCATATGTGTGTGTGTGTGTGTGTGTGTGGAGAGAGAGAGAGAGAGAGAGAGAGAGAGAGACAGAGACAGACAGACAGACAGACAGACAGACAGACAGACAGGGGTTTCTTGTGGTGAAGCTTGCACAGTCAGTCACAAGAGGGGGGTGATGGGGCTGGGAATGTGTTTAGACGAACAAGTCCACACAGTGTTCAGTCGATTCATCCCAGCATAGCGGTTTGGAATCCAAAACCTCCGAAGCAGGCTGGTAAATCACAACACATAAAACATTGATAACGATCGCTCTTTTGTCTTAGTTAAATCCTCGTTTCATCGTAAATGACAAGAACATGGTGTATACAGTCATGACAGGGGCCAACATTTCCGTTGTCCACAGCTGAACTATCATCGGTGTTCTCCATCATGTGCTCCTTGGAAACACGGTTGACACTGTCCCCCTTCCTCGCTGATTTCCTCAAACACTCCAGTATTTGTGTCCGAATATTGCCTGAGTCTGCTGTTTGTGAATCATCACATCGTGAATCGCCAGAAACTTCACTGCCTTCTAAATTACGTGCGTTTCCAACCATATACAGCGGCTTTGGTTTTAACTTGTTTTGTGGTACAAGGCCTGTTATGCACACGTAACCCATTATGAACATTATTCGTTACAATCTTCATCGGCACTTAATCTGTCTGATTCGCTGTTTAGAATCAGGTCGTGTTCCTGGACGAGTGTCTGCGATTGTTTGTCTATGTCTCGTGTCGTGTCCGTTCCGTGTAAATTCTGCTCCTGTGTGCCCTGTGCAGGCTTGTTAGGCTGCTGGGCCATAGAAACTCGCGCCTCACGTCTCACGCCTTCACTTACTTACTTAGGCCCATAGCTCAAGGGTGAGCATAGGCCATCGACAACACTCCGCCATCGCACTCGGTTCTGGGCTGCTCGCTGAATGCCTGTCCACTTGGTCCCCTGCCTCTTTATCTCTGCCTCAGTGTCTCGCCTCCAGCTGCTGCGAGGTCGGCCTCTCTTCCTTTTCCCCTGCGGATTCCATGGCAGGGCTTGGCGTGTGGTGCTGGATGCTGGCTTCCTGAGAGTGTGTCCAATCCAGCCCCACTTCCTCCGCAGAATCTGCTTGGCCACTGGTTCCTGTCCTGCTTGCTTCCATAGGTCTTCATTGTTGATCTTCTCTGGCCATCTGATTTTGAAGAAGTTGATGAAGGTCTGAATTTTTTGCTGTATTGCCTTGGTCATTCTCCAAGTCTCGCAGCCGTAGAGCAGAACCGACTTCACGTTTGAATTGAAGATACGCAATTTTGTTGTCCTTCTGATCTGTCCTGAGGCCCAGATGTTCTTTAGCATAATGAATGCTGCTCGCGCCTTGCCTATCCTGGCTATGATGTCTCGGTCGGTCCCTCCCCCCCCCCCCCTCCCCGGCTTATTAGGCTGCTGGGCCATAGAAGCTCACGCCTCACGTCTCATGCTTTCATGCGTAAACAGAAAAATGAACAGACGTGGTCTCTCTTTTGTGGGGCCATACAACTCCACTCACGCTTCGCGCTTCATGGTTCACGGTTCACGCGTGAGGGGAGAAGTGGGACTTGCTCACTTGTTTCGAGGCGTGAAGTTCAAGTTCCTGGTCACCATTGACTGGTTCAGTATGGGTGACTACAAAGAAAAAAAAAATAATCGGGTTAGTCCGGGCAAGGCCCCTCTTCTGGAATCCGCGTGCACCTGACTGTAAGGTCAAAGATC
>CM065729.1:5382052-5384552 GCA_033310375.1 Conus canariensis
TATGAGTATGTGTGTGTATGTGTATGCGTGCGTGTGTGCATGCGCGCGCGCGCGCGCGCGCGCGCGCGCGCGTGTGTGTGTGTGTGTGTGTGTGTGTGTGTGTGGTTGTTTGCCAAGAACTTTGTAAGCGTCAGGCTTATTCACAGATTAAGCGCCATGAATGTCAATTATTTGTCTGTCTGTCTCTATTATCTATCTATCTGCCTGTCTGTCTGTCTATCTATCTATCTATCTATCTATCTATCTATCCATCTGTCTGTCTGTCTGTCTGTCTGCCTGTCTGTCTATCTATCTATCCATCTATATATCTGTCTATATTTCTATCTATCTGTCTATCTATCTATCTATCTATCTATCTGTCTGTCTGTCTATCTATATCCATACACATCCATCCATCCATCCAACCATCTCTCTCTCTCTGTCCCTCTCCCCCTCTCTCTGTATCTCTGTACCCCTCCCCCCCCCTCTGTACCCCTCCCCCCTCTCTCTTTCTCTCTCTCTGTCTGTGTATCTACCTGTATTTCTATTCATTGACTGTGGTGCGTGTTTTGCTAAGGGACTGGTCAGCATATGGAGCAGTGGCGAAACCACACTGACTGGACACACCGCTAATGACATGAGCTCAACTGGCCGTCTGTTTAATGCGCCGTCACAATACCCCCTTGACTGACGCATGAGCGCTCAGCTTAATGCGGGAGTTTTTTTTTTTTTTTTCCGCGGGCATCAGATGTCAAGGACACTAGGTCGTGGTTTTCTCTTTGAACTGGTCATATGTTGGCGCCAATTTCCTCATCTGTAGAGTGGCGCAGGCGCAAACATGATGGCCTCGCAGAATGTTAGTTTGGGAACCTGAGAAATCAAATCCAACCAAAAGATGCAAACAAGCAAACACACAAACACACTAACAAACAAACAAACAAACAAACGTGAAATCCAGGTTCTAGGACGGTACAGATATTGGGACGCACACAGTGTGAGAAGAGAGAAAACAATCTGAACACCAAAAGAACATTTTTGTTCAGCCCTGTATTTCATTTCGAAGCACTGCATTTGAGAACAAGTCTTTAGACCACTTTGAAATCAGACAAAGGAGTAAAAATTAGGCCTATTGTATATATGCAGTCGATGTGTTTGACTTAGACTTCCTTTTTCTAACAAATCGCTTGCTATGAGCATAATTCGAAGTGCAGCGAGACTATAATGTACAGGGGTGGCCTACTCTTTAAGAGAGAGAGAGAGAGAGAGAGAGAGAGAGAGAGAGAGAGAGAGAGAGAGAGAGAAGTGCAGCGAGACTCTAATGTACGGGGGTGGCCTACTCTTTAAGAGAGAGAGAGAGAGAGAGAGAGAGAGAAAGATATATATATATATATATATATATATATAGAGAGAGAGAGAGAGAGAGAAGAGAGAGAGAGAGAGACAGGTCGAACGAACGGACGAAATATTTTACCAGGGTAATGAGATAAGCAATATAAATATTTTTTTCCACCCAGCCCTGGAGAGAGAGAGAGAAGAGAGAGAGAGAGAGAGAGAGAGGAGAGAGAGAGAGAGAGAGAGAGAGAGAGAACGAATTTTATTGAACATCGGCCACAGACCATAACTCAAAAGGATTTGGGGTGCGGGGCGAGGGAAGTGGGGAAGACAATGGCTCAAGGCCACTGGGGAGGGGTAAATAATTAAATCATCCACATACATCATGATTACTTTTTACAAATGGATACGTCAATACACAAAAAGGATCCAAATTCAAAAGTATATACAAACATATCTACGATAATTCACCTTCAGAAGAGAGCGTATATGGACAGAAAAAATTTGGCTGTCAAAAAATTACGTCAAAGGAGAAGAAACCAGGTGAAAATGTTTAAGAAAATTTAGAAAGAGAGGGTGTTAGTTACCGCCAGGCGAAAAAATAAATCACATTTAACATTTAAGACAGTACAAACAAAGAACGAAAAATGACTCATCTGTTGTTGTCCATGTGGTGGGGAGAATAGTTTAAGAAAATGTCAATTTCAGTAGCATTTTCATCTTAATACACGACCTGAATAAACCTGTCTTCTACGAATTGCGTAGAAAATATCTTTTGAAACTTGAAAAGTTCTTTTATTATCCCGTGGTAGAAGAATAATTGACAGTGGTAATTGTACAATATTTGAGATAAACGCTTCCCTTAAATCATTATAAAGTGAGCACTTACATATGAAATGGTATTCATCTTCTACAGAATTAACACAAAACGGACAATTTCTGTCCTTTGAATTGTGACTATATCTGAACAAATTGTTATTCAAAGGTAAAACATTCAATCTTGCATGTGAAAAAGCTACTTTGAAACAAAGCACATCAATGCTACACAGATAAATTTCCCTTTCAAAAACG
This sequence comes from Conus canariensis, assembly GCA_033310375.1. NCBI lineage: Eukaryota > Metazoa > Mollusca > Gastropoda > Neogastropoda > Conidae > Conus > Conus canariensis. The sequence continues at coordinate 5,384,435 of CM065729.1, forward strand.
ACTTTAAAAGATCTATAACTTGCATATCTTTCCTTATCCCTAAAAGCTCCTGTCCACTCTTGAATAAACATATCAGTTAATCTCTGCTTGAATATGCCTAAAAACCAACGAACATTGC
>CM065729.1:5389552-5397052 GCA_033310375.1 Conus canariensis
AAAGACGAGGTGGCCTCTTATTAGTGTGCCAAGAACGAGGTTGTCTGTCGGTAGTGTGCCATAGACGAGGTCGCCGCTCGTTAGTGTGCGAAGGGCGAGTTTGCCTCTCACTGTCGGTTGAGTGCCAAGGACGAGGTTGCCGCTCGTAAGTGTGCCAAGGACAAGATTGTCTGTTGTTAGCATACCAAAGACGAGGATGCCGCTCATTAGTGTGCCAAGGACGACGTTGCTGTTGTTGATGTGCCAATGACGAGGTTCTCTGTCGTCAGTGTGCTAAGGACGAGGTGGTCTGTCGTCAGTGTGCCAAGATGAGGTTATCGCTCGTCAGTGTGCTAAGGACGAGGCTGTCCCTCGTTAGTGAGCCAAGGAACAGATTGTCTGTCGTCAGTGCGCCAAGGACGAGGTTGTCTGTCGTTAATGTGCCAAGGACGAGGTTGTCTGTCGTTAATGTGCCAAGGACGAGGTTGTCTGTCGTTAATGTGCCAAGGACGAAGTTGTCTGTCGTTAATGTGCCAAGGACGAGGTTGTCTGTCGTCAGTGCGCCAAGGACGAGGTTGTCTGTCGTTAATGTGCCAAGGACGAGGTTGTATGTCGTTAGTGTGTCAAGGACGAGGTTGTCTATCGTTAATGTGCCAAGGACGAGGTTGTATGTCGTTCATGTGCCAAGGACGAGGTTGCCGCTCGATAGTGTGCCGAGGACAAGGCTGACGCTCGTCAGTGTGCCAAGGACGAGGTTGCCGCTCGTTAGTGTGTTTTAGGACGAGGTTAGATGCAGTTAGTGTGCCAAAGGCGAGGTTGCCTGTTATTAGTGTGCCAAAGACAAGGTTGCGGCTTTTTAGTGTGCCAAGGACGAGGTTGCCGCTCAATAGTGTGCCAGGGATGAGATTACTTTACTTCGGGACAAATGTTCTGCTTGTTAATGTTAAGAGGGCGAGGCTGCAACTCGTTAGTATGCCAAAGACGAAGCTGCAAGGTCGTCATCAGTGTGCCAAGGACGAGGTTGTTACTCGTTAGTTTTGCCAAAGATTAAGCGGCAGTTTCCCAGCTTTAGGCGAGCTAGGTGGCTATCCCTTGGTGTTCTCCGACGGCAAAAGTTTCTGCCTGTTGTCGTTTCCAAGCGTAATTCCACGCTCAGGGATATGCCACAGGCGAGGTGGCCGGTATTCGGCGTATGAGGACGAGGTGGCAGATCCTTGATGCTGTAGGTGCAGACGATAAGCCCACGTTCGGACTTTTTGACTACTTGCACATATAGTATTATTTTTCTTTCTTTTTTTTAATGACGCTTGGGCGTGACTGTCTAATATAGTTATCGGCGCGTCCAATGTGCCAAAAGTGAGGAACAGGGTTCTGTTCATTATAGCTCAGTCCCATGTGCCCACAACCGTTCAAGAGTATGTGACGACCTGTCCACGTTCGAGCTGTGACGAAAATACTAATAACAAAGAAGAAAATCGCGGTTATTGGATTCCTCCAAAATGTGCGATTATTGGACGGTGATATGTTTGCGGAAACACATTTCATGATGAAAGTGTGCGCTTTGGCGCGTGCGTACGCGCGCGAGCGCGCACGCGCGCGCGCGCGCGCACACACACACACACACACACACACACACACACACACACACACACACACACACTCACACACACACACATACACAAACACACACACATACACTCACACACACTCACTCACGCTCGCACACGCACACACTCACACACAGACACACAGGCGCACGCACACGTACACGCAGAGAGAGAGAGAGAGAGAGAGAGAGAGAGAGAGAGAGAGACACGCACGCACGCACGCACGCACGCACACACACACACACACACACACACACACACACACACACACACACACACACACACACACACACACACATACTGTGCGTGCTTATCGATTGCTGCGGATGTGACGAAGGACAACGAGGTAGTAGGGGAGTTCTGGGACGTGACAAAGGAGAGGAGGCAGCAGTCGTTTGATGTGACAAAGGTGGCTCGACCCTCGCTCTTGAAGGCCGTGCAGACGTCCGGGCGAAACACTTCCTTCCTGGCTGCCAGCACCTCTGTGACTGCCTCACTGCTCAAAGGCTCCAAAGGGGGCCGGAAGAGCTCAGTGGTAGAGCGCCAGACTCGTAATCTTGATGATCCTGGGGTTGCGGGTTCGAATCTCCGCCGGGCCGTTTCGGTACAGAGGGGGTTTTCCCCTCGGAGTTAACATTGGTTCTGACTCGTACGGTCCTTCGAATGAGACTAGAAACCGAGGTTCCGTGTGTGAACGCACGCATAATATATTGCACACACGAAAAATCCCATCAACGACTTTCGAAAGAGAAGGCCAGTTTGGCCGTTGGTATGGATGACACGTTACACATAGCATGTACCCTGCGTGAGAAATGGAAAAAATGAAGGAAGTAAGGAAATTGAGTGAACGATATTGAACGATATTGACTGGATGACACGGGAAACGACTGAATGAAGCGCCAGCTGGCAGGTCTTCAGTCGGCACTACCTAGACAGGCAGCCCATTGTGTGAACGAACGTGGATTGTAAAGCGCTTAGAGCTTGGTCTTTAGCTGAGGATAGGCGCTATATAAGTATTCATAATAATAATGATAAGGTAGCAGAGGGCTACACCGCCTATGGCTGGTCTGAGACTGCCTTCTCCCCCCATTCCCTCTTCAGTTTTGTGGAAGTTGTATGAAAGTCGACATACTTGTGAGGCAAAAGATAGCAGTGTATGTGACTGCTCACTGAAGAACAGTGAAAGAGTTTATTGTAACATTTTCGGGTCTTGACAAAAACAAAACAAAAAATCCTGGTTTCCTCGCATTAAATCCTGTAATTTTTTTTATGTATCTAAAGCAGAGAAAAAAATTGAGCGTTTTGATGGAGTTAACCCCCCCCCCTTCCCTTTTTTTTTTATCCATTTGAGTACCAAAAAAAATTGTAAAAAAAAAAAAAAAAAAAAAAATCAGATTGATGGACTATTTTTTTTCACCACATAAATAAAAAAAGTTCTGCGAAATAAATAGTTCGTGTTCATCTTCGAGAGTATTTAGAATTACATTATCTATACGTCTTATTACAAAACAAAAGCTGGCATGCCGTGTTTGTTCCTTGTTTTGTTTTGTTTTGTTTCAGTTTTGTTTTGTTTTGTTTCGTTTTTTTTTCTTAAAGTGTAGCAACTTCTGAGCGCAAAGGCAGGCAAATGTCGCACAAAGGAAAAGAAACAGGCGATGGAAACGGTGGCGAATTTTTTTTTGATTATTTCAATTTGAGGGAGTGAAAGAAAGGGGGGGGGGAGTACTTTAGGACATGATTTCCAGAAGACAGGGAGACAATTAACACTAAAATGGGGGCACTGCGCCACAGGCAAACCAATTCAAGCTCAAAACGTAGAAACAACATATCGGGCTGGTATTCCCATCCTTCCAGTTGTCTAGTTTCAATTGTTTTAATCGTCGCTGCCTTCAAGGTCTTCATTTCAAAGTTAACTGCCCATAATTTACCAACATCTGTCATTTTCTACCAAACGTTTGCTATGAAATAAGCAAAGAGAAAGACACACCCGAAGTGCGAATGGGGTCAAGAGAAGTACTGTCCTCTACTGCCGAACCAGCCAGCTAGGTGCAATCCTGCGCCACCCTTGCAAGCCTGCGCTGTGTTCACATCGGGTGCAGGCACGCACGGAGCATTCTATTAAGACGTCAAGGGATAAAATTGTTCTCTAGCGGATGCCATTGTGTGAGGGCCACGGGACATGACACGACAGAACCTCCACGAGAGCATCCCCATGGGTGTACCAGCCCATATCTTCAGGACTGTGGAGCCCACCGGTGAAAGACGCCACCATCAAGCAACTGCCACATGCATTCCGCAGGCTCATTTGCTGCTGTTCCGTTGACAGGTGAAGACAGCACAATTCCAGCAGACACGGTCAAACTTAAATAGCTTCTTCTTTTCAAAAATACCTGCTCAGAATCTATTAAAATCTGCCGCTTTCTACCACATTGTCATGCTAGTTATAATCTTTCCAGCTTTTTGGCTGCAAGTGAGTGTGTGTGTACACGAGTTTAAGATAATTATACATTGAATTTTGCGATGTTCAGATGCTCGATTGTTATGTATATATATATATATAGTAGAAAGAAACTCGTGGAGAGCGTGGCAGCAGAGAGTCCTCAGAAGAGAAGCCCCCTTCAAGCAAGTGTTTCGGCCCTTATCTCCTGACACTCTAGGGGGGTTGGGCCACACCCGGTTCATGACTCCGGATGTCCCTCTGCTGCCCCTTTTTTTCCCATCTTGGGACGAGCCATGGCTGGGATTCGAACCCATGACCCTCTGGACATGCTCATTTTCCACTTAATGACTCGCGCTTTAACCACTGAGCCACAGGGACACCTGATATTTGTAGGGAAATTAAGCCTTATGAAGTTCACTTTTGTTCCTCCTTGACCAGATCCAGCTTGAACACCTCTCTGCCGCTTCTGCCATTGCTTTCAGGGCTCTGGTTTTTTCCTTCCCTGCAACTGAGAGCTGTTTCATGAGGCTGTATGCAGACGTTCCTACAAACCCCCTAGCTCCAATTTCTGCAGTGAGGACTTTGACCTGATAGCCTTCTCTCCTCAGGCTGTTTGCCAGATCAGCATACTTTTCAGTCTTGTAGATTTGAGCTGCCTCCATTCTGTTCTCATATGGCACCGTGAGCTCGATCATGATCAGCTGCTTGGTTGACTTAGAGTGGACTACTATGTCTGGTCTCATGCCACTCTTGCTGATGATCTCTGGGTGACTCTTCCATTCTGGGAGGTCTGCAGTGCACTCCCAGTCATCTGCCCCGTCCAGCAGACTCTGCCTGCATGTTTCGAGTGGCACTGTTGTTCTTGGCCATGATTTGCTGCCTCCTGCCGTGAAGAATGTTGCGTGTGCTTTTGGAGTCCTGATTTTCCCTTTTGTGGTGTTGGTACTAGCCCAGACTACTTGTACAATTTCTTTGAGCACTTGGTTGTGCCTCCATGTGTACCTTCCTTGAGCCAGGGCTACTTTACATGAGCTTAGGACATGCTCCACTGTTTGTTTTTCATGGCAGAGGGGGCATGCAGGATCGTCTGTTTTCCCCCACTTCACCAGGTTTGCATTTGAGGGCAGAAGGTCATATGCAGATCTGAGAATGAAGCTGATCCTGAGAGGGGCCATGTGCCAAATGTCATTCCAAGTGAGACTTCTTTGGAGTGCATTCTCCCACGTTGTCCATTGCCCTTGCTGGCTCTGCTGGACTGCTTTTTGGAGTCTTTTTTGGTCTTCTTCTTTTCTCATCTCCTGAATCATCATGTCTCTTTTGGCTTTTCCTTTGGCCTTTGACCACCATTCAGTTTTGGTCACCCCCAGTCCCTGTCTGTTGGTCTGTGTGTGTCCTGTTATTTCTCTGATCTTGAGACTTTCTTTTGCAGAATCCATCGCCTCTTGAACTTTCCATTTTCTGCCTGTCTTCAGCTGGGGCTTAATTGCTTCTACCACCTTGTCTCCTGAGTCCTCCAGCATGCTTTGAAGTCTGATCCTCCCTGCTTTGTATTCCTCCAGGATGGATTTCAGGGGTAGTTTCAGCTTTGCTTGGCGACAGTACAGCGCTATGTCAGTCAGACAGGGTGGGACACCAAGCCATTTCCTTGTGAACTTGTTGATTTTGGCTTCCATTGCCTCCACTATGCTGGTGCAGATGTCGTATATCATCAGAGGCCATAGCAGCTTTGGTATCAGCATGAACTGCAGACACCAGACCTTGTATTTGCCAGGGAGCCCACACTGGTCAATGGTCTCCAAGCCTTCCTCCGCCATCTGCTTGGTTTCTTTTGCTCTTTGTGTGTCTTTCAGCGTATCATCATACCATCTTCCAAGGCTCTTGACTGGTTCTTCTGTGACTGTTGGAATGGCCTGGTTGGCAACACTGAAGACCACAGATCCGGCCACTTTTCCTTTCCTCAGTGAGAGACTCCGTGATTTCTTTGGCTTGAACTTCATTCTGGATGAGGCAACTATGTCGTCCAGCCTCTCCAGCACATGACGTGTCTCGTCTTCTCTGGATGAAATCACTGTAGTGTCATCCATGAAGGCCTTGAGAGGAGGCATCTTGTATCCATCGCCAAGGTCTGTTTGTCTCGCGTTGTTTGTTGCTGCTTTCAAGATGAGTTCCATTGCCAGCACGAACAGTATTGGGGAAATTGCACAGCCCATTGCAATACCCACTTCCAAGTTGATCCAGTCTGTTGTGTACTCCTTGGTAGAGAACCGCATTGAGAAGCCATTGAAGTACTTCTTGAGCATGTCGCGGATGTTCTTTGGCACATGGTACATCTCAAGAGCCAACTGTATCATCTCATGGGGCACAGATCCATATGCGTTTGCCAGATCAAGCCACACTACGTCCAGGTCTCTCTTTTCTGTTTTTGCTTTTTGGATTGCGTCCCAGATCATTGTGGCGTGTTCTACACAGCCCGCCACGCCTGGGATGCCACCTTTCTGGACTGACACATCCAAGTACTTGTTTTCCATGCTGCCATGACAGAGAAGAAGATTTTCCCTTCGACGTTCAGTAGTGATTGTTATAAACAAAGCTTGCTCTTACGTCTTAGATGGAAGAAATAGGGGGAAATAAGCATTCATATCTGCAGTGGTAGATGATTCTGCCTAACTAACAGTATGTGCTTGAGTGGGTGAATGGGGAAAAAATGAAATAAATGCTTCTCAAAATGAGCCTTCAGCAAGCTTATAGTCTCCAAGAGGGAGACAGTCTCCAATGGGGATGAAACCCTCTAACATATAACTCCTGGTCAGATACCGATATTTTGAAACCTGATTGTTTCTCCTCAGTGACCGCGGAAAGTGGTAATTTGACTCCTCTGCCTTTTCGGTTTTAAGAAGAATGCTATCCCAGAAAAAGGCTGGTGTGCAATACCGTAGTATGTTTGTTGAGTTTTCAAAAAACTAACCAAAGGTGCCACCTAAGAAGCAAAAGAAAATCATGAAAAAGCAAAACAAGCTACATTTTCTTGTGAAAAGTAGAAAACATAAAAAGAGGTTTTTGTTCTCTTGTGCGTGTAAGCATAGAAAGTGGTGGGGAGAGGGGCATCTTAAATGAGCCTTCATTTGTTTTAGCTTGAGGCGGCTAGTGAAGAGTTTCTCATATTTATAATATATTCCCCCCATTTTCTTCATCCATTTTTTTTTTCTTTTCTAAAAGTTCAAATCTTTGCCAAGTCATTACTATAATGACTGAAGAATTGTTAGCCTGCACTTGTTTTCCCCCACTACTTAATTGTTCAGCATTATATATATATATATATATATATATATATATAGAGAATGGTACTGAGGATCAGCGCAATCTTAAAAACAGTGCTCAACCACAGTGGGAGCGACATTTGTTATATTAAAAGTAAGTTAAAATCAAGCTTCTAAAAACATCTACAAATTTGTTTCACGCTGTGCGGTCGTCAGG
>CM065729.1:5414552-5419552 GCA_033310375.1 Conus canariensis
TCTGGAACACCAGACAGTTGAGAAGGATGATCCAAGCCGACAGGACCACCTGGTCACAGAAGGAGACGGCCATGCACGATTGACATGAGAAAGGAAGGGGCGTCTGCCTGTATGGTATGGGGGAAGGGAGAGCGAGCGAGCGAGGAGAGAGAGAGAGAGAGAGAGAGAGAGAGAGAGAGAGAGAGAGAGAAAACGGATGCGACAGAGAGAGAGAGACAGAGATAGAGGGGGAGAGAGAGAGAGGAGAGAGAGAGAGAGAGAGAGAGAGAGAGAGAGAGAGAGAGAGAGAGAACGGATGTCACAGAGAGAGAGGAGAGAGAGAGAGAGAGAGAGAGAGAGAGAGAGAGAGAGAGAGAGAACGGATGTCACAGAGAAAGACACACTGACACACACACCACACACACACACACACACACACACACACACACACACACACACACACACACGCACGCACGCACGCACGCACGCGCACACACACACACACACACACACACACACACACACACACGATTTAACGGATGTCAAAGAGGAGAGAGAGAGAGAGAGAGAGAGAGAGAGAGAGAGCGAGAGAGACTGACACTGACACTGACACTGACACAATTTTATTGCCATTAGCAAAATGCCCTGTTGGCAAGGGGGTATCATGAGTCATATCTAGCAACAACTGTGCGACAGCGACTAAAAAGTAAACAAATGCGAAAGACTTTACTTGTGATGTGACAAGTTCTCCATACAAATAACTCACAAAAAAGGATCAACGAATCAAGCACCCATCCATCCACGCGACCCCCCCCCCCCCCCACCTGCACACCCACACGCGCGCGCGCGCACGCACACACAATATACCATTGACATAGACTATCAGGTTACAGTAAGTGATTACTACTGAGCAAGGACACGTCTAAACAAGTCATTATCTTTTCAATATATTATATTCTTTTTACGAAAAGTGCTAGCTTCTGCAATATACTTCGCAATTTCTATTATAGTGTTTTCGTTTCCACTTGATAAAATCGCTGTTAAATCTTTTCTTTGAGCAACTGATTCATAAAAAATTTTACAACCTCTGCGGATATTAGCATATGCGGGACAATCAAACAGAAAATGTACTTCATTCTCAACACTGTCTCTTTCTCTACACATTTGACAGGATCTATCGTTCGATTTCTCGAACCAGCTTTGGTTTGCGTTCAAACCGAGCGTTCTGGTGCGAAATTTTGCTAAACTATATTTATGCCATTTATGCGTTATAATGTTAAGATATTTCTCGGCTTCGAGATTACCTTTAAATGAGAGAAACCAGTCGTATTTATCATTTCCATCCATGCCAGCATGCCAGTTTTGTTTATAAGAACAAATTAAACGGTCCTTGAATTCGGAAATAAATTGTGCTTTATTACCGACTCCTTGTGACAACCAAACTATGCCAAAACCATTCTCTGTCAATATTTTCTTAATACAGGAGGCCCAGTTAAAGTTTTCATTTTCATGTTGCAGTATGAGCATTTCATACGCCTGGGCACAAAGTCTGGTTATTGGTAGGTTTACTAGTTTCAGCCAATATTTAATACATTTAACATAAGTTATAATAAACAGAGGGTATCGTCCACTTTCGCCATAAACCATTTTATTCGATGCGTGCAAGGGTACGTGTATAATACGTTTTATTGCATAAGTATGAACTTTTTCCATTTGGCTGTTATCCAACATAACGTCTGATGCATATGTCAAAATAGGCTGTATCTGTGAATCGAATAATTTCTAAAATAGATTCACATCATTGGAGTTCAATTTTTTTCATAGTCCTCAGAATATCCATGACACCTCTCTTCCCCTTCCTGCACATCTCAAGCCAGCCCTTACTCAAGCTTAGTTTAGTCGTGAATAACATCCCAAGGTATTCATAGCTACTTGTCACTCTAACTTCCGCTCCACCATAAAATCATCTTTCATAATTTGATAAGTAACCACCATTTCTAAACACCATAACATTAGTTTTGCTTAGGTTCACCGTTAATTTTAACCTGTCTGATTCCCTTTTCAATGTGTCTAACTGATTTTGCAAACCAATAGGGGTCTCTGCTAGGAGGATAACATCATCAGCAAAAAGCATTAGAAATAAGTCAGTAGCACCAGGTAACATTTGTATTCCATGTTTCCCTTCCCCCGTTATCTCTTTCGCTAATTCGTTTATGAAGAATGTGAACAGAAGTGGGCTAAGCAGACATCCTTGTTTCACTCCCCGAGGACAGCTGAAATAATTGGTATAAGTACCTTTCTCTCGAACACATGCAATAACAGACTCATACATTACATGAACAGCTGCATACAACTTCCTATTTACGCCATTTTCCCTTAAAATATACCATAGAACATTCATAGAACATTTCTGTTGACGCAATCGAAAGCTTTCTGGAAATCAATAAATGCAACATACAATTTGGATTTTGTTATTAAGTATTTTTGTACTAAAGCATACAGATTAAATATAATTATGATCTATTGTACTATATTTGGATCGGAATCCAGTCTGCTCTTCCATTATTTTCTCTTCTCTCTCTGCCCATGCTTTTAATTGTTTGTTGAGTATATGTGTATATATTTTACTAATAATACTCATCAATGCAACACCTCGATAGTTGTCAGGATTGTACTATCGCCTTTCTTGTGAAGAGGAACTGTTATGGATTTAGACCAAGATTCTGGAAATATTCCCTTATCAAACACTGAGTTAAAAAGATTAACCAAGAAATCAACCATAACAGAATTAGCACATTTGAACATTTCTCCAACTACTTTGTCTGGCCCAGCACGTTTTCCACATTTGGTGCGTTTTATGCTGGTTAAGACCTCATTTCTTGTTAATTTATCAGTGGTTAAGCCCTCATTTCTGTTAATTGATCAGTTAAGACCTCATTTCTTGTTAATTGATCATTAAACAGTGGTTAAGACCTCATTTCTTGTTAATTGATCATTAAACAGTGGTTAAGACCTCATTTCTTGTTAATTGATCATTAAACAGTGGTTCATCAGGAATTTGTTTGTCTCTACGCTCAAATCTTCATAATCATTATCAAATCCATTAAATACACTGTAGAAATGTTCATACCATAGTTGCGAGCTGATTTCATTGTAAAGTACTGGTTTTCTACTGATCGATCGAATGGTAGACCAGAATAATTTTGGGTCGTTAACAGATGCTTTCAATTTATTGATTTGTTTTTCATCAAATTCTTTTCTCTTTTTTCAGTAATTTATACTCTTTCCTTTCCCTAACGTAAGTTGCTTTGTGTGCTATTTTCAGTGTTACAGATTTGGTTCTTTGATATCGTTTAAAGCACCTTTTCACAACTTTTTTCTTATTCTCGCACTCAAAATCAAACCAATCGCTCATTTCTTTCTTGCTTTTCCCCTTGGTCCTTACCATACACGCAGCTGCACAATACAAAGCTTTCACAAAATATTCGAAACCAGTGTTGGTATTCACATCAAGATATTCTGTAGCTTCGTCACAGCACTGTTTAAACTCATCTGAATCTAATTCCTCCTTGTAAGTCTCGGCGTGTTCTTCAGACCAAATAATGCGTTCTCCTGTATGAAATACTGGCTGTTCTTTTCTTATATCAATAATACTTGTTTTCCATTTTAATTCTACAGGTAAATGCCAGGAAAATAAACAATCGCCAACCTTCATTCTGCAATTTCTTAGTAAATCTTTAGTGACAATGAAATAATCTATTAAACTACTGCCATTAGGTGACACAAATGTAATCTCTCCTTTGGACTCATCATGGTATGCACCATTCACAATATCTAATTCAAACATAAAACACAAATCTAATAAAGATTTACCAAACTTATTTACACACAAATCTTTAGAGCAGCGCTTTAACACATGATTTTCATGATCCTCTTCAGTACAACCATTTTCATCACATGAACCATCACCATCATATACATCATTATCATAATCACCCTCCCCATCAACATCACAATTTTCATCATCATTGATTTTTTCCCTCGCAGTTAACATTGGTTCTGACTTCCATTTCCCCAAACAATCCTTCGAATGAGACAATAAACCGAGGTTCCGCGTGTGAACGCGCGCATGACATCTTGCATACATAAAAAATCCCATCACCAAGTTTCGGAAGAGAAGTGTCAAAACGGAGTGACTGATGGCGGAAAATGAATCAAAAATTAGAATGAGAGGGGGTTAGGTACCACCGAGGACACAGACAAACAGAGCACAGGACAAGAGACAATGCATTTCGGCCTCTTGGGTCTTCTTCAGGCAAAAACAAATAACATTTAGGACAGTGAAAACGAAGACTGAGAAACCACTTATCTTCTCATGTTTGAAACTCAATCTCGATCAGATCGAGTGGCGAACATAAGATGATAAGTGGTTTCTCGTTCTTCGTTTTCACTGTCCTGAATGTTATTTGTTTTCGCCTGAAAGAAGACCTAAGATCGAGTGGCGAACGTAAGATGATAAGTGGTTTGTTCTTTGTTTTCACTGTCCTGAATGTTATTTGTTTTCGCCTGAAGAAGACCCAAGAGGTCGAAATGCATTGTGTCTTGTCCTGTACTCTGTTTGTCTGTGTCCTTGGCGGTAGCTAATCCCCTCTCTTTCTAAATTTCGGAAGTGAAGGCCAGTTTGGCCGTTAGTATGGATGACACGTTACACACAGCATGCACCCTACGTGAAAAATCGAAAGAATGAAAGCGTTGTTAAATTGAATGAACGATATTGACAGAATGATACGGAAAACGACTGAATGAAACACCAACAGGCAGCTCTTCCGTCAGCTCTATCCAGATAGGCAGCCCGTTGTGTAAACGAGGATGCAGATTGTAAAGGGCTTAGAGTCTGGTCTCTGGCCGGGGATAGGCGCTATATAAGTACTCTCTAAAGAAAAACAAACAAACAAACGAACAAACAAAAAGTTCTGTGGTCTTCTAAAGTCCTGATTTTATGATGGCCTCACAGTTAATTT
>CM065729.1:5427052-5437052 GCA_033310375.1 Conus canariensis
CAAAAGGATCTGGTCCGACCTTTGATGTCATTACTGTTTCCCTGTTGAAGCCGACAGTCGCACAGTAATGCCAATGTCCCTCAGGACAGTGGCACAGCAATGCCAATGTTCCCCAGGACAGTCGCACAGTAATGCCAATGTCCGTCAGGACAGTCGCACAGTAATGCCAATGTCCGTCAGGACAGTCGCACAGCAATGCTAATATCCCTCAGGACTGTGACACAGTAATGCCAATATCCCTCAGGACACTGGCACAGTAATGCCGATGTCCCTCAGGACAGTCGCACAGTAATGCCAATGTCCCTCAGGACAGTCGCACAGTAATGCAAATGTCCCTCAGGACAGTGGCACAGCAATGCCAATGTCCCTCAGGACAGTCGCACAGTAATGCCAATGTCCCTCAGGACAGTGACACAGTATTGCCAATGTCCCTCAGGACAGTGGCACAGTAATGCCAATGTCCCTCAGGACAGTTGCACGGAAATGCCAATGTCCCTCAGAACAGTGGCACAGTAATGCCAATGTCCCTCAGGACAGAGACACAGTAATGCCAATGTCCCTCAAGACAGTCGCACAGTAATGCCAATGTCCCTCAGGAAAGAGACACAGTAATGCCAATGTCCCTCAGGACAGTCGCACAGTAGTGCCAATGTCCCTCAGGTCAGTGGCGCAGTAATGCCAATGTCCCTCAGGTCAGTGGCACAGTAATGCATGTCCCTCAGGACAGTGGCACAGTAATGCAATGTCCCTCAGGTCAGTGGCACAGTAATGCTAATGTCCCTCAGGTCAGTGGCACAGTAATGCAATGTCCCTCAGGTCAGTGGCACAGTAATGTAATGTCCCTCAGGCAGTGGCACAGTAATGCTAATGTCCCTCAGGACAGTGGCACAGTAATGCCATGTCCCTCAGGACAGTGGCACAGTAATGCCAATGTCCCTCAGGACAGTGGCACAGTAATGCTAATGTCCCTCAGGACAGTGACACAGTAATGTCCATGTCCCTCAGGACAGTGACACAGTAATGTCCATGTCCCTCAGGGCAGTCGCACAGTAATGCCCAATGTCCCTCAGGACAATGGCACAGTAATGCCAATGCCCCCCCCCCCCCCCCCAGGACAGTCGCACAGTAATGCCAATGTCCCCCAGGACAGTCGCACAGTAATGCCAATGTCCTCAGGACAGTCGCTCAGTAATGCCAGTGTCCCTCAGGACACTGGCACAGTAATGCCAATGTCCGTCAGGACAGTGGCACAGTAATGCCAATGTCCCTCAGGACACTGGCACAGTAATACCAATGTCCATCAGGACACTGGCACAGTAATGCCAATGTCCATCAGGACACTGGCACAGTAATGCCAATGTCCATCAGGACACTGGCACAGTAATGCCAATGTCCATCAGGACAGTCGCACAGTAATGCCAATGTCCCTCAGGACAGTCGCACAGTAATGCCAATGTCCATCAGGACAGTCGCACAGTAATGCCAATGTCCCTCAGGACAGTCGCACAGTAATGCCAATGTCCATCAGGATAGTGGCACAGTAATACCAACTGTCCCTCAGGACAGTCGTACAGTAATGACAATGTCCCTCAGTACTGTGGCACAGTAATGCCAATGTCCCTCAGGACAGTCGCACAGTAATACCAATGTCCCTCAGGACAGGGACACAATAATGCCATGTCCCTCAGGACAGTCGCACAGTAATGCCAATGTCCCTCAAGAAAATGGGTGAGTAGCCATCATCCCGAGGTAAGTACGGAAATCAATCATGATCCTGAGGGGAAATAGTTATCATGCTCAACAAAACAGCGAAAACAAACAAACAAACAAAAAGTGATCTTCAGAGATGACGTAATTAATAACCGTTTGTCCTCTTTTCTACCAACATGATGGCTATTTTCCTGTGGAAACAGTTATCCTTTCATGGTGACGCTATTATGTTCCTATAGATAGAGAGGAACAGGTACGTAATCATCTGTGACTTCTTCCAAGACAGAAATTGGTGATTTTCTTTTCAACAGACTTTACAGAAATACATCATTTCTATCAACAGCAACAAAAATGTTAGCGTAAAGGCATTCAGCGTTAGCATATAGACATCAATATCCTGTTCATTTTTTATCTCGCAAACAAACAAACAAACAAACAAAAATGTGCAGCATGCACACACACACACACACACACACACACACACACACACACACACACACACACACCACGCACGCACGCACGCACGCATGTACGCACGTACTCACGCACGCACGCACGCATACACGCACGCACGCGCGCGCGCGCGTGTACACACACACACACACACACACACACACACACACACACACACACACACACGCACACACACACACACACACAACACCATCGATTTGTTACATTTGGCACGCTTTGTGGACCAATCCAACGCCCCTGCACAATCCAACGCCCCTGCACAATCCAACGCCCCTGCACAATTCAACCCCCTGCACAATCCAACGCCCCTGCACAATTCAACGCCCCTGCACAATTCAACGCCCCTGCACAATTCAACGCCCTGCACAATCCAACGCCCCTGCACAATTCAACGCCCCTGCACAATTCAACGCCCCTGCACAATCCAACGCCCCTGCACAATCCAACGCCCCTGCACAATTCAACGCCCCTGCACAATCCAACGCCCCTGCACAATCCAACGCCCCTGCACAATCCAACGCCCCTGCACAATTCAACGCCCCTGCACAATCCAACGCCCCTGCACAATTCAACTGCCCCACCCTGCACAATTCCAACGCCCCTGCACAATCCAACGCCCCTGCACAATCCAACGCCCCTGCACAATCCAACGCCCCTGCACAATTCAACGCGCCGTGTTGGCCATTGCTGCATCCACCGCCACCCCCCCCCCCCCCCCCACTCCCCCTCCCCCCATTCCCATTTGCCGTCATTTCCCTGTCGAGCTTTCTGGTAATTGCAAAATATGTGTTTCTTACAGCGCGTACAAACGCTTGGGACGGCCATCCTTATAAGGAAAAAAAAGTTCCCTGGTCTGTTGCGTGGTTTCTTGAGCTCTTCCGAAACGAATTTTAAAGATAAATGAGTTAAGTCAACACGAAGTCTCAAAGACGAATGGGCTTTTCCAAGGCAAAATCTGAGAGAGAGAGAGAGAGAGAGAGAGAGAGAGAGAGAGAGAGAGAGAGAGAGAGAGAGAGATCAAGACTCAAGACTCAAATGTTTTATTCCTAAAGGCCATAGCCCCTTAGAATGGGGATGCACATCATAAATCATGTCGAAAATATTCTTTATGTTACATACATAGTTCGCTTTTTGAATGCTTTATATAAATAAATCGCTAACTTTTTAACCGTGTTTTCATTTGATGACGACATTAACAAGGTTAATTTGAAAAGGCATGGATTATTGAAGTACTTTCTTGAGATTAATTCCTGTCTAAGTTCGTCGAGTACTGGACAAGCCAATACAAAATGAACTTCATCCTCTTTTGCATTTCGACACAAAGGACAGATCAAATTTTCACTACATGACTGTCTATAACGAAAATAATGAGTAAAGAGATCGGAAACACCAAATCTAAACTTAGCCATGATGCGTTTTAAATGTTTGTCCATTTTCATTGATATATATACAGGTAAACATCGTAGATTATTAAACGTTCTATATAATTCAAATCTGTCACTGTTCTGTACATGACAATTCCAATTTTGCCAACTGCAGTCAACAAGTCTTTCTCGGAATACCTGGATAAAAGCACTCATATCACCAACACCTTGATTCATCCATACAAATCCAAAACCATATTCACACAGTTTCATTCTCACATTAGTCACCCAGTTTTTCTTACCTCTGTCGTCCAATTCTAACAACATTCGATATGCTTTATATGGAAATCTGTGACCTTGCATCTGAGTAATTTTCAGCCAATATCGAACACACTTAATAATGGAATTCAGATATATAGGAAATCTAGCCGTTTCACCATATACCAAATCATTTGGCGTTTGCAATGATACACCAAGAAATTTCTTCATAGCAAACAGATGTAACTTTTCGCAGTGTACTGCAGCAACTGCATCCAGGCCCCATACTTCAGCTCCGTACTGTACCATAGGTTGAACCTGGCCATCAAATAACTTCAAAAACAAAGTAAGGGAATCGTTATTTAGCAATGATAATTTCTTTAGTATGCAGAGTAACGCATTTTTTGCTCTGCTGGCCAAATCTTTGCAAGCGAAGACAAAACTCAAACGCGTTGAGAAGTATATTCCTAAGTATTTATACACATTGACAACAGGCATTGTAGATCCATTGTACGTCCATCTTTCTCTCGCTGCTAGATATCCGCCCTTTCTAAACACAATTATATTACTTTTTGCCATATTAACCTTTAATTCTAATGACGCAGCAACTCTTTGCAAAGTATTTAACTGGGTTTGTAATCCAACCACTGTTTCTGACACCAAGGCCACATCATCAGCCAAAAGAAGAATGAAAATTTCCACAACGTCATTTATGAAATGTGCACCGTGCCTTCCACAATGTATAACCTCCTTGTTAGTTCATTAATGAATAAAGAAAACAGAACAGGGCTACAGACATCGCCCTGTTTCACACCAGAAGTACAATTTATATAGTCTGTTAGAGCATCACCAGATCGCACTCTTGCTTTTACACAATTATACATACTTATAACACATTTATAAAGTTTTCCATGGATACCATTTTTAAACAGGATAGGCCACAGCAAGGTTCTATTGACTGAATCAAAAGCCTTCTCGAAGTCAATAAATGCAACATATAATTTACGATTTAAGCAAAACTGTTTTTGTACAAATGCCATTAATGTGAACATGTGAGAGAGAGAGAGAAAGAGAGAGAGAGAGAGAGAGAGAGAGAGAGAGAGAGAGAGACAGACAGACAGACAGACAGACAGACAGACAGACAACTGACAGACACAGACACACAGACCAGAGAGACGGACGAGCGCGCGCGTGCGCGCGCGCGCACACACACACACACACACACACACACACACACACACACACAACCGCACGCACGCACGCACACACACACACACACACACACACACACACACACTCACACACACACACATACACACGCACGCACGCACGCACGCGCGCACGAACGCACACACACACACACACACACACACACACACACACACACACACACACACACACACACACACACACAATTATGTGTTGTTATGTGTTTATACACTATCAAACTTGTCGAATCTTCTTGTGTCCAGTCATGGGTTTATATGTGAGGTCTTGTGCTGTTATATGTGGTAGCTGCTTCTTGGTGTGTGTGATGTCGTGTGTTATTACATTGTTGTCTGTTGTAATATGTAATATCATGCCTTGTAATGTAAAATGTCGTTTGTTGTAATACATATTGTTGTGTGTTGTAATGTAAAATGTCGTTTCTTCTAATATATAATATCATTAGTTGTAATGTATGATGTCGTTTGTTGTAATGCATCATACCATGTGTTGTAACGCATAATCTCGTTTGTTGTAATGTATAATGTCATGTGCTGTATTGTATGATGTCGTCTACTGTAAAATATAAGGTCATGTATTGTAATGTAAAATGTCGTCTGTTGTAAATATTATATAATACAATGTGTGGTAATGTAAAATGTCTGCTGTAATTATCATGTGGTGTAATGTATAATGTAGTCTGTTGTAATATATAATTATAATGTGTTGTAATGTAAAATGTCGTGTGTTGTAATGTAAAATATTGTTTTTGTAATATATAATATACTATGTTGTAATGTAAAATGTCGTTTGTTGTGATATATAATATCATGTGTTCTAATGTATAATGTCAATATATATATATAAATGTCATGTGGAGTAATGTAATATGTTGTCCCTGTTGTGATCTACAATGTCATGTGCTGTAATGTAAAATGTTTCTTGTAATAGATAATGTCGTGTGTTGTTATGTATAATGTCGTTTGTTGTAACTGTTCCACACAAGAAGAAGACACGATAGAAAGGTGGACTGGATATTGCTGTCAACTCTACAACAGTGAGATCCGAGTGTACTCATAGTACAGGGGTCATCAATTGAGGATGGCTTTCCAATACTCCTTTAAAGAACGCCTTAGCTGCAGTGGAAGCATTGGAATGTGGAAAGGTTGCAAGCATCAACAATATCCCTGCAGAACGCTTGAAACATACTGCAGAGGCGGTAACGGATAGACACTGGCATTATCGATATCATGGGTTGTCATTTATGATATCGTTTGTTGTTTATCTTGCCTGGAGAAGACATACTATACAACAATCGGCATCACACACACACACACACACACACACACACACACACACACACACACACACACACACACACACACAGCAGCAGCAGCAGCACGCGGTCTCAGACACAATGGAGAGGCAGTAACATCGTGGAGAGGCAATAACTGATAGAAATTAACTGAAAGAGATCAACATCTTTTTCATCTGATCTGAGATTTTACAGAAGAAAGATTTTCAACAAAATTTCCGGTGTGTTTTTAAAAGGTGTATTTTCAAGGGTTGTGTGAATGAATGACTTGCGAGTTGACTTCAACGTGGTGACAACCCTGATAATTATGGTCATTGAGGGTCGGCTGGGCTATGAGCAACACTGCCTTACCTTACCTTAGTAACTGAAATTCTGACCGCGGTCCGCAACCAACTTTGGCACACTAGGAAGCGAGCTGCACCATGGACTCAGTCACTAATCAACCCTCTTACGAAGAACGGAAATCTCCAACGCCACCAGAACTATTGCATCGGAAGTGTCATGAGCCATGTCAGCAAAGTAATGCTCAAAATCATTCTGAATAGTTACTTTGTAAGTGAGGTGATGCAGGCGGAAACTGAACCGAATCTAAAAAGAAATTATAACAGATCCGCCAGGCAACAAGAACAAACCGATAACAACTAAAAAACACACGACGCGCTTCGACATCTTAGGTCTTCTTCAGGCAAGATAAAACAACATTCAGGACAATGAAAACGAAGAACGAGCAATCAGTTATCCTCTCGAATTCCGCGCAGGATGGGAGTTGAAGTCCATATCGTGTTTTGTCTTGTGACTTGTTTGCCCTCGTTGTCTGGCGGATTTACTATAATTTCGTTTTCAACATTTCATTCTGAATACATTACAGCCGAACACCGATGACACTACAATTGAAGAACAGACTGGATCTGGCATCAGACAGACCTTTAACCAGCGTAGCCTTGCAGAAACCATCTGCAACGCTGCCGGGAGTTCTACTGCCTGTTCGTAGACTTCAAGAAGGCGTACGACAGAGTCTGGATGGAAGTGCTATGGGTCGCTATGAAGAAAAAAAGAAGTAAAATTGGGCGAAAAACATTCGACATGAATCAGGAATAATGTCCAAAACGATACGTGCAGAGCTTGTACAGGATGCTATTGGAGAGCACTTCCACACTTCGGTTTCTGCATATCCTTGGAATTCATTGTGATACACTCTGATACCATAAGAGCATAGATAACACTGAAGGCAAAACATATTGAACCTTGATGTTACTGATGACATCGATGGCCTTGTAAATAAGGGTGAGGAATTCGTCAAGCTTTTTTCACAGACGGGATAACGTAATGACAAGATATGACACTCAAATCACCTTTGAGAAGACCGTGGTGTGACATCGTGTGTCGTTATAAAGGCTGTCCTGCCTAGAACTGCTAAGACTGATAGGTTGTTGTGTGATGTCTCGTGGTGTTGTGTGTGACGTCTTGTGTTATGTGTGATGTGTTGTGTTGTTATGTGTGATGTGTTATTATGTTGTGTTGTGTTGTGTAATGTGTTGTTATGTGTGATGTATTATATGTGATGTGCTGTTATGTGTGATGTGTTGTTTGTTATGTGTGATGTGTTATTATGTGTGATGTATTATATGTGATGTGCTGTTATGTGTGATGTGTTGTTATGTGTGATGTATTATATGTGTGATGTATTATATGTGATGTGTGTATGTGTGATGTTTTGTTTTTGTTATGTGTGATGTGTTATTATGTGTGATGTATTATATGTGATGTGCTGTTATGTGTGATGTGTTGTGTTATGTGTGATGTATATGTGATGTTGCTGTGTTGATGTGTTGCATGTGATGTGCTTATGTGTGATGTACTGTTATGTGTGATGTGTTGTGTTGTCTGTGTGTGATGTGTTGTTATGTGTGATGTGTTATGTGTGATGTTTTGTGTGATGTTTGTGTTGTCATGTGTGATGTCTTGTGTTGTTGTGTGCGATGTCTTGTGTGGTCATGCGTGATGTCTTGTGTTGTGATGTGTGATGTGTTGTTGTTATGTGTGATGTCTTGTCTTGTTATATGTGATGTGTTGTTATGTGTGATGCCTTTTGTTGGCATGGTAATCTTTTGTTGTTATGCGTAATGTCTTTTGTTGTTATGCGTAATGTCTTTTATTGTTATGCGTAATGTCTTTTGTTGTTATGTGTATGTCTTTTGTTGTTATGGTAATGTCTTTTGTTGTTATGTGTATGTCTTTTGTTGTTATGGTAATGTCTTTTGTTGTTATGCGTAATGTTTGTGTTGTTATGTGTGACGTCTTGTGTTGTTATGCATGATGTTTGTGTTGTTATGCATGATGTGTTGTGTTGTTATGCATGATGTTTGTGTTGTTATGCATGATGTGTTGTGTTGTTATGCGTGATGTCTTGTGTTGTTATGCATGATGTCTTGTGTTGTTATGCTGATGTGTTGTGTTGTTATGCGTGATGTCTTGTGTTGTTATGCATGATGTGTTGTGTTGTTATGCATGATGTGTTGTGTTGTTATGCATGATGTCTTGTGTTATCATGTGTGATGTTGTGCTGTTATGTATAATGTCTTCTGTTGTCATGTATGTCTTGTGTTGTTCTTGTGCGATGTCTAGTGCTGTCAGTATAATGCCATGTGTCGTTATGTGTGATGTCCCTGCTTTGTTTCAGTGATGGTCTTATTGGATATCTTATAGTATGGGTGCTCCGTGTTGTTAGATGTGATATTGTACGTTGCTGTCTGTCATTCTATGTGTTGCTGTCTGTGGTTTTAGGCGTTAGGTCAGGTGAGTGTTATGTGCAATGCCGTGCGTTAGTATGTCTGATGTCTTTAGTTGCCAGGTATGATGTCATGTGCCATGTGTAATGTTGTGTAGTGTTATGTAAGTGTCATGTATTATGTATATTGTTTCTCTCTCTCTCTCTCTCTCTCTCTCCTCTCTCTCTCTCTCTCTCTCTCTGTGTCTCTGTCTCTCTCTCTCTGTCTCTGTCCACGTCTCTGTCTTTGTCTCTGTCTGTCTGTCTGTCTGTCTGTCTGTCGGTCTGTCTGTCGGTCTGTCTGTCTGTCTGTCTGTCTGTCTCTCTCTCTCTCTCCCCCCGATGGACCAAGACATTAAACGAAGCCCTGCTACACGCTTTATTACACGTGGCAGCGGAACGATCACGCTGTCGTGCTGTTAACGACCATCTTTCTCTCAAATCCCAAGCTTTCTCGCAAAACGCGAGACTTCGTGGTATGGCAAGAAAGCGTGGACTAGCATGAGATTTAGCGAGACAAATGAAACTATCATTCCCCCCAACAACAGTGAACAGGACTTTGACCTTTGGATCGAGGCTCTGGACTCCAGCCGTCAACAGAAACCTCAAAGGGTGGTTGATTGTGTTGATCTGTAGCATGCGTTGCCTCCTAGGCGACCTATTGATCGATCGGCACGCACACGTGAATAATGAATGCCTAAAACCAAGCCGCCGGGGAGAAGTGGTTACCGCCACGGTCTAGTAGGTCGTGGGTTCAATGCTCGTTAGAGCCATTTCTTTTGTGGGATTTTTTTTCCCTCACGGCCGGCTCTTTCTCAAAGTTGACTTTGCTATGGACTCGTTTGAAAAGACTGGGAACACATAGTCGAGTTTCTTCCACTTAATAATTGCGTCTCTGAGACTGTT
>CM065729.1:5444552-5449552 GCA_033310375.1 Conus canariensis
GCACACGCGTACACTGTGTACGCTCACCACACACACACACACCCACACACACACACACACACACACACACACACACACGCATGCATGCACGCGCGCGCGCCCGCGCACGTACCCACAACACACACACACACACACACACACACACACACACACACACACACACACACACACACACACTGATTTTAATGACAGAGCCAATGACAAGTAAGTTACGCAAGGTCTGACCAGCGCGTTGGGGTAACGCGTAGGTCAAACATCTGCCAAACATCAGCTTGAAATCATGCGCAGTGTGGTCCTCGAAACTTAGAGGAGGTGGCGGAGCGTATATGGACAATTCTGCACGCCGTGACACCTTGATGAAAGTGAAACTGGAACTACTGACAGACAAATCTTTGGACACTGGTCAATGCATGTTCTCTTTGGCGGAGAGGGAAAAGGGTGTGCGAGTTTGATAGAAACCTTAAAACATCAAGCTCTGTACAGATGATAATATTACAGGCTTCACTTATACTACAGCGTTGAATAAGCTTCCCTTCAATTCTGCACTCTTCCAGTTTCATCAAGGAGGTGTCACTGCGCGCGGAATAATCCCTATACACTACACCACATCCTGCGAAGTTTCGAGACCACACTGCGCATGGTTTAAAATTGATGGATAATTGAATTAAAGATTAAGATGAGAGAATTTCAGAAGAGGGTCCCATGGTTACGACTTAGCAGATGTCTGACCTACAGCATTAGCCCAACGCGCTGGTCAGACCTTGAGTACCTAACTAACACTGGTTGTGCCATTATCATCATTGTAAGTGTGTGTGATGTGATGTGATGTGTGTGTGTGTGTGTGTGTGTGTGTGTGTGTGTGTGTGTGTGTGTGTGTGTGTGTGTGTGTTGTGTGTGTGTGTGTGTGTGTGTGTGTGTGTGTGTGTGTGTGTGTGTGTGTGTTTGCGGATTTGTGATTATCGACGGACAAACAACATGTGTGTGTGTGTGTGTGTGTGTGTGTGTGTGTGTGTGTGTGTGTGTGTGTGTGTGTGTGTTGTGTGTGTGGTGTGTGAGTGCGCGCGCGCGCGCGTGTGTTTGCGGATTTGTGATTATCGAGTTCTTCACAAATAGTCGGACTAAACACCACAAAATTTATATTTCTACTATGTTTGTTTTGAAATTCAAAGCAGCAAACAGAGATGAGCGATTACAAATAACAGTAGGTGTTTAAAGGAACTAATAAAAGAATAAAACAACAAACAGTGCCCGGAATTCATACCAAAAAAGGAATGAAAAGGGAGTTGGGAGAGATGAATGGAAGAATAGAATTATTTGCAGTGCCTTTTTATCGATCCCACAGTGAAAGCGATAGGCGTGTAGTGATTCCATTCAGCATCAACACTGGACGTGTTGACATCAGTGCGCTTGATGATGTTGATAGCATGAGCTGTTGTTTTTTTTTACCTGTCAGAATGCCTGATTCTAACAGTTTGCTGTAGTAGAATGCATATGACTTTTTTTTCTATCAGTGTGACTGTTTCTTGATTTTTTTTTGTCGCTCAATATGCCTGTCTAGCATGTTTGTGCCCAGTATTCCCCACCTCACCCCATTACCGTGCCTTGGTGGTCTTTGCTAAGTTTGTCGACTATCAGGGGGACCTGTGCTAATAGGCCGTAATGTTTACGCGTGCGCAATTACAAAAAAAACAACAACAACATATGAACACAAACCAAAAGCAAACAACAAACGCCATTCCAGAAATACATTGAAAACCAGAAGGAAACAGGCGACAGGACTACCAGAACAGAAGAACTCGATTATCTCTAAAATCCCACAGGGGCTGCGTGAGATTGGACTCCAATAAATAAATCAACTTGCTGTGAGGGGAACGACGGCTCTTTGCATTATCAACCCTTTAGGAGCCCCCTTACCCCCCTCACACCCCTCCATCCTTCCCTTTCTGTCCCATGTTTTTTTTCTCTCTTGGCATCAAGATCACATTCTGGTAGAAATCTTCGCTTTTCTAGTTGAAATGATGATGATGATGATGATGATGATGATGATGATGATGACGACGACGACGACGACAACAACAACACTACTGCTACAGCAACTACTACTACTATTACTACTACTACTACTACTACTACTACTACTACTATTACTACTACTACTACTACTACTACTACTTTTACTCGTCGATTGTCAACCAATAAGGAAATACTGTCAATTTTGTAAGAATAATTCATGCTGTGTTTAAGTACTACACACGCTCTTGTAAGGAAATAGTGTAAATTTTGTCAGAATAATTCATGCTGGGTTTAGGTACTAAGCACGCGCATAGTCGACCTGGTGCGCGACTACGCACACACCTGAGTGCGCGCGCGCTCCTGCGTTCAGGCCTGTGCACGCACACAGCAAGCGCTCTTCTTGTTTCTTTCCACCCACCCACCCACCCCCACCCCCCCCCCTACCCTCCTCGCCCTGTACCTTAAGTACCTTGTTTTTCGTGACACGTAAGGGAATGCTGATCTGTGTTGTACTTACGATTGCGGAAGTCAATCTGGAAGTATGTTGTTGTTGTTGTTGTTGTTGCTTTTTTGTTGTTGGTTGTTTGGTTGTTTTTTCGTTGTTTATCATTCGCTGTTTGTGAAACTGTATTGTTTCGTCTGTTGGTTCTGTGTATTTCTTAGCTTGTCATGTTTGTGGTATGTTGATTCATCCGAGTTGGATGCAATGTATTAGTCTGTATTTCACACTCACTGAAACTGATGCCAATGTAGCTATTCTTTCAATCAATTGTAAAGGCTTCAACACCTCTAAGAAAAGGCGTGTGTGATTGATTTCACTATTTGAGCAAGCAGAATTATTCGGTTTCTTTTGAAATGATGCGCTCTTCCATTTTTTTTTTTTTAAATTCGAGAAACATGTTCTAAAAGAATGGAAATGTCACTGGTGGCTTTCAAGCTTTATACCAAATGCCAGAGAAGTAGCAAGACTATTGAATAGCAATTCTGCGTTTGATAGGAAAACTTGCAATCAAAGATGGAACTGCATTTTTGTCCTGGCTGAGATACAGAAAAGCGAAAATTGAATCACTGCGCCTCAAAAACTCAACACCAACAACAACAACAAAACTGCGCACAAACAAGTTACAAAACAGACTTCGACCTAACGGGTTTTTCTTTCAGGCAGGACAAACGATTTTTGAAACCAATGTAAACAAAGGACCAGCAAGCGGTCTCTTCTCTCTACCATCCTGGTGCGAACTGCGACGTGGATGGTTTGTGGTGGATACTACTGTCCTCGGTGACTTGGCTGCACGCACGTGTGTTGTACGCTCAGATACAGTCTAAATCAGCCTGGGTCGTGTTCATCCTGACGTCCACCCCATACAAAACAATTCTATTTGGAGCTGTTTTCCGCTTCCCACGGTCTTTTGTTGTACTCCCAGTTCTTATAGAACACTAAGCCAACAATCATGTAATTGGCTTTCCTTTGGTCCACAGAGCTAAACTCTCTCTGTGTCTGTCTGTCTGTCTGTCTGTCTGTCTGTCTGTCTCTCTCTCTCTCTCCCTCCCTCCCTCCCTCTCTCTCTCTCTCTCTCTCTCTCTCTCTCTTCCCCCCAACTATCTTTCTGTCTCTGTCTCTCTAAATGTGCATGTGAAGTTCGAGTATAATAATTGTTGCACTCTCCTTGCCCCATTTCATATCTCTTCCCTCTTCATCCATTTCTCCTTTCATCCCTTCACTAATGTCCTTCCAGTTTCATTCTTGGTATGTATCTGCAACACTTGTGTTTACTAGTGTTCTGAAACAAAATGTTTGTGTTATTTTCGGATTGCTATTTGTAATGCAGTTTGAAAATGTGTCGTACTTATTATTGTCTTTTCTGAAATAAAAAAAATCTCTCTCTCTCTCTCTCTCTCTCTCTCTCTCTCTCTCTCTCCTCTCATGCACACACAGAGAGCTCTCTCTCATGCATACAGAGAGAGACAGACAGACAGAGACAGAGGCAGACAGACAGGCAGACAGAGATAGAGACAGAGACAGAGAGAACTTTTATCATTTTCACACACACACACACACACACACACACACACACACACACACACACACACACACACCACGCACGCACGCACGCACGCACGCACGCACGCACTCACGCACACACACACACACACACACACACACACACACACACACACACACACACACACACACACGTGCAAGGCTCTCTTGCATTTTATGGTTCGATCCAATCTCAAAAGATCAGAAACAGCAGTTTGTTTGTCCTTTGCCCAAGGTTTCCCGGAAATCGTCCATTGAGTTGGGATTCGTTTCCGAGGTGAACTTTTAGTACGTTTGCATCCTAATTTCGTCCTCAAAAGAGTTGGCTGAATAAGGAATGTGAAAGAGTATGGAGTATTGCAAGCTTCGAAAGATTAAAATTAAAATTTACCTGTGTGAAATTAGTAATGCTCTTCATGAAAACATGTGAAGTCATTGTTGTCTTGTCTCTCGACCAGATATTACGTTACAGTTTTCATCACTTGGTAACACTAATTGTAATTCAGGCAAACAGTAATTGTTACCCATTGCACGTGTCTTGAAATGTCACAGATTGCACTGAACACATAGATGACATGCATTAAGTACCTCGTGTAACCGTTATAATCACTACTAACTCCGCAATGGCTTACTGAGGTCAAAATATCGATCATTACTATTCTTTTTTTTTTTTTTTTTTTTACACATCTCCCTATGTTTTTGACAGCGTCAAAAGCAATGAACACTATTTTTTTTTTAACTCTCTGAGTGTCCGTTTTCTACATAAGCGCGCATAAATAAAGAAAACATTGTGTGTGTGTGTGTGTGTGTGTGTGTGTGTGTGTGTGTGTGTGTGTGTGTGTGTGTGTGTGTGTGCGTGCGTGTGTGTGTGTGTGTGTGTGTGTGTGGTGTGTGTGGTGTGTGTGTGTGTGTGGTGTGTGTGTGTGTGTGTGTGTGTGTGTGTGTG
>CM065729.1:5459552-5462052 GCA_033310375.1 Conus canariensis
CACACACACACACACACACACACACACACACACACACACACAGCACACACACACACACACACACGCACACACACACACACACACCACAAAAGAACAAGAACAGGAACAACAACAACGACAACGACAACAACAGCAACAACAAAAATAACAGCTGCAACAGCAGCACAACAAGCTTACGAAAATAGAGACAAAGAAATATAGCAAGAGGATTTAGAAAAAAAAAAACAACCGACAACAATAACCAGGACAAGAGAAAACTGAACAACAAAAAGTGACAAAATCAACACAGCATTGTTTCTCAAAACATTCCATTCTTGTCCAAACTCTATTTGGTCTATCAGAGGAGAATGCGGCGTGTTTGTTGTTCCCATGTACGGACAAACTTCAAAAGTGACAATTTTCTGGTAAACTATCTTGTTTATGACAACTGCGTTATTTTTGTGTGGATTGCAGTTCAGAGTTATGGTATTGCAACGCAGAAGGGTGTTTATAAAGGAACAGTAAAATGGCATACTAAAAGAATCAACATGCATAAAAATCTACACTCACACACACACACATGCACACGCGCGCGTGCGCACATGCATGCACAGAGAGAGAGAGAGAGAGAGAGAGAGAGAGAGAGAGAGAGAGACAGAGAGACAGAGAGACAGAGAGAGAGAGAGAGAGACAGACAGACAGACAGACACACAGACATACAGACACACAGACAGACAGACAGAGGTGGAGAGGGGGGTGGGGGGGGGCATGTGAATGTAGACATAAAAACTTAAGAGCCAGTTCGATGCCAAATCCGAACATTTCCACATTCCATTCAATGAACCCTTCCATTTTAAGTGTAAAATAATCCCATTTAAAAATGTCATTAATTCTTTTCCGTCAGAACGAGCCGGGTAGGATTTTTTTTTTTTTTTTTTTTTACATGGATATATTCGGGTTTCTTTTGATTCACTGAGAGAAAAATCAGAACTAACGGCTTTTGACAATATTGGTTGACCATTACATGTGGCAGGACTGCTGTCGACGTCTGACAGCTCAACAGTCTCTGCTGGTGATTTGTCATCAACATCAGAGTAACTAAATTCCACTCACACGCACGCGCGCGCGTGCACACACACACACACACACACACACACACACACACACACACACACACACACACACACCTTCCTTACAGACATACATACAAACATATATATGTATTTCACACGCACGGGCAACATCAGCACCAGTCCCCGCCAGTGATCTCATACGTCTGGGTGAAATCTGTACTGGCGCCCTACGGACAGTCAGTGACATCGTAGGGTGCTGGGATCGGGTGTCACGACCCGGAGCAGATACTGACGGCATCAGTAAGGCATTTCCAGGGAAGTCAGTGCCCCGGGCATGGCTAGTCACTGTCGGTGCCCGACCCCGCGTGCCCGTTTGGGACCCCGTTTACTTCCCCTTCCCCACCCCCCTCTCCCTCCCTCTTCTTTTCCTCCTTCTCATCTCCCTCCTCCACTTCCTGCTCCTCCACCTCCTCCCCCTCTTCCTCCTCCTCTTCCTCCTCTTCCTCCTTCTCCCCCTCTTCCGCCTTCTCCTCCTCTTCCTCCTCCTCTCTTCCCCCTCTCCCTCCTCCTTCTCCCCCTCTTCCTCCTCTCCCTCCTCCTCCTCTTCCTCCCCCTCTTCCTCCCCTCCCTCCTCCTCCTCCTCTTCCTCCCCCTCTTCCTCCTTTCCCTCCTCCCTCTCTTCCTCCTCTCCCTCCTCCTCCTCCTCTTCCTCCCCCTCTTCCTCCTCTCCCTCCTCCTCCTCCTCCCCCTCTTCCTCCCCCTCTTCCTCCCCCTCTTCCTCCTCTCCCTCCTCCTCCTCCTCCTCCTCCCCCCCTCTTCCTCCCCTCCCTCCTCCTCCTCCTCTTCCTCCCCCTCTTCCTCCTCTCCCCTCCTCCCTCTCTCTTCCTCCTCTCCCTCCCTCCTCCTCCTCCTCCTCTCCTCCCCCTCTTCCTCCTCTCCCTCCTCTTCCTCCCCCTCTTCCTCCTCTCCCTCCTCTTCCTCCCCCTCTTCCTCCTCTCCCTCCTCTTCCTCCCCCTCTTCCTCCTCTCCCTCCTCATCCTCCTCCCCCTCTTCCTCCTCTCCCTCCTCATCCTCCACCTCCTCCACGTCATCCTCCTCATCCTCCACCTCCTCCACATCATCCTCCTCTTCCTCCTCTTCGATTTCCTCCTCATCCACCTCCTCCTCCTCCTCCTCCACTTCCCACTCATCCACCACCTCATCCACCACCTCCTCCCCGTCTTCCTCCTCCTCCTCCTCGTCCTCCTCCTCGTCTTGCCGACTCAAGTCCAACAGCGTCTTCACCAACCCGGGGTCGCAGTCTGGGGGCAGGCAGTCAAGCGGGGTCTTCCCCTCCCCGTTCCTGCGGGTGACGTCCACCCCGAAGGTCTCAGAGAGGTACTCCAGCATCTGTCCAGTGGGGCAATCACCGTCGTCGTCGTCGTCCTCCTCTTCCTCCTCCTCTGCGC
>CM065729.1:5469552-5485782 GCA_033310375.1 Conus canariensis
GGAGGGGCTCTCCCAAGTCATATCTGTGAGTCCCTCCCCTTGATTCATGTCATCTTAGTCATTAATTCATTAATCCACTAGTTGTAAAGCCTGCGCATTGTGGTCTCGAGAATGAGCAGATGTGGTGTAGCGTTTATGGACTAGTCCGCACGCAGTGACACCTTCTTGGTGAATCCGAAACCTTGTAGATAAAACTCAAAAGAGATGATTCGTATCTTTTGAAATTATCCTGAATCCAGGTATTGGACACTATTGGAATCGCGTGGCGCTGTCTACTTCGGATTAATTTCCTTCATGAATGTAATGGATAAGCTTGTCTCTTCAGGATTCCCAATAAGTTTACTAATAAAATCATATTGTGGAACAGATATTTTCCGAACCTGGCATGAATTCTTGTAAGCGTGATTCAGCAAAATAAAAAAGGTATTAAAAGTGTTCACTAGAATTTATCTTTTTTTTTTTTTTTACTCACTCAGTATGAGGAATGTGTCACACTTGAAGAAAAAAAAAAGCGGACATAGAGGGAACGGTGATGCCAAGGTAGAAGAGAGAGAGAGAGAGAGAGAGAGAGAGAGAGAGAGAGAGAGAGAGAGAGAGAGAGAGAAGAAATTATAATGTACTAGAATACAAGCAGAAATAAAGACGATTAAAGCGAGGACAGCATCACGTTTAAAGAAAAAAAAAGAAAAAGAAAAAAAAAAAAAAAAAAAAAAAGAAAAGCGCGCAAAACCTATGCCTAAGTGTTTTAAGTTATTGTTTTACACTAGTAGCAGAACTTCTAAAAGAAAAACCAGTACTGAGAAAGGTACCACGTGGCGTGTAATGATCGAGTTATTTTCTTCATTTGCTTTAGTGAGTCACAAGCATGTCCACAGGAGAAAGTGAAGCACCTTAGGTCAGCTCTCTCTCTCTCTCTCTCTCTCTCTCTCTCTCTCTCTCTCTCTCACACACACACACACACACACACACACACACACACACACACGCACGCACGCACGCACAACACACACACACAAAATACGCACGCACACTCGTATGCCCAGAGAGAGAGAGAGAGAGAGAGAGAGAGGGTTCGCGCACTCGTGCGCACAGAGGGAGAAATCCAAATAAATAAATCAGTTATTCTGTAACATAGATAGCAGGCACGTGCATATTCAGTATTCACAACTTGCATACTTGCAGAAGAGGGGCAGAGGGATAGCTCGTTTGTGAATGATCGTCTTGGTGGGGACACTCGGTTAACAAAACGGATGTAACGTGAGAGGAAGAGTCAAAGGGAAATAACCAATAAACTTTTTTTGGAATCGGAGCTCATCAGTTGTCTCCCGTCGCAATTGGCTATCTTGTGTCGTTATCAGTTTCAAACGAAGTGACTGAGGGCGGAAAATGAAGCAAAATTTAGAAAAAAAAGGGGGGTTAGTTACCGCCACAGATACAGACAAACAGATTACAGTGTCCTGTAATCTGTTTGTCTGTATCTGTGGCGGTAACTAACCCCTTTTCATACTGTAATGTATATTTGTGGCGGTAACTAACTTCTTTTCCTTCTAAATTGTGTCATTATCATTATCGTCATTATTGTTGTTACTGTTATGATTAATGTACATGAATCAGTATCATCATTTTCAATATGTTATCATTACTATATCATTATATATATATATATATTATATATATATATATCATTATCTCTAAGTTTGTGTTTTAGAGTATGCATAAAAAGAAGAGACTGCAGAGGAGGGAAGTAGGGGAAGTTATTGCAAAATTAGGCGAAAATTTGATCACTTGTTCTCTAGAGTAGCATCGCTGTCAAAAATCGACACACGACACTTAGAGAAACTCCATCAAAGGACGCATGGGCACATTCTTTGAACCAAAAAGAAATAGTGGAAGATAAACATTCATATCTGTAGTGGTAGAGAATTCTGCCAAACTAACAGTATGTGCTTGACTGGGTGAATGAGAAATAATAAATGCTTCTCAAAATAAGCCTTCAGCAAGTTTATGGTCTCCAATGGGGAGGAAAATCCCTAACATATAACGCCTGGTCAGATACCGGTATTTCGAGAACTGATTTTTTCTCCTCAGTGACCGCGGAAAGTGTTAACTTGACACCTCTGCCTTTTCGGTTTGAAGGAGAATGCTATCCCAGAAAAAGGCTGGTGTGCAATAGCGTAGTATGTTTGTTGAGTTTTCAGAAAAACAAAACAACCAAAGGTGCCACCTACGAAGCAAAAGAAAATCATGAAAGATCAAAACAAACTACATTTTCTTGTGAAAAGTAGAACAAATATAAAAAAATATAACCTCTTAAGACACAAGTGCTGAGGGCCAGTTCTTGGAATGAATCCACAAGGGACTGAATTACAATAAACTAATAAATTCCAAGGATAAGTACCGAGCACCATTCCAGCAACTTACAGAGCGGCTTGGTGTTGCAATGACTGCAAGAAATATTCAATTATAAATAAAGCTTGCTCGTATGTCTTAGATTGAAGAAATAGGGGAAGATAAGCATTCATATCTGCAGTGGTAGCTAATTCTGCCTAACTAACAGTATGTGCTTGAGTGGGTGAATGGGAAATAATAAATGCTTCTCAAAATGAGCCTTCAGCAAGTTTATAGTCTCCAAGGGGGAGACAATCTCCAATGGGGAGGAAACTCACTAACATATAACTCCTGGTCAGATACCGGTATTTCGAAACCTGATTGTTTCTTCTAAGACATAAGAGCAAGCTTTGAATTGAATATTTCTTGCAGCCATTGCAACACCAAGCCGCTCTGTAAGTTGCTGGAATGGTGCTCGGTACTTATCCTTGGAATTTATTAGTTTATTTTATATATATATATATATATATATATATATATGTATATATATATATATATATATATAGATAGATAGATAGATAGATAGATAGATAGATAGATAGATAGATATACATACATACATACAATTGTGTGTGTGTGTGTGTGTGTGTGTGTGTGTGTGTGTGTGTGTGTGTGTGTGTGTGTGTGTGTGTGTGTGTGTGTGAAACTGAGAAAATTCGCTATGCCTCTTCATTGACAGGGCCCATGGTCATATTGATTAAACTCTCTCTCTCTCTCTCTCTCTCTCTCTCTCTCTCTCTCTCTCTCTCTGTCTCTGTCTCTCTCTCTCTCTGTCTCTGTCTCTCTCTCTCTCTCTCTCTCTCTCTCTCTCTCTCTCTCTCTCTAAGTGCGCGCACACGCACATGTGTGCTAGAGTTACTGTCCCTGAAGACCCCGCCCCATGTTGGTGTAGACCAAAGTGTGACTTCCTGGTACAGGTTGGAACGAACAGAAGCAGTCTTTAAGCGTGGTGTTATCAGTTTCTCTGTGTTGTATCACATCAGCAGAGGTGCAGGTCTTGTGTTGCCAAAGCCCTAGCGCACAACAGCGCCAAACGTGACACCTTTTCAAACAAAATACGTCGCCAGCACACTGACTGACTTTCAACAAGCTACATTCTCAGAAAGAGGTAAGCCTTTATCATTCCGTACCAGTTGAGTTTCGGTTTCGTTGAGTGATCGACCGCAACATGGATGACAGTCCTGACTGGTTATGTGATTCGTATCATCGCAGTCATCTTGAATCGCTTTCTTTTAGCTCACACAGCTTTCATGAATGCATGCACCTGTAACGTACGCCTACAAATGCATGTGTAATTGCGCAGATGCATGCACGCACATGCATGCCTCTCTCTCTCTCTCTCTCTCTCTCTCTCTCTCTCTCTCTCTCTCACTCTCTGTCTGTGTGTGTCTCTCTCTGCCTGTCTCTCTGTCTGTCTGTCTGTCTGTCTGTCCGTCTGTCTTTTTGTCTCTCTCTTACTCTCTCGAGCTCGCTGTCTCTCCCTATCTCTCTTTCGCTCTCTCTCTCTCTGTCTGTCTCTCTCTCTCTCCGAATCAAATATTGAGAGCCATGCATATTTAGATTGTGATTATTGATGTTATCTACAAGATACCTGGACTTCGTCACTGCTTTGTTTAATCCCGTTAGGTTTAGGAAAACGGTGACCTCATTTTACTGAGTGCAAACGCATTAAAAAAAATATTCATGGCGAGTCGGACCGTCAGTACAAGAGGGTTAATTAACCAAACTGATTGCTAAACAGCAAGTATGATTTGCCACTGGTCATTTCCGTTCTTGCCGACTGACCACAAATCCCTGTGTGCACTAGTCACAGCGAGCACATACGAGGAAAACGAAAACCAACGCCTTTTTTAATGCTGTCGACTTTTAGTTTTCCTTTTGGCGAACAAAAACAGGTCAGAAGGAGAAGGGCGAGGGAGTGAGGGAGGGAGGGATGTGTGTGTGTGTGTGTGTGTGTGTGTGTGTGTGTGTGTGTGTGTGTGTGTGTGTGTGTGTGGGTGTGCAGGGTTGCAGGTGGGGGTCTCTAGATTCATGCTTGTTAATGGGTATCACCATAGCACATGACTTGACTAAAATGCGGTGATCTGTCCACATTGAAATCTGTCAGTGGCGTAATCTGTAACGTGAAAACAAGTCGATTGTGGATTAGGAATGCATTGCATAATGCACATACACTATCAGGCTTAAACTCGGTATGGTTAAGACTCAGTATAGCACAGATGTTGACAGGTATGGGATAAAGAACTGTCAATAGCGTGCAGAATAAGACAAAGGTTCAATAAAGTACTGGATGCTGCACAGATTCAATAAGGCATAGGTTACAGACCTTATTAAGCACACAGCAAAACAGAGTCAAAAGAAAAGGCACAAACTCGGTAAGGCACAGGATACTGCACAGGATAAGGCTCAGACTCAGTAAGGTACAGGATAAGGCTCAGATTCAATAGCAGACAGGAGATGACTCAATAAGGTACAGGATAAGGAGAAGACTCAATAAGGCACAGGATAAGGCTCAAACTCAATAAGGTACAGGATAAGGCTCAGACTCAATAGCACACTGGAGAAGACTTAGACTCAATAGCGCACAGGATAAGGTCCAGACTTGGCACACACTCAATAGCGCACAGGATGAGGCACACACTCAATAGGGCACAGGATGAGGCACACACTCAATAGGGCACAGGATGAGGCACACACTCAATAGCGCACAGGATGAGGCACACACTCAATAGGGCACAGGATGAGGCACACACTCAATAGCGCACAGGATGAGGCACACACTCTTCTTCTTCTTCTGCGTTCGATTGAAGCTGGATGCGTCAGACTTGTAACCCGGCCGCCATGATGAAGCCCGCGGTCTTCTCCAGGTCAGAACGGGCTCCCCAAAGCTGCGCCTGTAACTCCGCTCCCCCCGGCCAGGTTTTGTGTCGTAGAGCTGCGTGAGTAGGACAGCGCAGGAGGACATGTTCAGGGGTCTGGGGTCCAGTGCCGCATGGACACTGGTCAGTGTAGGTGATCTTCAGGCGGTTAAGGTGGCTCAGCAGTCTGCAGTGGCCGGTCCTCAGTCTGAAGAGGATTGTCTGCTGGTGCCTTTGGAGCTGGTGGATCGGGTCAGCACCACTCTCTGCACCCAGCCTTCTCTTCCACTGGGACTGAAACTGGTTGTGGATGATGGTCTTGGCCTCCCTGTAGGTCACGGGGTGGCTGAACTGCTCCATTTTGCTGCCTGCTTTGGAGAGAGCATCAGCTTTTTCGTTGCCCATGATCCCACAATGAGACGGAATCCACTGAAGCGTAATGACAGACTGTTTTGAGAGTTCATAGAGGGCAGCCTTGATGTCTTGCGTATGTTGTTCATTTCTTGTGTTCTGAAGTCCCTGCAGCAGAGATCGGCAGTCTGTGAAGAAGACAACCTTCTGTGATGGGCTGGCCGGTTCCAGAAAGATCCTCACTGCGTGGAGCAGTGCTATTGCCTCTGCTCTGTAGTTGGAGGAGATCTTTCCAGTAGGGAAGGCCTTGTGTGTCAATCTTCCATTGGTGTGTCTGATGAAGAACCCTGCTCCTCCATTCTTGACTGCTCCTTCTGAGGATCCATCTGTGAAGACGTGGGTCCACTCACTGGGGTTGTATTGGTTGGCGATCATCTCCTGTGCTAGAGCTTTCATTACTTGAGGGGCTTGACGGTCCATTCTTTTAATGCCAGGAACTTCGGTGATGATTGCGACATCTTCCAGGTGATTGTCTGGTTCCTCAAAATTTGGAAGCATCTCCATTTCGGCTGGTGAAACAGGCAGCAGGTCTTCATTGCTGCGATGCAGGCTCTTAGACAGGTGGTTGAAACTTGTTCTCTTTAGCCTGTTTTTGGTGGGGTTCTGCATCTCGGTGTGCATGGGGTGGGTAGGCATACGCAGTAACTTTACACTGTGGATGAAAACCTTCTCCTCGCGTCTGTCTTCGAGGGAATGTAGACTAGTAAGCTTCTCCATGGCTTGGATTGGGGTAGTCTTCATCCCACCAGTGATCAGTCGCAATCCTGCATTCTGCACTTTGTTCAGGCGACTGGTGTTGGTCTTGGATGCAGTGGCCCATGCAGAACTGCCATACTCCAGGGTTGGTCTGACGGTACCCACATACACCTTCTGCAGGATGCTGCTGTTTGCGCCCCAGGATGTACCGGCCAGCTTCTTCATGATGGCGAGCTTCCTGACTGCTTCGTTTTCAATGTTCTTGAGGTGCGGATTCCAAGTAAGCCGCTTGTCCAGCTTGATGCCTAGGTACATTGGGTTGTCTTCTTGTTTTAGCTCTCTTCCATTTATTTTCAGGCTGATGGTTTCTCGCAGTGGCGACAGCGAGAAGACTGTGGCCACTGTCTTGGTGGCATTGATTTCTACGCCCCAGTCAGAGGCCCATCTTCCGACGTGTTCCAGTGCTTCCTGCATCCTGTAGCTGGCTGGCACACACTCAATAGGGCACAGGATGAGGCACACACTCAATAGCGCACAGGATGAGGCACACACTCAATAGGGCACAGGATGAGGCACACACTCAATAGCGCACAGGATGAGGCACACACTCAATAGCGCACAGGATGAGGCACACACTCAATAGGGCACAGGATGAGGCACAAACTCAATAGCGCACAGGATAAGGTCCAGACTTGGCACACACTCAATAGGGCACAGGATGAGGCACAAACTCAATAGCGCACAGGATAAGGTCCAGACTTGGCACACACTCAATAGGGCACAGGATGAGGCACACACTCAATAGGGCACAGGATGAGGCACACACTCAATAGGGCACAAAAGAAGGCACAGACCTATTGAAGCACGAGGTAAAGCAGTGATTCAATATTACACAGGAGAAGGCACAGATTCAATTTTACACAGGATATGTTACAGACCCAATATGGCACAGCATAATGCACAAAATCAATATTACACAGGAAAAGGCACTGTTTCTCTATCAGCAGAATTAGGCAGAGACTCAGTGAGGCACAGGATAAAGCACAGACTCAATATGGCACAGGATAAGGCACACCCATTGACCTGTGATTACCCTACTCTCTCTCTCTCTCTCTCTCTCTCTCTCTCTCTCTCTCTCTCTCTCTCTCTCTCTTGTCTCTGGTCACTAACTGTCCATCACCCACTGACAGATTATCCTGCACATATTGAGCATTGATTACCTTACACCCACTCCCATTTGATGGTATTGCCCCACTCTGACCACTGATTGTCCTGCACCCATTGACACATGATTATCATGTACCCACTGACCACTCTACATTCTACAATTTCTGACCACTGATTGTCCTGCACCCATTGACACATGATTATCATGTACCCACTGACCACTCTACATTCTACAATTTCTGACCACTGATTGTCCTGCACCCATTGACACATGATTATCATGTACCCACTGACCACTCTACATTCTACAATTTCTGACCACTGATTGTCCTGCACCCATT
This sequence comes from Conus canariensis, assembly GCA_033310375.1. Lineage (NCBI taxonomy): Eukaryota > Metazoa > Mollusca > Gastropoda > Neogastropoda > Conidae > Conus > Conus canariensis. The sequence continues at coordinate 5,477,414 of CM065729.1, forward strand.
GACACATGATTATCATGTACCCACTGACCACTCTACATTCTACAATTTCTGACCACTGATTGTCCTGCACCCATTGACACATGATTATCATGTACCCACTGACCACTCTACATTCTACAATTTCTGACCACTGATTGTCCTGCACCCATTGACACATGATTATCATGTACCCACTGACCACTCTACATTCTACAATTTCTGACCACTGATTGTCCTGCACCCATTGACACATGATTATCATGTACCCACTGACCACTCTACATTCTACAATTTCTGACCACTGATTGTCCTGCACCCATTGACACATGATTATCATGTACCCACTGACCACTCTACATTCTACAATTTCTGACCACTGATTGTCCTGCACCTGGTGACCACTAATTATCCTGCACTTCTGACTACTGATCATGTTGCACCTGCCACCCACTAACACTGTCCTGCACCCACTGACTACTGATTATCTTGCACCTGGCTGACTTGCACTCACAAGCCATAAGCTGGCTTCCGCTGATGGATCACTGTTTATCCTGCACCAACAGATTACTGACTATCTTGCACCCACAGACTATTCGTTATTCTGTACCACTGACAATAAATGATTTGTACTTTCTGGCTTGCACTTACCTACCACCATCTGTCTTGTACACACTGACCGTTGATTCTTTGGTTCAGTCTTCTCAGGGCTTAAATGCGGGAAAGGAAAGGTCGAAGCGGGAAAATCCCACGGAAAAAAGCGTCTGAAGTCGAACTTCACCTGCCTGTAACTTGTGTGCACAAGATACCTGCACCAATGCTTCAAGCTACCCCTTCCCCTCACAGCTTTTTGAACGTGTGTGCACAGATACCTAGCACCAATGCTGTCAAGCCTGCACCCCCCATCACTCCTGTGACTTGGCACAATTCTAGACCAATGATGTCCTGCACCCTTCCACCCTTCACTGCCTGTGAACAGTGTTGCACAGATACCTAGCACCATGCTGTCAATGCCTGTACCTTCCTCCACCATTCACTGCCTGTGAACGTTGTGCACAGATCCTACCAATGCTGTCAAGCCATGCACCCTTCCGTAACTCAACCTGCCTTTGACACGTTTTGCGATACCAGCACATGTGTCAGCTGCACCCCTTCCGCACACAACACAATTCACCTGCCTGTGAACGTGTGTGCACAGATATCCTAGCCCAATGCTGTCAAGCCTGCACCACTTCCCCCGCCCCAACAACACAACTTCACCTGCCTGTGAACGTGTGTGCACAGATACCTAGCACCAATTGCTGTCAAGCCTGCACCCCTTCCCCCCCCCACACAACACAACTTACCTGCCTGTGAACGTGTGTGCACAGATACCTAGCACCAATGACTGTCAAGCCTGCACCCCTTCCACGCCACACACTTCACCTGCCTTGAACGTGTTGCACAGATACCTAGCACAATGCTGTCAAGCTGCACCTTCCCCCCACAACAACTTCACCTGCCTGTGAACGTGTGTGCACAGATACCTAGCACCAATGCTGTCAAGCCTGCACCCTTCCCCCCAACAATTCACCTGCCTGTGAACGACTGTGTGCACAGTACCTAGCACCAATGCTGTCAGCCTGCACCCTCCCCCCTAATCACAACTTGCCTGCTGTGACGTGTGTGCACAGATACCTAGCACCAATGCTGTCAAGCCTGCACCCCTTCCCCCTTCCTGCCTTGAACGTGTGTGCACAGATACCTAGCACCAATGCTGTCAAGCCTGCACCCTTCGCCCCACATTCACCTGCCTGTGAAACGTGTGTGCACAGATACCTAGCACCAATGCTGTCAAGCTGCCCCCTTCACCCCTCCACCACTTCACCTGCCTGTGAACGTGTGTGCACAGATACCTAGCACAATGCTGTCAAGCCTGCACCCCTTCCCCCCCTACAACACTTCTGCCTGTGAACGTGTGTGCACAGATACCTAGCACCAATGCTGTCAAGCCTGCACCCCTTCCCCGCCCCACACAACACAACTTCACCTGCCTGTGAACGTGTGTGCACAGATACCTAGCACCAATGCTGTCAAGCCTGCACCCCTTCCCCCGCCCACACAACACAACTTCACCTGCCTGTGAACGTGTGTGCACAGATACCTAGCACCAATGCTGTCAAGCCTGCACCCCTTCCCCCGCCCCACACAACACAACTTCACCTGCCTGTGAACGTGTGTGCACAGATACCTAGCACCAATGCTGTCAAGCCTGCACCCTTCCCCGCCCACACAACACAACTTCACCTGCCTGTGAACGTGTGTGCACAGATACCTAGCACCAATGCTGTCAAGCCTGCACCCCTTCCCCCGCCCCACACAACAACTTCACCTGCCTGTGAACGTGTGTGCACAGATACCTAGCACCAATGCTGTCAAGCCTGCACCCCTTCCCCGCCCCACACAAACAACTTCACCTGCCTGTGAACGTGTGTGCACAGATACCTAGCACCAATGCTGTCAAGCCTGCACCCCTTCCGCCCAACACACTTCACCTGCCTGTGAACGTGTGTGCACAGATACCTAGCACCAATGCTGTCAAGCCTGCACCCCTTCCCCGCCCCACACAACACACTTCACCTGCCTGTGAACGTGTGTGCACAGATACCTAGCACCAATGCTGTCAAGCCTGCACCCCTTCCCCCCCCCACACAACACAACTTCACCTGCCTGTGAACGTGTGTGCACAGATACCTACGCCCTTACCTGAGTTGCACTTGCACAGTTACTGACCCGCCCCAACACATCCTCCTGATGTTAAGTAAACCATAATGACCTTCCCCACAACTTCACTCTGAACTACATCTATCTGACTGATCCCCAAAAATACTGCTTACCACAATCTGACACGACCTGCCCCTCCGAAAACAATACCTGACGTGTGACATACATCTGTACCCTGCCACCCTTACGATGTTGACATGACAAGTTACTCCCTGCCCACAACAATCACCCTGAGGTGACATACACTTGTAGCCTGCACCCTCCCCCAACACATCTCTGTGATGACACAGAAAGGTAGCTCACCTTCGCCACAACCCCGTCTGTCCAATAAATGTTGCCCACCTCCCGCCCACCACACACTTCACTCTTGAAGTGTGCAATCGACATGCTGTATCATTCCGCCCACACACAATCTGCTGAATTGCAAGATTCAAATGCTAATACCTCCTCAAAAATTCACGTGTAACGTTGTCACGACCAACAATGCTCAACTGACCCTCCGCACCAACTCATGCTAAGTGTCACAATACCACACATCGTAACTACCCTTCCGCCCCAACACAACTACCTCCGACTCACATCTACAATCTGCAAGCTGCACCTTCCCCCCCCAACAACACAATTCACCTGTGTGAACTGTGACAATACCTACACCAATGCTGCACTGCACCTCCTTCCCTCCTGAACGTTGCACGTACTGCCCTCTCAAGCCTACCTCTTCCGCTGAGTGTCAGACTGCACCAATCTGCACCTGCACCCACAACTATCGTATTCACGAACCTCACAATGTGTCACTGCACTTCCCCCACTCTTACTGCGTGTGTGCCAGATCTAGACAATTGCAAGCGCACCTTCCCCAAAACTCCTGGTGAACTTGCAATACTAGCACAACTGTCAACCGACCCCGCCAAAAATCACTGCTGTGAATTTGCACAGATAGCACCATGCTGTCAAGCTACCCTTCCGCCCAACACTTCCTGTGAAGTTTGAATACACACCATGCTGTCAAGCTGACCTGCAAACCACTTATCGAAGTGTGTGCACAGACTACCAGTGTCAGTGACCCTTCCCCGCCCACAACACAACTACCTGCCTGTGAACTGTGTGCACAGATACCTAGCCCAATGCTGTCAAGCTGACCCTTCCCCGCCAACAACACACTTCACCGCCTGGAACGTGTGTGCACAGATACCTAGCACCAATGCTGTCAAGCCTGCACCCCTTCCCCCCCCCACACAACCAACTTCACCTGCCTGTAACGTGTGTGCACAGATACCTACACCAATGCTGTCAAGCTGCACCCTTCCCGCCCACACACACCTTCACTGCCTGTAACGTGTGTGCACAGATACCAGCACATGCTGTCAAGCTGCACCTTCCCACACAAACTTCACCTGCCTGTGACGTGTGTGCACAATACTAGCACCATGCTGTCAAGCTGACCTTCCCCTTCACTGCCTGTGACGTGTGTGCCATACTAGCACCAATGCTGTCAAGCTGCACCCTTCCCCCTTCACGCCTGTGAACGTGTGTGCACGATACCTACACAATGCGTCAAGCTGCACCCCCCCCTTCACCTGCCTGTGAACGTGTGTGCACAGATACCTAGCACCAATGCTGTCAAGCCTGCACCCCTTCCCGCCCACAACACAATTCGCTGTGAACGTGTGTGCACAGATACCTAGCACCAATGCTGTCAAGCTGCACCCTTCCCCCCCCACACAACACAACTTCACCTGCCTGTGAACGTGTGTGCACAGATACCTAGCACCAATGCTGTCAAGCCTGCACCCCTTCCCCCTCCACCCCTGTGAACGTGTGTGCACAGATACCTAGCACCAATGCTGTCAAGCCTGCACCCCTTCCCCGCCCACACAACACAACTTCACCTCCTGTGAACGTGTGTGCACAGATCCTAGCCATGCTGTCAAGCCTGCACCCCTTCCCCCGCCCCACACACACAACTTACCTGCCTGTGAACGTGTGTGCACAGATACCAGACAATGCTGTCAAGCCTGCACCCCTTCCCCCGCCCCACACAACACAACTTCACCTGCTGTGAACGTGTGTGCACAGATACCTAGCACCAATGCTGTCAAGCCTGCACCCCTTCCCCCGCCCCACACAACACAACTTCACTGCCTGTGAACGTGTGTGCACAGATACTAGCACAATGCTGTCAAGCCTGCACCCCTTCCCCGCCACCCTTACCTGCTGTGAACGTGTGTGCACAGATACCTAGCACCAATGCTGTCAAGCCTGCACCCTTCCCCCGCCCCACACAACACAACTTCACCTGCCTGTGAACGTGTGTGCACAGATACCTAGCACCAATGCTGTCAAGCCTGCACCCCTTCCCCCGCCCCACACAACACAACTTCACCTGCCTGTGAACGTGTGTGCACAGATACTAGCACCAATGCTGTCAAGCTGCACCCTTCCCGCCCACACAACACAACTTCACCTGCCTGTGAACGTGTGTGCACAGATACCTAGCACCAATGCTGTCAAGCCTGCACCCTTCCCCGCCCCACACACACAACTTCACCTGCTGTGAACGTGTGTGCACAGATACCTAGCACCAATGCTGTCAAGCCTGCCCCCCCCCCACCCCTTGCCTGTGAACGTGTGTGCACAGATACCTAGCACCATGCTGTCAAGCCTGCACCCCTTCCCCCTCACCTGCCTGTGAACGTGTGTGCACAGATACCTAGCACAATGCTGTCAAGCTCACCCCTTCCCCCACCCACTGCCTGTGAACGTGTGTGCACAGATACTAGCACCAATGCTGTCAAGCTGCACCCTTCCCCCTTCACCTGCCTGTGAACGTGTGTGCACAGATACCTAGCACCATGCTGTCAAGCCTGCACCCTTCCCCCCCACCTGCCTGTGAACGTGTGTGCACAGATACCTAGCACCAATGCTGTCAAGCCTGCACCCCTTCCCCCGCCCCACACAACACAACTTCACCTGCCTGTGAACGTGTGTGCACAGATACCTAGCACCAATGCTGTCAAGCCTGCACCCCTTCCCCCCCCCCACAACACAACTTCACCTGCCTGTGAACGTGTGTGCACAGATACCTAGCACCAATGCTGTCAAGCCTGCACCCCTTCCCCGCCCCACACAACACAACTTCACCTGCTGTGAACGTGTGTGCACAGATACCTAGCACCAATGCTGTCAAGCCTGCACCCCTTCCCCGCCCCCACAACACAACTTCACCTGCTGTGAACGTGTGTGCACAGATACCTAGCACCAATGCTGTCAAGCTGCACCCCTTCCCCCCCCACACAACACAACTTCACCTGCCTGTGAACGTGTGTGCACAGATACCTAGCACCAATGCTGTCAAGCCTGCACCCTTCCCCGCCCACACAACACAACTTCACCTGCTGTGAACGTGTGTGAACACCTGTGGCACCCCCTCACTCCCACCTCATGTCCCCCCCCCACCGGTTGCAAGATACCCATCCACACCTCCCACCAACGTGACAAATACAACGCGCCCCCCACCTCTGTGAAGGTGGCACAGTACTCCCAATGCGTCAGCTGCACCTTCCCCCCCCACACAACTCTGTGTGCGTGTGCATACTAGCCAGCTGTCAGCCCCCTTCCCCCCACACACAACTCTGCCGTGAACTGCAATCAGCCTGCACCTCCCCCCCCCAACACACACTTACTGTTGAACTGTGTCAATCACCCTCAACCACCTCCGACCAACCTCATGCTGAACGTTCCGCACACCAACTCCTGCCTTCCGCCCACACACAATCTGCCTGACTTCCAACACAACTCCCTGCCTCCCCCACAAATCTTGACTGCACCCATCTTCAACCTGCAACCCTCCCCACACACATCTGCTGACTTGCACAAACACAGCTGTAACTGCTCCCCTTCCGCCAACTGTGACAACTAGCACAATGTGCAGCTGCATCCCCCCCACAACCTGCTTGACGTGGTGCAATATAGCACCATCGTCAAGCCCCTTCCCCCAACCTGCCTGCTGTGCAGACCTCACCTGCTGTAACTGCCCTCCCCTACCTCTGAGTGTGCACATACTAGCACCATGTTCACTGCCCCTCCCCCACACTTAGTGACTGGCAAGTCACCATGTGTACTCACTCCCCTCACTCCTCCTCGCCACATCCGCCTGCTGTCAGTGCTCCCCCCCCCCCACCACCCCTCCAACTTCCGTACCTGACAACTGTCAAGCTTCACCCCCCCTTCCCCCCACACACACTTCACCTGCCTAAACGTGTGTACAATACCTAGCACCAAGCTGTCAAGCTGCACCCTTCCCCCACAACACAACTTCACCTGCCTGTGAACGTGGGCACAGATACTAGCACCAATGCGTCACTGCACCTTCCCCCCCACACAAACTCACCTGCTGTGAAGTGCACATACCTCACAACCAACCTCCCCTCCCCTCCTGTGAAGTTTGCACAATCTCACTGCTGTCAAGCCACCCCTCCCCCCCACAAACCACAACTTCACCTCCCAACTGTGTGCACATCACACCAACTGTCACCTTCCCCCACCACTTCACCTGCTTACGGTCACAATACCTCACCTGCTGTAAGCTGCACCCTCCCCCCACCTTCACCTGCCTGAACTGTCACGAACCTGCACAGTCTAACCTGCCACCTGCCCCCTCACCAACACACTTCACTGCCTGTGAACGTTGCAGACAATACACAAGCTGTCAAGCCTGCACCTTCCCCCTCCCCACCCATCCCACAACACAACCTCACTGGCCTGACTCCTGCCAAAATACCTCCACTGCGCACAGACCTTCCCGCTCACAACACAACTTCACCCCTGTAACGTTGTGCACAGAACCTACACCAATGCTGTCAAGCCTGCACCTTCCCCGCCCCACAACACAACTTCCACCTGCTGTGAACGTGTGTGCACAGATACCTAGCACCAATGCTGTCAAGCCTGCACCCCTTCCCCCCCCACACAACACAATTCACCTGCCTGTGAACGTGTGTGCACAGTACATAGCACAATGCTGTCAGCTGCACCCCTTCCCCGCCCCCACAACACAACTTCACCTGCCTGTGAACTGTGCACAGATACCTGCACCAATGCTGTCAAGCCTGCACCCTTCCCCCTTCACCTCCTTGAACGTGTGCCAGATACTAGCACCAATCTGTCAAGCCTGCACCCCTTCCCCCCCTACACAAACTTCAGCCTGTGAACGTGTGTGCACAGATACCTAGCACCAATGCTGTCAAGCCTCACCCCTTCCCCCCCCCACACAACACAACTCACCTGCCTGTGAACGTGTGCACAATACCTAGCACCAATGCTTCAAGCCTCACCCCTTCACCGCCCAGCACAAACCTTACTCCTGTGAACGTGTGCACAAACCTCACCAATGCTTCAAGCCTGCACCCTTACCTCACAAACCAATTCACCGCCTTGAACGTGTGTGCACGATACCTAGCACCAATGCTGTCAAGCCTGCACCCCTTCACCGCCCACACTGTGACAACCTACACAACTTCACCCTGCCACCTTCCCGCCTAACTGTGCACAGATACCTAGCACCAATGCTGTCAAGCCTGCACCCTCCCCCCCTCCACACCACCCACGACAGCGCAACCTTCACCTGCGTC
>CM065729.1:5495593-5505593 GCA_033310375.1 Conus canariensis
TTGTATCAGGCTGTTATCTGAAGAAGGAGAATAATCTCTAACCCCACCCCTCTTCTCCATCCCTCTCGTTAATTTCTGTTGCTATAACACTCTGCAAATTTCAGCTTCAGTTATTTAAGCTTACCTGAAGTTAAAGATGAGAGTGAAAATAAAAGCTAAATCCATCTGGTATTAAAACCGGAAAACAAAAAGGTAACATCTGTATTAACATCTGCTGGCAAAAAAATGTCACCATGAGGGAGAGGACAGATGGCGAGGTTTCTTTCATAGAACGTCGGGATGGAGTAAAGAATCGATTGTTATGATTCCAAAAGATCGAAAGCTGACATTGACAGCTGGAGAAAATTATTGAACAGACTCTGAGATGGAGCTGATATCTAGTGAAAGTTTTCGCAGTGGACTAGGAGATGTTGTTTTCATATGGTGAAAGATTTTGCATCGTATTGACTGATGAAGTTGGCATCAGACAAAATTAATACAAGCAGACTTGCATGGAGTCGAAATCTGGTGAAAAAATTACATTACACATTGTGAGATTGAGTTGATATCTAATCAAAATTATTACAATAAGACGGTGAGATGGTTGATATCTAATGAAAGTTATTACAGTAGACTGTGAGATGGAGTTGATTTCTAACGAAAATTATTGCAAGAGACTGTGAGATGGAGTTGATGTCTAATGAACGTACAGACAGTGAGATGGTCTTGATTCTAACGAAAATTACTATAACAGACTGTGAGATGGAGTTAAATTCTAACGAAAGTTGGTACAGTAGACTGCGAGATGGAGTTGATGTCGAATGAAAGTTATTTCAATAGACTGTGAGATGGAGTTGCTATCTAATGAAAGTTATTAAAGAAGACTGTAAGATGGAGTTGATATCTAATGAGATTTGCTACAATACACTGTGAGATTGAGTTGATATCTAGTGAAAGTAATCACAACAGACTGAGAATTAGAATTGATATCTAATGAAAGTTATTTCAATAGACTATGAGATGGAGATGATATCTAATGCAAGTTATTAAAATAGACTGTGAGATGGAGTCGCTATCTGATGAAAGTTTTCATAGCAGATTGCCGAATGGAATTTGCATCTGATGAATGTTACTGAAACAGGCTGCCAGCTGAGGTTGGTAGATGTTGAAAAGTGTTACAGAAAAGAATATCTGGGATGAAACTCATAGCTCATTGGGAGTCATTTTTAAATGATTCTTCAGGAGACAGTTTCTTTCCTTTAAAAAAATCCAGCCGGCAATCATTTTCGCTTCTTTGTTAGGATTTTGTGCACGGTGGTGGTTTTACGCACAGTGTTGGTTTTGTACGTGGTTTACTTTCAGATGTGGATGTGGTTAAAAATAAAAGCTGGTTTGGGACGAGGGTCATTCGTTGAGTCTTGCAACCTGGCTTTCCAAGAACACTTAGAATGATACGACTGCTGTAGGCTTTTTATGTATTCCTTTCAGCCCTCACACACTTTACCATCCTCTCTAACAAACTGGCCATGACACCCACTAATGTTGACTTGGGTAGGCCAAAAGCGACGCCCTTGTACAATGCTCCGGTTATCTTTAGCTCTTTTGAAACCGTGTTCCTTTCAACTGTCGCTTGAAGAGAGAGAACAAGAACCAGTCACAAGGGCTACGACGGGGTAATGTAGCGGGAATGTGACCAGCTGGACGCGATTTTTGGCGTGCTGCAGCTACCGTGTGTGCGTGCTGGCACTGTCTTAACTGGATTACTTCACGGCAAACATACGTTTGGGGAGGCGGTTTGGGCCATGTCTGAAAGGCCTGGCCTGATCATGTGAGGAAACTTACCGCCGTTTTTATAAAAAAGACTGCTGTTTCTTTTGAATTCCGCTGGTGGGTTCTCACTTGAGAAGACCATACTACCGTCTGTTGCTTTGTCTAGAGGTCATATTGGTGAAGCTTCCCTCTGTCAGATTTTCGTAGTATACAGATGCACCAGTCCACCTCACTCTAATCCCCCCTTCCCCTCACTCAGGTTACGGAGTACCCGACTTTTTCAAACGTTACTCATGCCCTGGCATTCATGTAGAATGCCAGTGATTACCTCTGTGATGTTCATTATATCACGTGTTTCAGTACAGGTGATTTTTTAATCCTTCTCCATAGATGTGTACCGGAAAATTTCGGTGGAGGGACAAACTACTGTTTCTGATCTTTAGTTGAAGCACACTTGGCTTAAACACGTGTGCAGTGCCTTTTCCCTGCTGTGCGGCTGGCTTGATGTTTAGGGCCTTGCAAAGCCCTCTGCCTTAATGGCGAGAAGCCGTTTTCATGGAGATGATGTCACTGGACACATAGACAGCCCTGTGGTCCCTGGCTCTCGACACTCAACCCCCCAGTTAAGATGTAGCAACCTCAATAAGACTGTGACAGACATTCCATCAACATGAGAGTCTTCACTCGGACTGTTCAGCACTTCAGAGTAAATTGTCCCCCATGACGAGTATTTCCGAGCAGTGTTTTTTTCTGGGGGGCGGACTACACCCAACCAACGTTTTCTAGACCAATGGCCGTTGCCAGTCCAGCACGAAGTTCATCGTCTACCAGCGTTGTTTAGCCAGACCTGGACCGTCTGAGCCACTTAAAAATACTGGCCGTAGACAGAGACGGATCTACAAGAGCTGTGCTGTAAACTTCAGAAGCATTCTTCAATAGATTTCCCTGTCAGTAGTCGCAATAAATCATGACCCGAAATCAGTACAACGAGAATGGTCTCCATTTCGGGAGGGGGTTGGCGGGATCGGGGGGAGGGGGGGGGGGGGCCAACATAGCCGTTACCGAACATTTTTATTCCTCTTCTCCCCCCCCCCCCTCACCCCCCCCCCCCCCCCCATCCCCGCCTCCCTCTCATCCCCGCAACGAAATGAATTTTCTCCAGGAAATGAAATGTTTTTTTTTTTGTTTTTTTTTTTTTTTGTTTTTTGTAGACGTATTTAGAGAATGTTCTTCAATATGACATAAAGTACAAAGCGGTGACCCCATTATTTTGTCCAGGCTGTAGGACTTGACGAATGTCCCGGCATTATTATCCTGGGGGTTCCTGTACGGTTTCTCTTGGATGTATGCTTTCATTGCATATGGAATAAAAGATAGATTGTAGCTAAGATTTTTGTGTTTCTGTGTTCTCTTTTTATATTTGTGATTTTGTTGGCTGCAAGAGAGCTTGCGGGAGTTTACGTGTGTGTGTGTGTGTGTGTGTGTGTGTGTGTGTGTGTGTGTGTGTGTGTGTGTGTGCGCGTGCATGCGTGCGCGCGCGCGCGCGCGCGTGTGTGTGTGTGTGTGTGTGTGTGTGTCTCTGTGTCTGTTTGTGTCTATGTGTGTGTGTGCGTGCGTGCGTTCGTGTGTGTGTTGTGTGTGTGTGTGTGTGTTTGTGTCTATGTGTGTGTGTGTGCGCGCGTGCGCGCGCGCGCGCGCGCGCGTGTGTGTGTGTGTGTGTGTGTGTGTGTGTGTGTGTGTGTGTGTGTGACTCTCGTCTCTGTCACTGTGTCTCTCCCTCCCTCCCTCTCTCCCTCTCTCTCTCTCTCTCTCTCTCTCTCTCTCATCGACTCCAATATACACATCCATGCACTCTCGCGAGCACACTCGCACATACTCACACTCAACCACTAACTCACTGAATCTGCTACACAAACGGACCCCCCCCCCCCCACACACACACACACAACACACACACAAACACGCGCGCGCGCACGCGCACGCGCGCGCGTGTGCTCTCATGCAGCCAGTACTCTCTTTCACTGCACATGCTTCTGTTTTCTCACCAACACATAGTATTTGCCTGCACAACTCTGCTAAGGAACAACTCCCTCGTGGGCGTGAGTTGTTTTCCGCGCCAGCTCCGTATGGAACACTGGTTAAAAGGACCAGGACTCGTGTAACCAGTAGCCTACGTGTGATCAGAAAGAGGTGTTGGTGAGAAAACAGAACCATGTGAACAGAGAGAGAGAGAGAGAGAGAGAGAGGGAGAGAACAACACATACATACATAAGACATGGGTTATGCCGTATTTTGCCAAACCTCTCCAGGGGGACAGGTTTTCTTTTTATATGAGAGAAACCTGATCTGCTACTGCGTTTTATGCCAAACTTTAGCAATGGATCGTTCACAAAGTAAAAACAGGATTGGCAACACCTTGGAATTAAGCCCAGCATTTCATTTTTACTGTTGTAAGTTCCTGATCTTACCGCTCCGACCTTGTGTGTCGAGACTGGCAGTACGTTTAGACTTCATTGAGTGCAAACGCACTGAAAAAATGAAATTAAGATATTTATGGAGAGTCCAACTGTCAGTAAAAGTGGGTTAATTAACCAAACTGACTGCTAATCAGCAAGTATGATTTGTCACTGGTCATTTCTGTTCTTGCCGACTGACCACAAATTCCTGTGTGCGCTAGTCACAACGAGCACATACGTTCTGAAGTGACCACTGATCAAACTGACCAATTGAATCCACGCATAATTCGCGCTGCTGTGAGAGAGACTATTCATAGACGGATCTTGAACGAAACACATTAATGAGAATGGAGAAAGTGGGTACAGCGTTTAACAGACAGTGAACTATTTTTATAACTGCCACCATCTCACAGAGCAACAGTTGGCGATAAAAAAATCAAAAACAAAACAAAACAAACAAAGCAGATGAAGTAGGGTTCTATTACCTCGCAGATCATTCACACAGTCAGAGATCTTTTATCGTTCCAGGAAACGAAAACCAACACCTTACAGCTAGCTAGCATTGTTAACTTTCGGTTTCGTTTGTTTTTTTTCCTGGATTCGGCTTTCTTATTTTCTGAAATGAAATGCTGTCAACTTTTAGTTTCCTTTTTGGCGAAGAAAAATGGGTCAAAAGGAAAGAGGCGAGGAAGTGAGTGAGGGAGGGTCTGGGTGTGCAGGGTTGCAGATGGGGGTCTCTAGATTGATGCTTGTTAATAGGTATCACCATACCACATGACTTGACAAAAATGCAGTGATCTGTCGACTTTGAAATCTGTCAATGAGGTAATCTGTAACGTGAAAATCTGTCGAGTGTGGATTAGGGATGTACTGCATTACATGCATATTCTATCAGGCTTAAATTCGGTATGGTTAAGACTCGGTATTGTACAGATGTTGATAGGTAAGGGATAAAGAACAGACAATCACGCGCTGAATACGTCAAAGGATCAATAAAATACCGGATACAGTACATATGCAATAAGTCGTAAGATACACACCTTATAAAATATACAGCACAAAACAGACTGAAAAAAAGGCACAGACTTAGTCAGGAACAGGATAATGCACAGGATAAGGCTCGGACTCAGTAAGGTGGTGGATAAGGCTCAGACTCAATAGCACACAGGAGAAGGCTTAAACTCAATAAGGCACAGGATAAGGTCCAGACTTGATGTGGAACAGGATACGACACAGATCCAATATGGCGCAGGATGAAGACAAATTGAATAGGGCACAACAGAAGGAACACACCTAATGAGACATGGGATAAGGCAGAGATTGAATCTTACACAGGACAAGACACAGATTCTATGAGACACAAAAAGGCACAGAGTGAGTGAGGCGCTGCATAAGGCACGGACTCTATTTTACACAGGATAAAGCACATATTCAATGAGGCACTGGATAAGGCACAGACTCAATCTGCATACATGGTGCAGGAATAGCTACAAGCTCGATAACGCACAACACATGGCACAAACTCAACAAGGCCCAGGACAAGGCACAACTTCGACATGGCAGAGGATGAAGCACAGACTTGAGATGGTTATGGATAAGGCACAGATTCGATATGGCACAGGGTAAGGCACAGATTCGATATGGCACAGGGTAAGGCACGGACTCGATATGGCACAGGGTAAGGCACAGACTCCACATGGCACAGGGTAAGGCACGGACTCGATATGGCATGGGGTAAATCACAGGCCAGGATATGGCCTAGACTAAGGTAAGGTAAAAACTTGGCTCACTTTACAAAGCACAGGCTAATTAGTGCACAGCAGGTGCAGGTTTGTCAACTGGCGATCAGTGGGTGCATTATAATTACAGTGGGTGGTGGCAGACCACTAGGTGCAACACACTCTGGTGTGGGTGGTCAGTGACTGTTGGATACTCAGATGATAATGGCTAGCTGGGGCTGGATAATCGATGGGTTTTCAGCCGGTGCAGAAAGATGGACACACAGGATAGTCAGTAAATGGTCAGCAGGTGCAGGACACTCACTGAGTGGCCAGTGGGTGCAAGATAGTCTGTGTGTGGTCACTGTCTGCAGGACAGTTATGGGCATCAGACCAGTGATCAGTAGGTGATGCTTGATAAAGGAATTAGTATGGTCAACAGTTTGTGGATGGTTGGCCAGGTGGATTCAGGACAGTCATTGGGTGTTCGGCCATCTGCAGGTGCTGGCTGGGTGGTCAGTGTGTGATGGATAATCACTGGGTAACGGGTGGGCAGTGCGTGGGCTGTATGTGATCACTTGGTGCAGGACAGTCAGTTGGCATCGGTTCATCGGTGGGTGGCGGTTGACCAGTGTTCGATGGGTGTAAGGTTGTGAATAGGTAGTCGATCAGTGTTCGCAAGTCGACTGTGGACCCTTATGCTAACAGCTGACCGTAACTAACAGCAGTGGCCACTCACTTGTGGATGTAGCCTACTCATTCTTTCCCACAGCCGCGCGCATGGCACGCGCTGTTCATCCACACCAGCAGGCGCGCACCCTCTGCAAAATTTCCACACACTGGAAAATACTGTTTACTATTGTCATTACAGCTCTCTCTCTCTCTCTCTCTCTCTCTCTCTCTCTCTCTCTCTCTCTCTCTCTCTCTCTCTCTCTCTCTCTCCTCTCCTTCACTCACTGGAAAGTTAGTACCCTTCACCCTGACCATGTACGACCAAGTGACATCTTGCATCAACTAGCCGACCATGTATGACAGATGACATCTTCAATCAACTAACCATCCATCGCCCACAACTAATCGTCGTGCATCAAATGGTTATCGTGCATCCCCTGACCACCTACAAGTCTATCTTGTACTGAAAAATACACAAACCGGCTAAGTACTGTCTTGCACCTGCTAACAACCCACAGATTATCTTATATTCACGAACCACAAACCACGCAAGTACTGTCTTGCACCTCCTAACCAGGCACAGACGATCTCGACTCACTAACCACCCGCAAATTATCTTGCACCTACTAACCACCGATCCACCACTTACGAATCTTCCACGACTTGTTGGCTGCCCAGCAATGGCTACGCTGCACTGACAAGTCATCCACCACATGTTAAACATCAGCTGTCATGGACCCACCTATCCATGCCACCCTGACCAACAGCCGATGTGAACACGCACTAAGCGGTATACACTGACCATGGGTTCTGCTGCCTGACCGTTATTATCTTGCACCCACAGACCACAGATTACCCTACACCCATTGATCTATGATGAACCTACACCCTTCTTCCCTGATGACCCTCCACCCTCTGGTCACCAACTGTCTTGCACCCACTGCCCTCTGGTTATCCTGCACATATTGAGCATTGATTGCCTTACACCCACTGCCCTCTGGTTATCCTGCACATATTGAGCATTGATTGCCTTACACCCACTGCCCTCTGGTTATCCTGCACATATTGAGCATTGATTGCCTTACACCCACTGCCCTCTGGTTTTCCTGCACATATTGAGCATTGATTGCCTTACACCCACTGCCCTCTGGTTATCCTGCACATATTGGGCATTGATTGCCTTACACCCACGTGCCCTCCTGGTTATCCTGCACATATTGACATTGATTGCCTTACACCCACTGCCCTCTGGTTATCCTGCACATATTGAGCATTGATTGCCTTACACCCACTGCCCTCTGGTTATCCTGCACATATTGAGCATTGATTGCCTTACACCCACTGCCCTCTGGTTATCCTGCACATATTGAGCATTGATTGCCTTACACCCATGCCCTCGTGTATTCCTGCACTATTGAGCATTGATTGCCTTACACCCACTCCCATTTGATTGTAGTTCACCACTCTGACTTTTGATTATCTTGCATCCACTGGCCACTGATTATCCTACACCCACTGACATTTGATTGTAGTTCACCACTCTGACTTTTGATTATCTTGCATCCACTGGCCACTGATTATCCTACACCCACTGACATTTGATTGTAGTTCACCACTCTGACTTTTGATTATCTTGCATCCACTGGCCACTGATTATCCTACACCCACTGACATTGATTGTAGTTCACCACTCTGACTTTTGATTATCTTGCATCCACTGGCCACTGATTATCCTACACCCACTGACACTTGATTGTAGTTCACCACTCTGACTTTTGATTATCTTGCATCCCACTGGCCACTGATTATCCTACACCCACTGACACTTGATTGTAGTTCACCACTCTGACTTTTGATTATCTTGCACCCACTGGCCACTGATTATCCTACACCCACTGACATTTGATTGTAGTTCACCACTCTGACTTTTGATTATCTTGCACCCACTGGCCACTGATTATCCTACACCCACTGACATTTGATTGTAGTTCACCACTCTGACTTTTGATTATCTTGCACCCACTGGCCACTGATTATCCTACACCCACTGACATTTGATTGTAGTTCACCACTCTGACTTTTGATTATCTTGCACCCACTGGCCACTGATTATCCTACACCCACTGACATTTGATTGTAGTTCACCACTCTGACTTTTGATTATCTTGCACCCACTGGCCACTGATTATCCTACACCCACTGACATTTGATTGTAGTTCACCACTCTGACTTTTGATTATCTTGCATCCACTGGCCACTGATTATCCTACACCCACTGACATTTGATTGTAGTTCACCACTCTGACTTTGATTATCTTGCACCCACTGGCCACTGATTATCCTACACCCACTGACATTTGATTGTAGTTCACCACTCTGACTTTTGATTATCTTGCACCCACTGGCCACTGATTATCCTACACCCACTGACATTGATTGTAGTTCACCACTCTGACTTTGGATTATCTTGCACACCCACTGTGGCCCACTGATTCTGAGATATCCTACACCCACTGACACTTGATTGTAGTTCACCACTCTGACTTTGGATTATCTTGCACCCACTGGCCACTGATTATCCTACACCCACTGACACTTGATTGTAGTTCACCACTCTGACTTTTGATTATCTTGCACCCACTGGCCACTGATTATCCTACACCCACTGACATTGATTGTAGTTCACCACTCTGACTTTTGATTATCTTGCACCCACTGGCCACTGATTATCCTACACCCACTGACATTTGATTGTAGTTCACCACTCTGACTTTTGATTATCTTGCACCCACTGGCCACTGATTATCCTACACCCACTGACATTTGATTGTAGTTCACCACTCTGACTTTGATTATCATTGCACCCACTGGCCACTGATTATCCTACACCCACTGACATTTGATTGTAGTTCACCACTCTGACTTTTGATTATCTTGCACCCACTGGCCACTGATTATCCTACACCCACTGACATTTGATTGTAGTTCACCACTCTGACTTTTGATTATCTTGCACCCACTGGCCACTGATTATCCTACACCCACTGACATTTGATTGTAGTTCACCACTCTGACTTTGATTATCTTGCACCCACTGGCCACTGATTATCCTACACCCACTGACATTGATTGTAGTTCACCACTCTGACTTTTGATTATCTTGCATCCACTGGCCACTGATTATCCTACACCCACTGACATTGATTGTAGTTCACCACTCTGACTTTGGATTATCTTGCACCCACTGGCCACTGATTATCCTACACCCACTGACATTTGATTGTAGTTCACCACTCTGACTTTGATTATCTTGCATCCACTGGCCACTGATTATCCTACACCCACTGACATTGATTGTAGTTCACCACTCTGACTTTTGATTATCTTGCACCCACTGGCCACTGA
>CM065729.1:5508093-5523093 GCA_033310375.1 Conus canariensis
TACTCTCGAGTTCGAAGCATTCTGTTTCCAGCACATTCTTACCTACAGCTGGGGATACAAAGTTAAATCTTAAAAAATATATATTAATTAGAAAACGACAACAACAACAACAAATTGGTGTTATTAAAAAAAAAAACAGTCACGCGTTTTCGCACAATGCTTCCCATCACACAAACTCATTCCATTTACCTTTTTTTTTTAATTAACCACATCAGTCGTTTACATTCACTTATGAATAACTTCTCTTATCTCTTGATGTATTTATTATTCTGGAACTGGCAACTTACCCATTGAATCACTATTACAACAAACAGAATCCCCAGCAGGCATCTGTCTGCGCTACATCACCGACCACTCTCTGGTCAATCAGAAAACACATCTGTCTGCGCTGCATCACCGACCACTCTCTGGTCAATCAGAAAACACATCTGTCTGCGCTGCATCACCGACCACTCTCTGGTCAATCAGAAAACACATCTGTCTGCACTACATCACCGACCACTCTCTGGTCAATCAGAAAACACATCCGTCTGCGCTACATCACCGACCACTCTCTGGTCAATCAGAAAACACATCCGTCTGCGCTACATCACCGACCACTCTCTGGTCAATCAGAAAACGTTTTCCATGACCAAGCATCCATGCAATTTTTTTTCTTTCTCTGTAAACAATCCTTACAAGTGCTTGCGAGTACATTACACGATCCTTATGTACATTCAAGGATCTATTTTTCAAAGCAGTTTATGGGTGTTGGTAGGCATTCCGACACGATGGCGTCTTCCTTTACAGCAGCATCTAAAGTTGGCGTACTCTTTAACTAACACTTCTTGCAGCAACTGTTTTGGCACATTGCCACACAGTTGCTCAATGGTTCCTGTAAAACAAACAGACAAACAAAACAACAACGACAACAACAAGAACAACAACAACAAACTCTGCACCCGTCACATAGTGAGTCTTAGCATGTCAGTCAACTGAACGTGCTTCTATGAGAAGCTGGCGGCCGAGCGGATTTGACTGAATGACAGTTCTGTGTCTGTGTCTGTGGTGGCGGTAACTAACCAGCCCTTTCTGTTCACATTTTGCTTCATTGTTTACCCTCTGTCACTTCGTTTTGCAGCTAACTTTGTGTCATGTGTTTCACATGGACCAGCATGGCATGGTGCCAAGATTCAACACACACTGGGTTCGTGTGGCTCAAGCTACTGTTATGCCCCCGCCTACACATTAGTGTGCCGGTGGCAGGATAGGGTAGGGGGGGGGGAGGGAGAGGAAGGTCAGGGGCCGAGTTGGGCCGGGGCCGGGCGGGGTGGGGTGGGGGTGGGGGTGAGTTTGGTGTGATTCATGAATCACATTGCTCTTGATATGCCCTCTCTCTTCCTGTGTCTGTCTGTCTGTCTGTCTGTCTCTCTCTCTCTCTGTCTCTCTCTCTCTCTCTCTCTCTCTCTCGCTCGCTCGCTCGCATGTTCCTTTTCCTTCTGTTTTCAGAGAGAGAGAGAGAGAGGGGGGGGGGCAGATAGACAGAGACAGAGAAAGTCTCAGACACAGACACAGACAAAGACAGAAAGACAGAGAGAGAGACAGAGAAAAAGGCGCACACAGAGAAACTGAGACAGAGAGAGACACAGACACAGATGCAAAGACAGAGAGACAGAAAAAAAAGACAGAGACACAAACAAAGAGAGAGAGAGAGAGAGAGAGAGAGAGAGAGAGAGAGAGAGAGAGAGAGAGAGAGAGAGAGCAGTGAGATATGATATGATTTATTGCTCTAAAACGGTACAGCTTCGTAAGCAAGTCGGCGCGATGAACAATGCCACAAGACAATTAAACAAAGCAGCACGGAAAGTCCGACATGGAAACCATGGCAAACAATGTTTTTTTCCCCCTCTTGGCATCTGTCCCACAGTAATCGGTCCGTCATGCGAGTCTCAGGAACCCAGGCTGTCAGCCCAGGTAGAACTGGATCAGGCCGTGCAGCGTCCCCATCTCACGTGCTTGGATCTCGGCGTGTTGTGTACTGACAACACGTTTCCCTTTACGGAGACTGGCAAGTTTTGCACGTTCTTCTGTCAGCATGTTTTTGTCCGTCCTGCTTCACATACCAGAACACACATTTGCTGTCACCAGAGATAGCCGCACAAGAAAATTCCAGGACTAGATCGTCTGATTTGCACATGAGCACATCAGTCATCCGTAGCTCACTGGACTGTCACTTTTCGGAAGGATGTATTTCTGTCCTTGAACCTCTATCGTCTTTGCACAGACCTATCTGTGAGGGTAGCGACATAGCTTTTAACGACACTGGTACTGAAACTACCAACAGAACTGTCTATCATCAGATCGATGTCCGTGTCAAGCTGTGGAATGCTAGAGCTGTCACAGTCAGTCATGCCTGAACTTTCGTTGGTCTCGTTTGCTTGAAACACGTTAGACTGCGCTTCGTCCTCGTCTTGCTCGCTATCATTTTGGTTCGGCCGTGTTGTCAAAACGTAGTCCTGTGTATTTGGCGTTTCCGACTGTGTGTCAGGTAAGAACGGCGTATCCAGTGGCCGTGCCATGTCAAGCTCATGATCATGCCTCGTACTTGCCTGACTATGTTGTTGTCTGGCCCTTTCCCGGTCACGTCGAATCTGACAGGGTGGCTTTCTTCTGTAATATTGTACCCGTGTATTCCGATATAGGACAAGGTCCGCCACATTTGTTGACACTGGCGAGTTGGCAGGCTTGAGGCGTAAGACAACCACTGTGCTGTCTCCTTCTCCCGTCACTGTCCAACCCCTCACCGTGTTGTCCGTCAGCAGGGCACTCAGGCTCTCTTCTCCACCAGTCGCTGGCAGTCCAGTAACTGGCATGTTGACGATCAAATCAGCGAATTTGTTAGAGCTCCTCCGATGTGCGTCTTTTCGCGACGCTTCACGTCACGTGACCGAGAGCAGAAAGAGAGAGAGAGAGAGAGAGAGAGAGAGAGAGAGAGAAAGAGAGAGAGAGAGAGAGAGTGTGTGTGTGTGTGTGTGTGTGTGGGGTGTGTGTGTGTGTGTGTGTGAGGGACGGGCGCACGCCTCTACGATAAAAAAGAATTATCGGTGTCGGCAAAATATTTCTAAACGACAGAAAGCTACAAGTTAAAGTCGAAAATACGTACTCTGAAATTAAATAATTACATATGGGAATTCCACAGGGTTCTGTGATAGCTCCAATGTTGTTTAACATTGTACTCTGTAATCTTCCAAAACATAAAGCAAAAACATCACATATGTGCAGTATACTGACGATCTGTGCATATGGTGGATGAATACTTCAGTAACACAAATAGTTGGTTGACTGCAGGACCTGGATCAATAAGACAACTTGCCTGGGGTATGGTAGCAGGTCCTCGAGGAAGAGGTGGATGAGGGCGCTTCGGTTTAAAACCTTCTTTGCTCAGAGGGACAAGTGGGAATGGGTGACAGTGGGCAGGGAGAAATGGGGAAGTGAGGAAGTGAGCACTGCCAAAAAGCTGAAAAGTGAATACTGCTTGAAGATGAAAAGTGTTCAGCAAGGATTGAGGGGGAAGGAAGGAGAGAGTTGGAAGGGATGAGGGGGGGGGGGGTATAGAAGGAGAGGGCAGGGTGGGGAAGAAGAGAGAAATGGGTTAAGAGCAGAAGGACTGGGGGGGGGGGATAAAGTAAATAAAAATAGTAATAATAATGTTAAGAGACAAAATCAAGATAAGTAAGAACAAAGGGCTGTTATAGAGGAAAGTCAGTGTTTGATATTGATTCCATTTGGGTGGATAGTGCCAAGTTTGTGAATAAGGAGGGACTCTTGTTCTTTACGTCTTATAGAGGAAGATGAATTTTGCCAGACTGCAGCAATCTGCATGTGGGAGAGGTTGTGGCCGGAAGAACAGAAATGGTTTGCAATTGGTGTATTGTAACCGAGACGGACTGCTCGTAGGTGTTCTGTGAAACGGTCGTTGAGGGTTCTGTAGGTTTCTCCAACATACAGGAGGCCACAGAAGGAGCAAGAAAGAATGTAAACTACATTGCGGGACTGACAAGTGAAAGGGTTGCGTATGGAAATTTTGCCTGAGGGGCCACATATGGTTGTAGAAGAGTTTAGGTGAGGACAGGTTTTGCATTTGGGTTGCTTGCATGGAGAATTGCCAGGTGGTGAGACTGTGTTTGTGGACAATTTTGAATGCACAAGAAGATCTCTGAGGTTGGTGTCACGTTTGTAGGCAACTAGTGGAGGCTGGGTGAAAATGTGTTTCAGGGAAGGATCAGTCTGCAGAATGTGGTAGTTCTTCATAAGGATGTTTTTGATGGCGAGGTTGTGAGGATGGAAGGTGATAGCAAGAACAGGCCTGTCGTCTGATGAAGGAGTGATCTTTTGCTTAAGAGCAGTGTTTCTGGGAATTCTAGAGGCCCTTTGTAGGGCTTCTTGGCAAATGGGTTCAGGGTATCCACGTTCAAGGAAAAATGAGGTCATCAGGGTAGATTGTTTGGCGAAATCGTCATCATCGCTGCAGATGCGTCGCAAACGAAGTAGTTGAGAGAAAGGAATGCTTGTTTTGGTGGAAGCAGGGTGACTGGAGGAGTACAGAAGGTATGAATGCGAGTCGGTGGGTTTGTAATGAACAGATGTGGTGAGGTAGGGTGAGTTGGGACAGATAGAGATTTTGATGTCAAGGAAGGAAATGGTAGTCTGAGTGATTTCAAAAGTGAATCTAAGAGCTGGATGAAATCCACTGACGAAGTCAATGAAGTTTTTCAGATCTTGGATTGGACAGGAGGCTGCACCGAGGCAATCGTCAATGAAGCGACGGAAAAAGTCTGGGAAAGTGCCTGTGTATTGTGAGAAGATCTTTTCTTCAATGTAGCCAACAAACAGGCAGGCGTAGCCAGGACCCATCCTGGTGCCCATGGCAACGCCGCAATTCTGTTGGAAATGGTCAGCACCAAACTGAAAGTTGTTGAGTGTGAGAACAAGCTCAGCAAGACGGTGAAGAGTGGTGGTGGGTAGATTTCTGCTGTCTTTTGACAAGAAGTGTTTGAGGGCTGAAAGCCCTTCATGAATACTTCAGTAAGGAAAAAAATGCCTTTAAAGAGCATTTAATTACTAAAACAAAGAAAAAAAGAAAAACTTTACCAAAATAAATTAGGCAGTCTTGGTAGTTACATATTTCAAAATGAGAGAAAACATACGTGATGTTGTTTAACAATGGCGCCGAAACAAGCGATTTACCCTCTTTTAAAATGGATGTAGTCACACTTGACTACAAACCTTGAGTTAAATTTTTAGGAGTATATTTAACATCTAAATTAACGTGGAACTGAATTCAGTACCTTCTGAACAAAGCTAGCAAAATATCAAACTTTTAAAAAAAATTATCGGTAAACAAATCTGGTGTCAGGATGTAAACACTTTAAAACATGAAGCTACATCACTGATCCCATCGAAATTATGTTATGCACAAGAGGCTTTCTTCAGTGCCCCTAAACACCTGATACAAAAGCTGCAAAACATTGAAAATAAAGCCTATAAATTATGCCTTGGTGTTTCTTTCCATGCTTCAACTTACCGAACTTATAAGGAAATTAATATTTTACCGTTAGACGAACATAGAAAGCTAACACTTGCCACATATGTAATGAAGTGTTCAACGCTCATAGGTGTGAACGAAAATGAGATTGCTATAAAACCTGAATCTCATTATCCGAAAAGAGCTCAGACTATTTTGTCATATTCTACCATTGGTTCTTGTACACAAAATCTTTTGAAAGAGTCAACAGTTAGTTCTGAGACATTAGGGAAGGCGGCCTTGATTTATCCTCCAGCTTGGGAAATAAACAGGGCACATTTTGTTCTTGATCACACTGATGTGAGCAAAACTGACCAACCAAATATTTTCTTATTCTTTAAAGATGCATATACAAGAGAAACATCCCCGACATCTTAAAGTTTACACAGATGGTTCAGTACTGTCTAATAATCAGTCAGGTTCTGCTTTTGTTATACCATCACTAAAGGTGGAAAAGACATATTCCATCGGAAAAGGCAGATCAATATTCGTCGGCGAAATGATAGCCGTTATTACGGCGTTGTCACATTTGACTGACTTGCCACAATCAATATTTAAAGTAGTTATTTGTGTGGATTCAATGTCTGTTCTGCAAACCATAAAATTTCCAAATACCGTTTCGAACAACTTTCTTGTAAATGAAATATGCCATCTTCTTCATGTCTTGATATGTAAAGGAACTGATGTCTCCTTCTGTTGGATTCCATCGCATTGCGGTATTTGGGGTAAGGAGCTAGCTGATACATGCGCAAAGAGAGGAGCCAGAAATGAAAAGTGCGCCAAGGTATTGAATACATCCTTTTCTTTGCCTGAGGTCAATCAGTTATTAAAGCAAACCGCCTGGTGTCGATTCAGAAAACACTACAAAAATACGTTGCTTAGTGTGGCTGATAAAAACACTCATTCAATTAGTTGTGAACATGTAAACAGCATTCCTCATTTGCAAGTGAAAAATATGTACCAATACAGAAATTTTATTTCAATATTTTATAAATTAAAACTTTATGCCTTAAAAACTAAATATACAAACGAAGCAAAATGTATTTGCGGAGAACGAAGAATAACCAGCAAGCATCTGCTGTTTGACTGTTTACCTCTTCAAGCTCATTTACCACCATTATCAGACATGTCTTTGTGTGATGTCTTTTCAGATTTCAAGTTTGCCTTCAATGTTGTTTTCTCTTTAATTTGTAGTCCAGTTATGCATTTACATTAAGATCATTTGCAAGTATGTTGTAGCGATGCTTAGAGGGACATTTATATGCACTTAGATAACCACATTATGCATACACTTACATAGTCACAAACATTTATGCATATCTTTCTGTCTCTGTCTGTCTCTCTTTGTCTCTGTCTCTGCCTCTCTCTCTCACTCTCTCTTCGTCTAATATCACATATATGAACAGACGCAAAACTGAAGTACTACCACACACACAAAATCTCTCTCTCTCTGTCTCTCTCTGTCTCTGTCTCGCTCTCTCTCTCTGTATCCGTCTCTGTCTCTGTCTCTCGGTCTGTGTCTGTGTCTCTTCCTCTCTGTGTCTGTCTGTCTGTCTGTCTGTCTGTCTGTCTGTCTGTCTGTCTGTCTCTCTCTCTCTCTCTCTCTCTCTCTCTCTCTCTCTCTCTCTCTCTCTCTCTCTCTCAACAACAACAACAACAGACGTTCACTTACTGAATGCACATAGTATAAAACGGCGCGCTGTGCATTGAAATCTCACGGAGCGAGCGAGTGTTTGTAACCCACACTGTTGGCTGTTGGTCGTCCCCAAAGGCCGAGCACACGCTGCACTGTGCCAGACTGGCCCTTCAAGATACAGCTGAATGGTTTCTGCTTTATCATAGCAAAGCCGATTACACTAACGTCTTTTAGAGCCGTGAACACATAGCAGAAAAAAGCCCGTCCAAAAACCAATAAATGAATACAAAGATTGTCGTAACCCCTCCAACACCTCAAAGACACGGGCTACGTTGTCAACACACTCGCATGCACGCACGAACGCGCGCGGACACACACACACACACACACACACACACACAAAACACACACACACACACACACACACATGCACACACACACGAACACACATACGCACAGACACACAGACACACACACACACACACACACACACACACACACACACACACACACACACACACAGTACACACACGCGGGCGCGGGCGCACACGCACACACACACACACACACACACACACACACACACACACACATGCACATGCACATGCACGGACACACACTCACATACACCAACACCGACACACACACACACACACACACACACACACACACACACACACACACACACACCACACATGCATAATCATCTCCACCACTTCATATACAGGGGGCGGAATAGCTCAGTTGGTAGAGCGCCGGACTCGTAATCTTGGTGATACTGGGGTTGCGGGTTCTAATCTCCGCCGGGCCGTTTCGGTGCAGGGGGATTTTTTCCCTGGGAATTAACATTGGTTCTGACTCCATTTCCCATGCAGTCCTTCAAATGAGACTATAAACCGAGGTTGCCGATTAATAATAATCTTATTCAATAGACAAATCTGTACTCTCTGATTATGAGTAAAAACAAACAAGCAAACAAACAAAGATGCACACAATGCTATGAGGTCGCGATTTCCTGTAACCTTACTGGCTTGTACAAAACAGTGACCAAGTCCACAATCATTGTGAGGTCACAGCTTTCCTAAACCTGACTGACTTAAACAAAGCAGTGACAAAATCCACAATCATTGTGAGGTCACAGATTTCCTAAACCTGACTGGCTTAAACAAAGCAGTGACAAAGTCCATAGTCTATATCTTGCACATGACGTCAATAATCACAATCTAAATACGCATGGTTCTCAATATTTGATTGCGACACACACACACACACACACACACACACACACACACACACACACAGAGAGAGAGAGAGAGAGAGAGAGAGAGAGAGAGAGAGAGAGATAGGCATGCATCTATCACAGAGTGATGTACATAACTACACACACACACACACACACACACACACACACACACACACACACACACACACACACAATAGCCGTTCACACGGGCGATTTCAATGGCCAGTCTTAAAGTACAGAGATCCCTTGTTCTAGAGCAATCGCCTTGATCTAAAGTGTGATGCTAAGTGTCAGCCTGAGAGACATTCTAAGCCCCCTCCCCTCCCCTCCCCCCCCCCCCATCTCCCCCCTCCCAGAGCAGTTAAATCTGGTCATTAACTACCCGGATGCATTGATAGCTAGGTCCCCTCTCCTGCTCCCCCCACCCAACCCCTCACATTGCCACGCCCCTCCCCCCCATCCCCGAGCAGTGGGTCAGTAATGAAAACCAGACCTTGGTAAGTCAAGTGCTTGGCGTTCTCTCACGGTGTCAAAGCCGTGTCACGCCACAGTTATTCAATTCAGACTCAGGCAAAAGCTATATAAACTAAAGATATCAACTTCCACCCTCTCTCCTCCCTGGCATCCTCTGGTTCAGTCAAGGTGTTGCTGGGCCTCTCGGCCTTTGGGCCTGGCCACAATGATCATGATGTGAAGGTAGTGGACTTCTGTGGTTCTGTGTATCTGTTTTCATTAGTCTAGACAGAGAAGGTCTTAGTTGAATATTAGAATTCCTGGGAGTGTCTTTTATAATTTGTAGTCAAAATAATACGTGTGTGAATTCTAAAAGCCTGTTTATTGATAGAATGTTATATCTTATTCTGCCTCGTCCTATCCTATGTCGGGTATGTTTCAGAACGTGGATGTAGAAGTTTCTCTAACATTTCACACTGTCCTATCAACCTCACACTAGTTCACTTTCAGCCTCGTATCTCTGATCTCTCTCTCTCTCTCTCTCTCTCTCTCTCTCTCTCTCTCTCTCTCTCTCTCTCTCTCTAACGATAATAGTACTAGAAATCTTAGTCATTAGTCAGTTGCAGTGTTGATTTATTAACATCCCACAATTACCCGAGTAGATCCGCAAATCTTCTAGAAACATCCCAAAACACATGTGAGCACAAACTACTAGTGTGATAGCTGTACGACCCTCACAACACAATTCCTTTTGTGTGGTAGTTGTAGGACCCTCACAACACAATTCCTTTTGTGTGGTAGTTGTAGGACCCTCACAACACAATTCCTTTTGTGTGATAGTTGGTGGAAATGCGAGTCGTTCCTCCTCACCTCATCCTGCAGCCACGCGTGTTGACTCTACCTACACTGCTTTGGTGTAGGAGCTCTTCAGACCGTAGAGTTGTATCAAAGCCTGCTATGCATTATAGGTACATCGACATGGATGAATAATTGTCCATAAACCGTTTTTATTATTATTATTAATTGACATCGTAGAGAGATATTGTTGCAAAGTTCACAAAACTAATAGTTGTCAGACTTTTAAGTTCCTTACCATGCGGTAGGCTGCACGCGTGTCAGTGTGTTGTGCCATGACTCCGCACAGTGCGCGTCCACTGAACAGCGGTGTTGTTTGGGTTTAGTGACCCTACACACGCGCTACCAGTCAAGACGATCTCGGTCCCTTTGGGGTTGTGCAGTACTTCTCACAGGGACGGACAGGATGGACGTTGTCTTCAATTGATTTAGGTTACCTAACTTCCCAGTTTGTTACGAAGTCTATCATGCACTCCTGCTCACATCCCTGCTTGAAAGTCAGTGAAAATCACTGTTACAACTTTTCACTTAAACCTATAAATCATCACTTGTAACACTTTACATGATGCTAATTGTTCTTTTCCTTCCTCATTTTCATTACATGCCCCTCATTTTACAGTGCGTCACTGTCAAAATCGATGTGTTGGCTCTGTTCTTTTTTGCTAAGTACGTTCTACGTTATCCTTATTGCCAGTGCACTTACTATGTCCGCCACTGTCTTACTCTGAGTACAGTATATCATTTTTTTCCTACTTGCTGTGTGCCTCTATTGAGGGTTCAACTTCGCATAAATACTTTGTGTTTTATCTTGTGAAAATAAGCTGAACCTGATGTGTACAATCCAAGTGGTTTATTCATGCAGTGATTCGTGTAGTTGAGGAATATCTGTTAAAAAAAAAAGTCTCTCTTGTTAAACTTTGTAACATTTAACTTTGCGTTGACTCAGTTTCTCTAAAAAACATTCCTTCAAGTAACCAAGACATAACTTCAAACATACTTGCAGAGAGCAACGATAATCCACATACCTTTTAGGAAAACAATGGCTAGTAAAACATGCTGCTTGACAAGTTTGGTCAGACATTAAGTGTTTCAATTCGTTCGTATAAATACTATAAGTAAACGCAATCATCAACGTGACTCATTGGCTTTCAAAATACATTGATGTGTTTGTTTGTTTTGCATTTTCAATAACGGTTTATCAGTTATTTACTTCAAACACGTCTTAAAAAAAACAAGATGCGAAGCATATAATCGTACTCCCAGTTTTCCAAACCGCTTATAAACCGGCCAAGTGCTTTGTGAGATAAGAAATAAAGGCAAAATAACGGTTTTAACGGTTATTTAACCGATGTACACTTTTGAAACTGGTATTTTAGTCCTCTCTGGGCTAACGCCTGTGTACATACCAAATTTCATCCAAATCGGACAATATGTCAAGAATAACGGTTTTTAACGGTCAGATTTTGAAACACTACATGGAAGTGCCATTTGTGTGTGATTACCTTCTTATGTACAAAATTTCATTAAAACCCACCAATATATAAAAAATAACGGCAAAATAACGGTTTAACGGTTACATAACCGATATACACTTTTGAAACCGGTATTTTAGTCCTCACTGGGCTAAAGCCTGTGTACATACCAAATTTCATCCAAATCGGACAATATGTCAAGAATAACGGTTTTTAACGGTCAAATTTTGAAACACTATATAGAGGTGCCATTTGTGTGTGATAACCTCTCTATATACCAAATTTCATTAAAAGCCACCTATATATAAGAAATAACGGCAGAATAACGGTTTTTAACGGTTGTTTAATCCATTTTCAGCATTACATCACTTACATATGGACAGAGGCTCCGATTTGTCACAAGATCATCCAAACCGCTGATAAATTAGCCAAGTACTTTCTGAGATATTCCATAAAGAAGAAAAACCATTACAGGCCGTTACAACCGTTAGTAACGCCTATAACGGGGCAAACTAAAACATCAGGCATCATCCGTGACCCATAATTAACATACCTGCTAATTTTCATAAAAGTCGGCCAAGTACTTTCTGAGATATTCCATAAAGAAGAAAAACCGTTACAGGCCGTTACAGCCGTTAGTCACGGTTATAACGGTAAGCTAAAACATCGGACATTAATCGTGACCCATAATGAACATACCTACAAATTTTCAGAAAGATCGGCCAAGTACTTTTTGAGATATTCCATAAAGAAGAAAAACCGTTACAGGCCGTTACAGCCGTTAGTAACGGCTATAACGAGGTAAACTAAAACATCGGGCATCATCCGTGACCCATAATGAACGTACCTGCTCATTTTTACAAAGATTGGCCAAGTACTTTCTGAGATATTCCATAAAGAAGAAAAACCGTTACAGGCCGTTACAGCCGTTAGTAACGGCTATAACGAGGTAAACTAAAACATCAGGCATCATCCGTGACCCATAATGAACGTACCTGCTCATTTTTACAAAGATCGGCCAAGTACTTTCTGAGATATTCCATAAAGAAGAAAACCGTTACAGGCCGTTATAGTCGTTAGTAACGGCTATAGCGGTAAACTGAAACATCGGGCATCATCCGTGGCCCATAATGAACATACCTACAAATTTTCAGAAAGATCGGCCCAGTAGTTTTGTCTGGAGCGAGTGGAACACATTTTGACCACACACACACACACACACACACACACAACAGCATTTCTTCGTTCCCATTCTAAAGTACTCCCTGTTCTATAAGAACTGGGAGTACAAAAAGCATAAATAAATGCCAAGAAAGGAATTCTTTTGCTCAGTCGCGCATGTCACATTTCGTCGTTTAAATGACGTCAATATTCTTGTTAACAAGAAAATGTCAGCCCTCCTCCCACCCCAATAAACGGCTAGCCTCCTGTTGCCAGACAGCCGATCGCTCCGAATTAAGTTGAACATCCTGTCCGCAGTTGAAAAAATCAGGTACGCTTAGTGCCACTTTTCCACATGTCTTATTTTCATTTCATACTTTGCGGTGTCTGACATGTTCAGCCTATGATAAGAAACGTCGTTTGAATGAAAGCACCCAGTTCATACCTGTGAAGCGTTCTGATGTATGTATTGTCATTTATTGTTTATCCATCAGTCAAGCGTTCTTTTCCAACCTCCTGCCACTCTAACTTTTCAGTGGACTGGCACTTACATGATCCCCACTCTCACCCTCCCGCACCTACTCCCATAATCATAAGGCTGGCTAATAGGGTTTTGATGACCGGAGACTGAAATTGATCACTCAACATGTATGGTTGGCTAGGTGGTTTGACCATGCGTGTGTACAAACTGATAGCGTCCCTTTGGTTTGTGTGTGATGGTTGTTCTGTTTCCCTCTTTGCCACCTTGTTATCAGTCTTGCATCAGAATATCAATCAGAAACAGTTCACCTTCTCCTGAATGAACAGCGCTGATGCTGCTTCCCCAAGAATGGGTGTTGACTCATCCCCCGCACGTCTTTCATGTGTCATTGACATGCTAGCTCGTCTGGTAGCATCTTGTTTTGTCTGATTAGTCTTGTCTGCAATATTCAAATTCAGTGATAAGAATAATGCTTCAGTTCTTAACGTACCACGTTATATCATCAGTCTAGTTACCGTTCATATGTAAACAGAAACAGCTGCCAATTATGCTACTGACATACAATTCAAACGCCCACGTGCGTACGTAATGAATATTCCTGTAAGGTCGGTGTAGTCTCTGTTCGTTTATTGTCATTATTCATGGTCCACCTCCCTTTTCCTTGATCCACGGTCGGTTTATTATGGCACACTACTGGGCGCTGACAACCCACTGTACATAATCCTACTTCTCCACCAACTGCTATCACTCCTAGCGGCACATTACGCCTCGTTGACTTCACAATACTACTGCCATGGCTGCTACTACTACTGCTACTACTATACGGCGCAAATGCCGCAGGACCAAGTGCTACGGTCCAGAATCTTGCCTGCCTCAGAATATATTGTTCCATTACACAGTTTGTTTTTGAGAGTCAAGCGCTGGCAGCTCGCTGGCTGGTAATTCATGCTTCCGTGCAGGCCATTCTAAACTCTTCTTACACAATAAACAAGTAGGGTAACTCTTGCTTCCACACGAAAACCTAATTCAGAGTGCGGGAGCAAGAGTTGTCCTACTTGTTTATTGTTTACTCTTCCCTGCTTCATTTCATGTTCAATTTCGTTTAAAATTAAATCAAGGTTACTTACATTTGTTTCTGTCCGTCTTTGTGTTTGTCTTTTGATCTCCCTTGAATCCTTGGGTGGATCCTCAAGCGTAGGCTCAAAGATTGGCCTCTACATTTTATACTGTTTGCATAATTTCTTTAGTTTTTCAGCAGCTTTTTTTCCTCCCCACACTTTCGTTTGGTTTTATTACTACCCTTTGCTGGCTGCTTTGGGGGTGCTGTTGGATTCTTTTTTGAACCCTTGGTGGTGAGAACACCACAGTATTATGGACTTGGTGGGTCTCTATTTGACGCCAGGAGCACAGACACAACCAGCCGTGGCTCCCTAATGAGTTCGATCCAGCGGACGATAGGTCTAGGAGCAGGCAATACAAGTACATCTGCCTTCGAGAGGAATTATTATGGTTCCCTCATGCAGCTAGTAAAGAGTTTTCATATTTAAAATAATTTCTTAATTTTATGTTTCCATTTTCTTCATCTTCAACCCCTCCTACCTAAAGTTCAAATCTTTGCCAAGTCATTACTGTGATGACGAATGGGTTGTTGGCCTGCGCTTGTTTTCCCCCATTATTAAATTCTTTGTATTTGTCTGACTTTATTCAAGTTTAAAAGGCTGCGCCAGTATGGAATAAAAGTTACTCTGAGTTAGGTTTTCTTGTAGGAGCAAGGGTTGCCCTACGTGTTTACTGTTCCCTGCCTCATTTCATGTTCAATATTTGTTTCTTCTTGCACAGCAGTATACATGAGAGTTATGCGCTGGAGGCTCTCCTGCTGGTAATATATCTCCTTCGAGCCAGCTGATTGTGAACTTTACGAAACTACGTACTATAATTACATTACTCAACATTGTATATGAGAGTTATGTGCTGGTTGAACTCTCCTGCTGGTAATACACCAGGCCCATTGTCACCGTTCAGATGCTTTCTTGTGTGCCGATCACTGCCATATCCACTCTTCACCCCCCGTCCTCCCCTCCATTCATCAAGGACCACATTAATCGTAATATTTTCGAAGTACTTTTGTTTTGTTCA
>CM065729.1:5528093-5538093 GCA_033310375.1 Conus canariensis
AGAGAGAGAGAGAGACTGACAGAGAGAGGGAGTGGGGACACACACACACACACACACACACGCACGCACGCACGCACGCACTCACTCACTCGCAAACTCGCCCATGCTCTCATGGCGCCAACAAAATCACAACGATAAAAAGAGAATGAAAACCACAGAAACACAAAAATCTTGGCTACCATCTATCTTTTATTCCATATGGAATGAAAGCATACATTCAAGAGAAACCGTATATGTACAGGAACCACCAGAATAATAATATCAGGACATTCGTCAAGACCTGCAGCCTGGACAAAATAATGGGTTCACTGCTTTGTACTTTATGTCATGCCGAAAACAGTCTCTAAGTACGTACATAAAAAAACTTTTTAAAAACCCCTTCATTTCACTTCCTGGATAAAATTTTGTTCTTTGCGGGGAGGGGGGTGGGGTGGGGGAGGGAATGGGGGTATTGAGGGATGAGGAGATGGGGGGAAGGGTGTGAGGAGGAATAAAAATGTTCGGTCAGGGCTGTGTTGGTCTCCCCCTCCCTCCCCCGCCACCCTTACCCACACCTTCCAGACATGGAGACCCCGCCACCCTTACCCACACCTTCCAGACATGGAGACCATTTTCGATGGAATCATTTTGAGCCGTGATTTATTGCAACTACTGAAAAGGTAATCTGTTGAAGAATGCTTCTGAAGTTCACAGCACATTTTTGGAGATCTGCCTCCGTCTACGGCCAGTATTTCTAAGTAGATCAGACGGTTTAGGTCTGGCTAAACGTTTGTAGACGATGGCCTTCGTGCTGGACTGGAAACGGGCACTGGTCCAGAAAACGCTGGTTTGGTGGAGTCCCCAATAAACGATGCTCGGAAATACTGGTCATGGGGGACAACTTGCTTTGAAGTGCTGAACAGTCCGAGTGAAGACTGCTCATGTTGATGGAATGTCTGTCACAGTCTTATTCTGGTTGCTCCACCTTCACTGGGGATTGAGTGTCGAGAAGCAGAGAGCACAGGGCTGTCTATTACTTCAATGACATCGTCACCAACAAAACGGCGTCTCGCCATTAAAGCTGAGGGCATTGCAAGGCCCTGAGCATCAAGCAAGCCGCACAGCAGGGAAAAGGCACAGTACACGTGTTTCAGCCACGTGTTCTTCCATTACAGATCAGAAACAGTAGTTTGTCCCTCCACCGAAATATTTCGGTACACATCTTTCGAGAAGGACTCAAGAATCACCTGTACTGAAACACGTGATACAATGAACATCACACAGGAAAATATCACTCGCGTTCTGCTTGACTGCCAGGGCGTGAGAAAACTTTGCAAAAGTCGGGTACTCTATAATCTGAGTGACAGGAAGGTGGGGACGGGGGGCGGGGAAGGGGGGGTGCACCTGTATACTACGAAAATCTGACAGAGGGACGTTTTACCAATATGACCTCTAGATGAAGCAACAGATGGTAGTATGGGTCTTCCCATGTGAAAACACACCGGTGGAATTCAACACAAACAGGGGTGTGTTATAAAAAAAAAAAAACGGCGGTAAGATTCGGCCATGTCGCCACTACCACAGCACGTTTTGAGGATAGAGAAACGATCACAGTCGATTGGAACATCAATCCTTCTGTGCCTTTAGTCTTTCTGGCATGGCGCAAACCACTTCCCCAAACATATGTCCGTGGTGACCTGATCCACCAAGACAATGCCAGCTTCAGCACGGACCTGCTCGCCAAAACTAACGTCCAGTTGGTCACCTTCCTATTACATTACCCCGCCATAGCCCCTGTGACTGGTTCTTGCTCTCTCTCTCTTCAAGCGACAGTTGAAAGGAACACGGTTTCAAAAGAGCTGAAGATAAGCAGAGCATTCTTCGAGGGCGTCATCTTTGGCCTGCCCAGGTCAACATTACTGGGTGTCATGGCCAGTTTGTTAGAGAGGATGGTAAAGTGCGTGAGGGCTGAAGGGAATACATAAAAAGACCTTACAACAGTCGTATTATTTTAAGTGTTCATGGAAAGCCAGGTTGCAAGACTTAACGAATGACCCTCGTCCCAAACCAGCTTTTGTTTTGGTAACCACATCCACGCCTGAAAGTAAATTCAAAACCAGCACTGTGTATAAAACCACCATCGTGTACAAAATCACAGCAAATAAGCGAAAATGATCGCTGGCTGGCTTTTCTTTTTGGTAGGAAATAAACTGTCTCCTGAAGAACCATTTTAAAATGATCCCCAATAAGCTATGATTTTCATCTCAGAGATTCTTTTTTGTAACACTTTTCAGCAGCTACCAACCCCAGCTGACAATCTGTTCAGTAAAATTTATTAGCTGCAAATTCCATTTGGCAGTCATCAGATATCAACTCCATCTCACAAGCTATTGAAATAACTTGCATTAGATATCAACTCCATCTGACAGTCTATTGTAATAACTTTCATTCGATATCAACTCCATCCCGCAGTCTACTGTAATAATTTTCATTGGATTCAACTCTATCTGACAGTCCATCGTAATAACTGTCATTATATATCAACTACATTTCACAGTGTGTAAGGTAATAGTTTTCACTAGATTTTGACTCCACCTCAGTCTGCTTTTTATGTATTTCGTCTGATGCGAACTTCATTAGTCAATACGATGTACTATCTTTCACCATATGAAAATAATATCTCCTAGTCCATTGTGAAAATTTTCACTAGATATCAGGTCCATCTCAGAGTCTGTTGAACAATTTTCTCCAGCTGGCAATGCCATCGTTCGATCTTTTGGAATCATACCCAGCAACTCTTTACTCGATCCCAGCGTTCTGTGAAAGAAATCTCGCCGTCTGCCCCCCCCCCCCCCCCCCCCCCCCCCCCCGGTGACATTTTTTGCCAGCAGATGTTAATACAGATGTTACTATCTGTTTTCCGTTTTGTAATGCCAGACGGATTTAGCTTTTCTTTTCACTCTCATCTCTAACTTTAGGTAAGCGTAAACTATTGGAGCTGAAATTTGCAGAGCGTTGTAGCAACAGAAATTGACGAGAGGGATGGAGAAGAGGCGTGGTGGTAGGGATTATTCTCCTTTTTCAAATAACAGCCTGATACAAAAATCTTTACAATGTCATCACTATCTTCACACAAAAAAAAATCAACAACATTTATTTAGGACTGCATAAGATCAGCAACATTTTCTTCATACACCAGAAAGCTGCACACAGAAGCAAAATACCTCAAGACAGGATGGATGAAATCTCAACCTATTTGAACTGTAGTGTAAAATTTCATAACCATACAGTACCAGTCAGTGAGATAGAAAACTAAAAAAACCTAAGCTCATAAAAGAAGGTACTAAAAGAAGGAGGAAACCTGGCATGACACAGCGAAGTGCATGGCACCAGGGGAAAAAACAGGGAAAGAACAATACGACAGCTGATGCGTGAGCTGAGCCGAAATTCTGTGTTTAGGATTTCTGGTTAGATTTTCACTCGGACCCACATTCTTGCAAGTTTGAGTTTTTCGGTCCGCCTTACTGGACCTGTTGTCCGCCTTACTGGACCTGTTGTCGGCCTTACTGGACCTGTTGTCCACCTTACTGGACCTGTTGTCTACCTTACTGGTCCAGTTATCCACATTACTGGACCTGTTGTCCGCCTTACTGGACCTGTTCTCCACCTTACTGCTTACTGGACCTGTTATCCACCTTACTGGTCCTGTTGTCCTCCTTACTGGACCTGTTGTCCACCTTACTGGACCTGTTGTCCACATTACTGGACCTGTTGTCCACCTTACTGGACCTGTTGTCTATCTTACTGGTCCTGTTATCCACCTTACTGGACCTGTTGTCCACCTTACTGGACCTGTTGTCTATCTTACTGGACCTGTTATCCACCTTACTGGTCCTTTTTATCCTCCTTACTGGACCTGTTGTCTACCTTACTGGTCCTGTTATCCACCTTACTGGACCTGTTGTCCACCTTACTGGACCTGTTGTCTATCTTATTGAACCTGTTGTCTACCTTACTGAACCTGTTGTCTACCTTACTGGACCTGTTGCCCACCGTACTGGACCTGTTATCCACATTACTGGACCTGTTACTCACCTTACTAGAGCTGTTATCCACCTTACTGGAGTTATTATCCACCTTACTGGACCTGTTGTCCACCTTACTGGAGCTGTTGTCCGCCTTACTGGAGCTGTTGTGAGACTGTGGTTAAGAGAACTATGTTGACATCATCACCATAACCTGGCCCTGTTGACGTTATCACCACTGCCTGCCCCTGTCCCAACAAGAGCTTGAAAACGTATCAAAACATGTGAAAGCTATGAGAGTCTGGGTCTGAAAAGAACAAGAGCAAGGGTACTGCCAAACATTGTCAAAGTATCCCCTACCATGATAACTGGAATTCAAAGAAGAATTAATCTGACAGAGTGAAAATTAATTTGTTGAACTAATTTACACAACACTTCAGTCTAAAACCGACACCAGAGGAAGGCAAAAAAGATGAAGAAGTCTACATAATGAAGTAAAATGTAAGCGCACGAAGAATACGAATCAAGTAAAAACATCAAAGTATAATGAATGCATATCACTGTGACATCGTATATATATATATATATATATATATATATATATATATATATATATATATATATATATTTCCATTCATATGACCTTATTCTATGTACACAATTATTAAAACATGATTCAACATTTTTTTTAAAAACATAACTGAACTACCAGAGGACCAACATACATACGTGTTGTGTATCTAAAATGTTATACAGAGAATGTGCTGCACAGCTGCAATTTACATTATAAATGAAATTAAGCAATCAGTGGAAACCTTGTATAAATGTGAAACTGCAAGCAGTTCCTTACTAATCTGGTGACATAAGACAGATAGTTCCTAACTAGCCTGGTGAGACTACATACAACCAGCACCATAACAGATTTATAATCTGATAAACTGTAAACACACAACTAACAGGCCAGGAAATCGTGAGAGCGCAATGCAGACATAACCTAGCGAAATGTAAACATACACTACCTTACTAACTTCGTGCCAAGTGAACATGGAAACATCACTTCACTAATCCAGTGAAAGTTATTGTGGACAGCATATATAACTTAGGAAGATGTAAATGTGCTAAGGTTTAACAAACCTAGTTAAGTCTAAAGATACATGGCAAATATCACCGATAGAAATTTCAATATACATACATATTTTCCTAGCCTACGGAAATGTGAACAAACTATTAATACCAGAACGGGTAAAATGTAACCGTATAATGAATACCCAAAATATTGAAATCTCAGCATATAATGAATACGGAAGCATATGAAAGGCAGAGATGCAATGCATCCCTTTCTGACCAAGTAAAATCTTAGCATGCACTGAATACCTTGCATACCTTGTGCTTTCCCAGCTAACCTTATAACATGTGAAATTAGAATGAATACCTGGCCAGTCAGAGTATAAGGATGCACTAAGAACATTCTGACTTTGTAAAATGTAAACACACAATGGCCATCTAGCCAAGTGAAATATAAACACCAAGTTCCTTTCTAACGTAATGAAGTGTCTCAAGTGTATGTTACTAAGCTACCTTTGCGTATGAAGAGAGTATGAGTACCTTACTAACCTAGTGAAACCTAAACATCACAGTTCCGTTAATGACCATAGACTGCCAAAGCTAATGGAATGACTCTGTGTGACTTCTTAACAAACCTAGTAAAATGTAAACTGTGAGTGCCTAACCAAGTTAATAAAATGTAAATATGTGCATCCCTTACTAAACTAACCAAATTCAAACATACAGTGATCGTCTTTCTAAACTAGTCAATCGTGAAACATGTAACAAATACTTCATTAGGTGAAAAATACGATTGGACCTATGCGAAAACAGAAAAGAAAGAGAAACATCCAGACCAAACCAAACATGTTGAAGATCAAAACAACAAGTATCCATTGCTTTTAAACGAAAATATACAAAGGATGTCTCATCCGCTGAAATGTAATCATTTACTAAATAACATCATTGGTGATATACATATGATAGGAGTACATTTCATTGTTGAATGTAAACAAGCTGTTACCATGTACACCAATGAAATGTAAGCATGCAACAAATACTTCACCTGTTGAGTGCAAACATGCGCTGAATATATGTGTATATAAATGTAACATTACAATGCATATAGAACCTAGCCAAACATTTGGCGATCGATTGATAACTACATTACTGAAACAGAATTCGGTGGTTGACAGCCGCGCCGAGCGGACGCGTTCTACCTGCGCTCCAACCACGCCGAATGTGAACTGTATTCGCGTACAGATTTCCCCTCGCTGTGCGGTTCTTATGTGTTTAGACTGTAGCCGTGTCGAAATCTTTTTCAAAATATATGTAAAATTTTCTATAATGGAGCAAGGGAGATGTGATTTTAATTGCAAAGGACTTCCCCGGGCAAAGTAACATCAGAAATGGTAAAAGATAGAGTCTTGATGGTCTCAGTCATACACGATAAATACGATTTCTACTTAGCAAACATCTGTGCTTCTAATGATAGTGCTGAAAAGCTGGCCTTTTTCAATGTATTGCAAGAAAAATGTAAGAACTACAGTGATAAAAACTTATCCTCTTTGGTGATTTTAACCGTGTTCGTTGCAACGCTATTGATATAGTATCAGACAAGCTCTCATCGTGAAAATGAAGTATGGGATTTCAACAAGATGACAATAGAACTAGAATTATGTGATGCTTGGAGAGTATTTCACGCTAATGAAGATGACTAAACATGGCACAGGCACAGTCCATTTACAGCCCGTAGACTTGACTATTGCTTTATAACAGAAGACATATTACGAGATTGTATATCATGAACATTTGACTGTTCCCAACTCTGATCATAAAGCTATGATAATTGAATTTAACTAGTCTGAATTTATACGCGGTCCAAGTTATTGGAAATTTAACAATAGCTATCTAAAAAAAAACCATGATTTTGTACATCGCATGAATACTTTGTTGGACAACCAGCTTAACATTGATGGTAACAAGAACTTTTCTAATATCGATAAATGGGAAATGCTGAAAACTGAAATAAGAAATTTTTTGGTAGCGAATTTGGAAAAGAATTATCATGCCAAAGGAAAAGTGATTCTCTAAAGTTAGACCTACATATCTCAGAAACTGAAAAAAAGCTTAGTAAAGATCCTACAAACGAAGAGATGCAAGCCACGTATATGCATTTAAAGCTTGAATTAGAATTAAAGCAACTAAATGACGCAAAGGGCGCACAGATAAGATCCACCAGAGTTAAATGGATCGAAGATGGGGAACGCAATACGAAGTATTTATGTAATTTAGAAAAAAGTTCCTCAGAGAGTGCAACCTTGTTGTGGTTGAGGGGCTTGCGTGTCTCTATGACCCCGAGAGCTATGCTGGCAGGAGATCCGTCTCCTGGTAGGGCCACCCAAGCCAGACAGGTCAAAGGGTAGAGACCAGACGAATAGCACTCACTGGCCCTCCAGGTTGGGGGTTTGAATTGGGCTAACAACCTGATCCTGTAAAAACTAGCCTGTTACAGAAACCGCAACAACAATATCTGAAAACAACATTGCTGAGGAAAAGCCCTCTCTGGTAGAGCCCATAACGTGAGCTGGTGAAAGCCTTCGGGAAGCCAGTGCGCCGACTACTCTTCTGACGACCAAAACCAAGACCAGGATAGGGACCTGGAACATCCGAACCCTGTATGAGACCGGAAAAAGTGCGTAAGTGAGT
This sequence comes from Conus canariensis, assembly GCA_033310375.1. Taxonomy (NCBI): domain Eukaryota; kingdom Metazoa; phylum Mollusca; class Gastropoda; order Neogastropoda; family Conidae; genus Conus; species Conus canariensis. Next base: position 5,535,851 of record CM065729.1, read on the forward strand.
AGAGAGATGCATAAATACAATCTGAAGATACTTGGCCTGTGCGAGACAAGATGGACAGGAACAGGATAGACAAGACTTATGAGCGGAGACACCATCATCTACTCTGGACAAGAAGAAGGCCAGCCACACATGCACGGAGTAGCGCTGATGTTGACACCCGAGGCAATGCGAGCACTGCTGTCCTGGGAATCAGTGTCACCAAGGATCCTCACTGCAAGGTTCAACTCAAAGGGCAAGAAAGTCACAATCCTACAGTGCTACGCTCCAACAAACATGGCAGATATAGAGGTCAAAGAAGAATTCTATGAGCAAATCCAAGCAACCCTGGACAAAACACCAAGGAGAGACTTGAAGATCCTCATGGGAGACCTGAGTGCAAAAGTGGGATCAGACAACACAGACAGAGAACTCATCATGGGTAGACACGGTGTTGGAGAGCAGAATGAAAATGGCGACCTCTTCACAGAGCTATGTACCTTTAACAACCTGGTGATTGGAGGCACTCTATTTCCCCATAAGACCATTCACAAGACCACATGGATTTCCTCTCACACAAGCAGCGAAATGCACAAGAGAAGCTATGTCGTGTCGCAGAAGAAACTGAAAAGACTGGGCTCCAAATCAACATCGGGAAGACATAGGTCAAGAGGGTGAACAACAAACAGCAAGACCCAGTGCGACTTCACCAAGAAGACATCAAGGAAATTGACAAGTTTGTTTACCTGGGCAGTGTAGTCAGTAAAAATGGGGGGGACAGACGAAGACATCAAATGCCGAATCAACAAAGCAACACACGCCTTCAACACCCTGCGCCAGATCTGGAGATAAACAGCCCTCTCACTCTGCAACAAGATCCGGATTTTCAACACAAACGTGAAGTCTGTTCTTCTCTATGGTTCAGAAACGTGGTGGGTAACCAAGACCAACACCAACAAGCTACAGACATTCATCAATAGATGTCTCAGAAACATCCTCAACTTCAAATGGCCGGAAGTCATCTCCAACGAACAACTGTGGGACAGGAGGAGACAAGTCTCAATTGAAACTGAGATAAAGAAACGGAAATGGGGATGGATCGGCCACACGCTACGGAAGCCTGTATCCAACGTAACCAGGCAGGCTCTGGATTGGAATCCACAAGGAAAGCGGAAAGTGGGTCGACCAAAACAGACTTGGCACAGGAGTGTCGCTGAGGTGAAGGCCGCCGGAATGACGTGGGCCAAGGTAAGGAGGACCTGCCAAAATTGCGTGCAGTGGAGGAGTGTCATCGCAGCCCTATGTTCCTCAAGGAATCAAGAGGCATAAGTCAAGTAAGTCAAGAAAAGGTTAGGGGAAAACGAAAATTCATCGCAAGGTTGCTAGAGAATGGAGAAGTATTAACTACACAAAATGATATTTTACAAGAACAAGTTTCTTTTTATAAAAACCTGTTTAGTCAAACTACGCTAGTGGAAAATGTTATAGAAGAGACTAATAAATGTATAGAGGCAGAAGTTTTTCCACGTATAGAAAAGAATGATGCTGCCTTATGTGAAGGACATGTTACCTTGGAGGAAACAACAAATGCTCTTAGAAAGCTAGGTAATGGTTCAGCACCAGGGTGCGACGGAATCACAGTAGAATTCTTAAAATTCTTCTGGGTCAAACTGGGCAAATTTATCAGAAGTTCCTTTTATCGAATCTTTTCATACAGAAGAAAGATCTTACACCGAAAGACAAAGAATTATTACTTTATTACACAAAGGTAAAGATTTAGAAAGGGATCAGTAAACTAACTGGAGACCAATAACGTTGACTAATACAGATTACAACATTCTAGCAAAAACTTCTTTTGCTGAAAGACTGAGCAAAGTTGTTCATAAGTTAAGTAACAACGACCTGGTCGGATATCTTAAAGAAAGAAATATTGCAACGATCATAAGATCAATGAACGATGTAATAAACTACTTTAACAAGCGCAATGAAGCTGGATATCTACTTGCTGTCGATTTCTCCAAAGCTTTCGACTCGATATCTAGAAAATTTTTGTTACATTCGTTTGATATTTTTGGTTTTGGTTCCGACTTTAAAAGGTAGGTGTACGTTTTAAACAATGGTAGCTCTAGTAGTATCAATCATGGAGGCTGGATTTCTGAACCTTTAGATGTTTCATGCGGTATTAGACAAGGATGTCCTTTCTCACCCCTGGCGTTTGTATCGGCTGTTGACCTGCTTGCTATCAAAATTAGAAACAGTGCCATAGA
>CM065729.1:5543093-5548093 GCA_033310375.1 Conus canariensis
CTTCGTTATCCTCTTCCTCAATGTCTGAACCTTCCGTTTGTAGCATTTCAAGAACTTCAGGAATGCTAAAACGTTGCAGACGGGCGCGACTTTGCTCCGACACATTCGCAGACAAACTTGATTGAGACGCCCATGTTTCACACGCGATGCAAATTGGCAAGTCATGTGAGTTGTTGTGGTCAAGACGCAAAGTGGGTGATGGGGTACCGCGAAACCACTGGGCAGGCGAAGACAGGAATGCTGACGATACTATTTATACCTTGTTGCGGTGTACCGATCACGCTATCGCCGCATGAAAAATCTGTCAAGACGGAAACGTTGATAGCGTTTGTTCGTACGGAAGCGTAACGTCATCAGAAAACGCTGTAGCGTCTGTAAGACCCTCGATTTCAATTTTTTTTTGCAAACACTGACTGACAGACTGAAACCACTTACTGTCAGATTAACATATTGTTGTTCTGACATTTAAAATCCTTAATAAATTAATGAGAAAGCAAAATGATACCAATAACATTTGAATTGCATAAAAATCATAAAGGAAACCTAACTGGGAAACATTTAACATTTATAAGTAAAATAATGGAATCAGAATTTGTAATAACAAATTACATCTTAACTGTACTGGATATTAAATCTCTCTCTCTCACTCTCTCTCTCAGACCACCACCAAAACACACACACACACACACAACACACACACACACACACACACACACACACACACACAAGACCCACACTTCCCCTTCCGCCTACTCACATGTATTCGTGCACGCACATATTCGCACTCACAGACAAACAAATAAAAACATCTCTCTCTCTCTCTCTCTCTCTCTCTCTCTCTCTCTCTCTCTCTCTCTCTCAGTCATCTTACATTTGCTGAAATGCGCAGGTGTATGGAACCCTATTGCAGACAAGGAGAAGGAAACTGCAACCAGAGAGAAGCTACATTCATCTACAATCTTAATAAAAAAAGAAACAAAAGTATTTTGTACAAAGAGGCGTTTCTCAGTCGAAGGTGCAAAAAGTAGTAAAAAGAAAAATGAAATAATAAGAAAAAGATAACAAATGAAAAGTATCTTCAGTCCCAGTAAATCATCCATCCACGCAAGAGCTTTATTCATGGGCAGTTAGTTGTCTTTGAAGTTTTCTCTTAAGTCGTTATAGCACTGGTGACAGAGTACGTAACTTCTTGCATTACGTCCACATGTACTGCACTCTTTCTCGCAGTGGACTGTTCGACAGCCCCGAAACAAATTGTTGACTGTTTTATTTTGGGTGGAAATGTTCCCTTCAAGCATGGAGACCCGTTTTTCAAGCACTTTTCTTTGCATTTCCGCAGTCAAGGCTACAAAATGTTCATTGGCCTTCATGTCACTAAAGCACTTTCCAGACAAGATTTGCAGCAACTTCTCAATGAACTCCGTGACCTTGTATTGCTCGCATAGCCGAAGGTAAAGAAGTGCACTGCTCACACCGACCTTGGAACTATCCAAGTTCCACGCGTCGCCAGCAAGACTCAGCCGAGAGCTTATGTAAGATTCGCACTTGACACGAATATGCTGGCACTGGAAATAATCAGCCAGTGGAAACACGTGCATCAGTGTGGCGTCATCTGCAGACATACATGGAAGAACCCATAAGCACGTGCGCCTGCACGCACCCATGCACGCACATGCACGACCAACCGCGCGCGCATGCACACACACACAAAGTATGTATGTGCTTTTTATACATACATTCATATCTATCTATCTATCTATAGACATCTATTTCTCTCTCTCTCTATCTCTCTCTCTCTATATATATATATATTTATATATATATATATAGAGAGAGAGAGAGAGAGAGAGAGAATGCTGAACAATTAAGTAGTGGGGGAAAACAAGTGCAGGTTAACAATTCTTCAGTCATTATAATAATGACTTGGCAAAGATTTAAACTTAAAAAAAAAAAAATTGAAGATTAAGAAAATGGGGGGAATATATTCTAAATATGAGAAACCCTTCACTAGCTGCCTGTGGGAACCATTGCAATCCTTCTCAAAGGCACTTTTATTTGTATTGCCTGCTCCTAGGCCTTTCGTCCACTGGATCGGACTCATCAGGGAGACACGGCTGATTGTGTCTGTACTCTTGGTGTCAAATAGCGACACACCACAGTCCATAATTCTGTGGTGTTCTCACCACCAAGGGTTCAAAAAAGAATCCAACACCCCCAAAGCAGCCAGCGAAGGGTAGTAAAATGGAACAAAACAAAAGTGTGGAGAGGAAAAAAGTTGCTGAAAAACTAAAAGCATTATTCGAACAGTATAAAATGTAGGGAAAAATCTTTGAGCCTATGCTTGAGGATCCATTCAAGGATGCAAGGGAGATCAAAAGATACGGAACAGTCTGAGTGGTCAGCTCTGCTGTTCAATAACCCAAGCATTGTGAGTGGCTAAGAATTGTAAAGAGCAACCTTTACTTGGATCTCCTAAAAGATGCAATCTCCCACTGATTGACCAAACAATAGAATGCTGAACAATTAAGTAGTGGGGGAAAACAAGTGCAGGTTAACAATTCTTCAGTCGTTATAATAATGACTTGGCAAAGATTTGAACTTAAAAAAAATAAAATAAAAATGGAAGATTATGAAAATGGGGTGAATATATTCTAAATATGAGAAACCCTTCACTAGCTGCCTGAGGGAACCATTGCAATCCCTCTCGAAGGCACTTTTATTTGTATTGCCTGCTCCTAGGCCTTTCGTCCGCTGGATCGGACTCATCAGGGAGACACGGCTGATTGTGTCTGTGCTCTTGGTGTCAAATAGAGACACACCACAGTCCATAATTCTGTGGTGTTCTCACCACCAAGGGTTAAAAAATGAATCCAACAACACCCCCAAAGCAGCCAGCGAAGGGTAGTAAAATGGAACAAAACAAAAGTGTGGAGAGGAAAAATATATATATATATATATCATCCCTCTCCCTATGTGAGTATATATATATATATATATATATATATATATATATAAATATAATATTGAACAATTAAGTAGTGGGGGAAAACAAGTGCAGGTTAACAATTCTTCCATCATTATAGTAATGACTTGGCAAAGATTTGAAATTTTATAAAGAGAAAAAAACATGTTTTTTGAAGATGAAGAAAATGTATATCATAAATATAAAAACCCTTCACTAGCTGCTAGAGGGAACCATCGCAATCCCTCCCGAAGACAGATTTATATGTATTGCCTGCTCCTAGGCCTTTCGTCCGCTGGATCAGACTCATCAGGAAGACACGGCTGATTGTGTCTGTGCTGTTGGCGTCAGATAGAGACACACCACAATCTGTAATTCTGTGGTGTTTTCACCACCAACGGTTCAAAAACGAATCCAAGAGCACCCCCAAAGCAGCCAGCGAAAGGTATTAAATAAAACAAAACGAAAGTACACACACACACATTACACAAGTTAGTTGATGATCTTTTCTTATAAGGCCAAATTGTATGAAATTCTAGCTTTTGACACAAGTGTTTTTTCTCATTCTCCTCTCTCTCTCTCTCTCTCTCTCTCTCTCTCTCTCTCTCTCTCTCATGTGTGTGTGTGTGCATGCATACATGTGTGTGTATTACTTTTGTTCTCTCAATATTTAGATTATGACTTCAGCTTTCTTTATCTTTGTTTTATCCAGGCACACTCCACTGTTAAGGACTAGAGGCCTCAAGAATCAAAATATTGTCATTGCCATCATCATTGTCTGTCTGTCTGTCTGTCTCTCTCTCTGTATGTCTATCCATCTATCACACACACACACACACACTATATATATATATATTCAATTATAAACAAAGCTTGCTCTTATGTCTTAGACTGAAGAAATAGGGGGAGATAAGCATTCATATCTGCAGTGGTAGATAATTCTGCCTAACTAACAGTATGTGCTTGAGTGGGTGAATGGGGAATAATAAAATAAATGCTTCTCAAAATGAGCCTTCAGCAAGCTTATATTCTCCAAGGGGGAGACAATCTCCAACGGGGAGGAAACTCACTAACATATAACTCCTGGTCAGATACCGATATTTCGAAACCTGATTGTTTCTCCTCAGTGACCGCGGAAAGTGGTAATTTGACTCCTCTGCCTTTTCGGTTTTAAGAAGAATGCTATCCCCGAAAAAGGCTGGTGTGCAATACCGTAGTATGTTTGTTGAGTTTTCAAAAAAAAAAACAACAACAAAAAACCAAAGGTGCCACCCAAGAAGCAAAAGAAAATCATGAAAGAGCAAAACAAGCTACATTTTTTTGTGAAAAGTAGAAAACATAAAAAGATAACCTCTTAAGACACAAGTGCTGAGGGCCAGTTCTTGGAATGAATCCACAAGGGGACTAAATTACAATAAACTAATAAATTCCAAGGATAAATACCGAGCACCATTCCAGCAACTTACAGAGCAGCCTGGTGTCGCAATGACTGCAAGATATATTCAATTATAAACAAAGCTTGCTCTTATGTCTTAGACTGAAGAAATAGGGGGAGATAAGCATTCATATCTGCAGTGGTAGATAATTCTGCCTAACTAACAGTATGTGCTTGAGTGGGTGAATGGGGAAAAATAAAATGAATGCTTCTCAAAATGAGCTTTCAGCAAGCTTATATTCTCCAAGGGGGAAACAATCTCCAATGGGGAGGAAACTCACTAACATATACCTCCTGGTCTACCACTGCAGATATGAATGCTTATCTCCCCCTATTTCTTCAGTCTAAGACATAAGAGCAAGCTTTGTTTATAATCGAATATTTCTTGCAGTCATTGCAAGACCAGGCTGCTCTGTAAGTTGCTGGAATGGTGCTCGGTATTTATCCTTGGAATTTATATATATATATATATATATATATATATATATATATATATATATCAGTAGTGTTAAAATGCCTAAAACAATTCCACAAGTGCTCAACCCCTTGGGGAGCAACGTTAGATTAAACAAGTATTAAGAGGAGTGCTTAAAATCTACAAAT
>CM065729.1:5550593-5560593 GCA_033310375.1 Conus canariensis
TTACGAGTAGGGACGAAAGCTTGTAGAAGGTTAGCGCGAGGCAGGTGGCAACTATGTGCTGCAGTTCGCTGTTTAATTAATCAAACTGCTTGCGCTTTCACTGCTTCCCCTCGCCTCTCCTTTGCGAACGGTAGGAGATTTGGGGCAATTTCCCTTCTCTTCTAACTAAATACTACTCTGCAGACAAGTGATATATATTTATGCAGACAAGTGATATGAGAGAAGAGAGAGAGAGAAGAGAGAGAGAGAGAGAGAGAGAGAGAGAGAGAGAGAGAGAGAGAGAGAGAGAGAGAAGAAGAGAACAAATACGAATAGATAAGCTGAAAGCTTTATACTATGTGCTCAAATGAGAAAAAATCAATAGAGAGTGTGACAGACAGTTAGCTAGCTAGCTAGTTAGCTAGATGAGAGAGAGAGAGAGAGAGAGAGAGAGAGAGAGAGAGAGAGAGAGAGAGAGAGAGAGAGAAGCTGACATACAGGTAGACTGACTTATGTTAGCAGCATATGTACGTAGATACAAATCGAATAGAAATATTAAAACATCTATTAAAAGATGTTCAAGAGTATATTTGTGATTAGATCTTTCGAAATTTGTATTACGGTTATTTTGCTCTTGCAATGACCTTAAGTTTCATTCCATGGTTTTCCACGAGAATATGTAAGGGATGACATGAAGAAATTTGTGCTCTCGGGCGGGGATTGAACAATTTACTTTTATCTCGTACTTATTCACAGGGGATTGATCGCAAAGAAAGTGAGATGCATGTTTTTGCATGATTATATACGCATGAACGGCTCTCTTAAATCAACATCTTAACACAAAAGGGAGAAGAGTAATTGTTTTGTAATTATCTACTTGAAGAGATGCTGATTTCAGAAGTCTGAGATTGATACATCGTATATACACTCTCTCGAGTAGTTTTAGACAGTTTTATATTCTAAGGCACAGCATGTTGAGGCGTAGTCTATAATTGATTGTATGTGCATGAAAGAATAATTTTCGAGTAAGTTGACAAAAGGAAGTGTTTTAGTCTGTGTAGCTGAAATACTTTTTTTTTTTATAAAGTTTATGAGTCGGAGCAGAGACATGAAAACAGCCAGGAAAGATTGTTGTCAGTATCGAGACCAAGTAATCTATGGGAATCAACTTGTTTTTGTCTTATCACGAACTTTCACATCAGTCAGTTTCGATTTAATACCTTGAATTTTCTGTCTTGTCATTATTGATAATGTAAGCTTTGATTTTTGAGAATGGATAGCCATATAGTTCAGTTCCGTCCATGTTACAACCTTCTCATCTTCTTCTTGTAAATCCGTGAAAGCCGCATTTGAGTTTTTACTTTTATTGCGGAGTACGGTGTCGTCGGCAAACAGCTCGCAAGGTGATGAAATGTACAGGGGAAGGTCATTTATATAAAGATAAAATACGGCTGGACCTAATACTGGTCCCTGTGGAACGTCATTTCTGATTGGTATTAAGGAGGAGGATGTAAAATCCTGGAAACTATTTGTTTTCTGGTTGAAAGGAAGCGTGAAACAAGACTGACAGACTCCATAGACAGACCATACACAGATAGTGAAGCGTGAAACAAGACTGACAGACTCCATAGACAGACCATACACAGATAGTTGCGAAATGAGGTGACGGCAGGCGGAGATCTGAACAAATCCTTAATAAATTGAGTACTGTATCCGCCAAACATGAGCAAATGAATAACATGACAGAACACGACGCCTTTCAACCTCTGGGGTCTTCTTCAGGCAAGATAAACAACACTCAGGGAAAAGAAAATGAAGAACGAACAATCATTTATCTCATTGAATTCGAAGTTGATGAACGCTCATTTTGCGCCAATTTCAATGAACATTTGGAGGAGCGGGGGGGGGGGGGGGGGGGGGGGGGGGAGGGGGGGGGGGTCTCCTGATTTGAAATGTGACAGGTGCATCTTTCAGAGACTGGGGATAGCAACTCTATGCAGAGGTTATCAATATATGTAAAATGTTTAGAGATGATTGGTGCAGACGTTTTTAGAATCTTGTTATCTAGATCGTCCAGATCTTGAGAACTAGATGTATTCAATCTCTTATACACTTCATACACACTCATCAGCTCTGTATATACTTCATATACACTCATCAATTTTAACTAGAATTTGGACATTTCGTTCCTGGATTTACAAAATTCTTCTAGTGATTTCAAATCATTATGTTTGTTGTTTTTTTTTCCTGTCGACTTTAATGGTTTTATCAAAACCTGCAGTTAAATAATTATTGAAATCCTTAACCAGTAAACCTGTTGATGAATTAGCAAAAGATGCTTACATGCACCAGATAAATCATTCATTGCTTTCCAAATGGATGTTATATGTTTGTTAGAGGAATAGAGGAATGAGTTCATTGAAATAATTCTTTCGAGCAGCCCTTTTCATTGATGTCATTTCATGTAAATGTTCCCTAAACGTTGTGAGTTTACAATTTGCTGTCATGAACCTTAATAGTTCACAGATTTCCTCACTTAACCATAATGGTTTCTTGTCGATTTTCACTCTTTGATTCTGGATAGGGCATGTTTGTTAAAAACATGCAGAAATAAGTTGTACCATGCTGTAAGAGCTTTGTCGGGGTTACTATGTTGATAAAGAATAAAGACATTGGTAGTGCATAGATCATGTAGGAATAGGATTCTTCTGTGTTAAACTTTTGTAATTTGACGCGATATACATTTATGGGTGTGCCTAGGAATATGTATGCCCTTTTTTTTTTGACCACGGTAAACAAGCAGGAAAGTGTTCACTCAGGCCACAGATAGGAACAGACGTTTCTAAAATCATAGTCAAGTTACTAACAAAATTATGGTCAATCGTCGTTTCATATGTAAGTACTTTCCTTGTCGAAGTTTTTATTATGAACTGGGTTAAATTTTAGGACTCAAAATTCTTTTCCATTTTTATCATGTGGTTTAATTAAGTAAATCAATATTAAAGTCCCCGAGCAGAATTACTTCTGTTGAACAGTTTAAGATATCTTCCATCACGGATTTAAAACAATCACACCAACCCGCCTCTTCGTCAGGATACCTATGTATATAACCTGTTAGCATTGGCTTGTTCGCTTTCAAGCGTATATCCATCCAGATACAATCAGCATTGTATTTATCAAACGTATTCACTTTTCTATGGTTAACTGATGTCGTATGCCACCAAGCCTGTCTCCAGTCAACATTTAGCATATTTTCGTGTTAGATTATATCCTGGGGTTGCTATTATTTGAACTGAACCCACAACTGAGAATCATGTCTCAGAGAAACCAAGATCATGAAAGCAATTATTCGAGTTTGACAAGATAGAAGGTATTTCTGACACTTAACAGATGACAAGCATTTAAGAATCCTATTCTTAAACCAGGCTTATTTAACCACCTATAAATTTGAGTTTTTTGAGCCATCACAGGAACAAAAATGATAGTCAGAGAAAATTATAATCAGCCGTGTCCACAGTTAAACGTAGATAAATGAACACCCACTAGGCTTCAATTATTTTTTCTGAGAGAGAGAGAGAGAGAGTGAGAGTGAGATGTTTTCTTTCTGGTTCCTGCTGGAATTCAAATCAGTTTCTCATCATCTACCAATTTTGGAAGTGGCATGGGTTACCCGACCTTTAAATTGCGTATCTATTGGATCTCCTGTGTGCCTGCATTCACGGAAAGCGTTCAGCCTCTGGCACGTCTATATATGTTGACCTGACACTTGCAGTATAACAGTCTGTCAACATCACCATATTGAAAACACTACCAATGGGAGTGATCTTATCAGAACTTCGATAGGAGACCTCTGTTCAAACTTCTAAGCGGTAAGCCCCCTTTGAAAGGAAGCTCCTTTCCGTCAAACACTTTAGTAGGACTCTTGTAACAAAAAACAAAAAACAAAACAAACAAAAAAAAACAACAACAAAAAACATTTTATCCTGAATACGCGTGATATATTCCATAAAGAGTAAAAACCGTCTTGGGCTGGTGTAACCGTTAGTAATGGCTATTCTGGTAAACATCGGCCATCATCTGTGACCTATAATGAACATACTTACAAATTTTCAGAAAGAACGGCCAAGAACTTTCTGAGATTTTCCATCAAGAAGAAAACCATTATGGGTCGTTAGTAACGGCTATAACGGTAAACTTAAACATCGGGCATCTCTGTGACCCATAATGAAGATACCTACAAATTTCAGAAAGATCGGCCACTTACTTTCTGAGATATTCCATAAAAAAACAAAAACCATTATGGGTCGTTATAGCCGTTAGTAACGGACATACCGGTAAATTAAACGTCGGGCATGATCCGTGACCCATAATGAACATACCTACAAATTTTCAGAAAAATCGGCCAAGTACTTTCTGAGATATTCCATAAAAAGATAAACAATTATGAGTCGTTAAAGCCGTCAGTAACGGCTACAACGGTAAACTAAAATGTCGGGCATCATCCGTCGCCCATAATGGACATACCTACACATTTTCAGAAAGATCGGCCATGTACTTTCTGAGATATTCGATAAAAAGAAAAACCATTATGAGCCGATAAAGCCGTTAGTAACGGCTATAACGGTAAGCTAAAACATCAGGCATCATCCGTAAGCCATAGTGAACATACCTGCTAATTTTCACAAAGATCGGCCAAGTACTTTCTGAGATATTCCATAAAGAAGAAAAAACATTACAGGCCGTTACAGCCGTTAGTAACGGCTTTAACGTTAAACTAAGACATCGGGCATCATCCGTGACCCATAATGTTAGTCAAGACTATGTCAAAAAACTTTGTTTGCGATGCAGCCCTCCTCCACTCGCTTCACTGGCTATCTGTCTCAAACCGTATCTCGTACAAAATCTCAACTCTCATTTTCTCTGCTCTCTTTGAAAATGGACCTTCTTATCTCTCAGATCTCCTTAAAATCTACACCCCCTCTCGACAACTACGCTCCTGTGCTGACGACCGCCTTCTGCGAATGACTCGCTTCAGGACTACTACTGGTGAAAGATCTTTCTCTTTTCAAGCTCCAGCGACGTGGAACAGACTGCCAGACTGTCTCAGACATTCAGATTCTATCTCTTCTTTCAAGTCTAAACTTAAAACCCATCTATTTTCTCATAATCAGTCAATGCTGTGGGGAGGGGGGGGGGGGGGGGGTACAACCTAACTCATAGCCGTCTGGGCCTTTCCAAATGTAGCATATGTGTATGTTCTCTATTATATGTATTTGTTGTATGATTGAACGTTATAGGATTAAGTTTTTGTAGTGATATTTGAAGAATAAGTGAATGTCACATTGGTAGGATTAGGATTTGATAGTTATCGTAGTAATAGTATTTGTAGTGGGTGTAAGGTGTATTATTGTATATGAGAAGGGTGAATGTAGTATGACTTTGTAAAGCGCTTAGAGAAATTCGTTTGATTAAGCGCTATATAAGAAATCATTATTATTATTTATTATTAACATACCTGCTAATTTTCACAAAGATCGGCCGAGTACATTCCGAGATATTCCATGAAGAAAAAAACATTACAGGCCGTTACAGCCGTTAGTAACGACTATAACGGGGAAAACGAAAACATCGGGCATCATCCGTGACCCATAATGAACATACCTGATAATTTTCACAAAGACTGGCCAAGTACTTTCGGAGATATTCCATGAAGAAGAAAAAAAAAACCTTACAGGCCGTTACAGCCATTAGTAACGGCTTTAACGGTAAACTAAAACATCGCTCATTATTCGTGACCCATAGTCAACATACCTACAAATTTTCAGAAAGATCGGCCAAGCATTCTGAGATATTCCATAAAGAAGAAAACCCGTTACAGCCGTTAGTAACGGCTATAATGAGATAAACTAAAACATCAGGCATCATGCGTGACGCATAATGAACATACCTGCTAATTTTCACAAAGATCGGCCAAATATTTTTGAGATATTCCATAAAAAAGAAAAACGATTACAGGCCGTTACAGCCGTTAGTAACGGTACAACGGTAAACTAAAACATCGGGCATTATTCGCGACCCATAATGAAGATAACTGCTAATTTTCAGAAAGGTCGGCCAAATACTTTCTGAGATATTCCATAAAGAAGAAAAACCGTTACAGGCCGTTACAGCCGATTAGTAACGGCTATAACGGGGTAAACTAAAACATCGGGCACCATCCGTCACCCATAGTGAACATACCTGCAAATTTTCACAAAGATCGACCAAGTACTTTCTGAGATATTCCATAAAGAAGAAAAACCGTTACAGGCCATTACAGCCATTAGTAAGGGCTATAACGAGTAAATCAAAACATCGGACATCATCCGTGACCATTGTTGAACATACATACAAATTTACAGAAAGATCGGACAAGTACTTTCTGAGATATTCCATAAAGAAGAAAAACCGTTACAGGCCGTTACAGCCGTTAGTAACGGCTATAACGGGGTAACCTAACACAACGGGCATCATCTGTGACCCATAATGAAGATATCTGCTAATTTTCATAAAGGTCGGCCAAGTACTTTCTGAGATATTCCATTAAAGAAGAAAAACCGTTACAGGCCGTTACAGCCGTTAGTAACAATTATAACGGTAAACTAAAATATCAGGCATTATTCGTGACCCATAATGAATATACCTACAAATTTTCAGAAAGATCGGACAAGTACTTTCTGAGATATTCCATAAAGAAGAAAACCCGTTACAGGCCGTTACAGCCGTTAGTAACGGCTATAATGAAGTAAACTAAAACATCAGGCATCATCTGTGACGCTTAATGAACATACCTGCTAATTTTCACAAAGATCGGCCAAGTATTTTTTGAAATATTCCATAAAAAAAAGAAAAATCGTTACAGGCCGTTACAGCCGTTAGTAACGGCTGTAACGGTAAACTAAGACATCGGGCATTATTCGTGACCCATAATAAAGATACCTGCTAATTTTCAGAAAGGTCGGCCAAGTACTTTCTGAGATATTCCATAAAGAAGAAAAACCGTTACAGGCCGTTACAGCCGTTAGTAGCGGCTATAACGGGGCAAACTAAAACATCAGGCATTATCCGTGACCCATAATGAACATACCTGCAAATTTTCACAAAGATCGGCCAAGTATTTTCTGAGATATTCCACAAAGAAGAAAAACCGTTACAGGCCGTTACAGCCGTTAGTAACGGCTATAACTTTAAACTAAAACATTGCTCATTATTCGTGACCCACAATGAACATACCTACAAATTTTCAGAAAGATCGGCCAAGTACTTTCTGAGATATTCCATAAAGAAGAAAAAACGTTACAGGCCATTACAGCCATTAGTAACAGCTATAACGGGATAAATTAAAACATCGGGCATCATGCGTGACCATTACTGAACATACATACAAAATTTACAGAAAGATCGGCCAAGTACTTTCTGAGATATTCCATAAAGAAGAAAAACCGTTACAGGCCGTTACAGCCGTTAGTAACGGCTATAACGGGGTAAACTAACACAACGGGCATCATCTGTGAACCATAATGAAATTACCTGCTAATTCTCATAAAGGTCGGCCAAGTACTTTCTGAGATATTCCATTAAAGAAGAAAAATCGTTACAGGCCGTTACAGCCGTTAGTAACGATTATAACGGTAAACTAAAACATCGGGCATTATTGGTGACCCATAATGAACATACCTACAAATTTTCAGAAAGATCAGCCAAGTACTTTCTGAGATATTCCATAAAGAAGAAAACCCGTTACAGGCCGTTACAGCCGTTAGTAACGGCTATAATGAAGTAAACTAAAACATCAGGCATCATCCGTGACGCTTAATGAACATACCTGCTAATTTTCACAAAGATCGGCCAAGTATTTTTTGAAATATTCCATAAAAAAAGAAAAATCGTTACAGGCCGTTACAGCCGTTAGTAACGGCTATAACGGTAAACTAAGACATCGGGCATTATTCGTGACCCATAATAAAGATACCTGCTAATTTTCAGAAAGGTCGGCCAAGTACTTTCTGAGATATTCCATAAAGAAGAAAAACCGTTACAGGCCGTTACAGCCGTTAGTAGCGGCTATAACGGGGCAAACAAAAAACATCAGGCATCATCTGTGACCCATAATGAACATACCTGCAAATTTTCACAAAGATCGGCCAAGTATTTTCTGAGATATTCCACAAAGAAGAAAAACCGTTACAGGCCGTTACAGCCGTTAGTAACGGCTATAACGTTAAACTAAAACATTGCTCATTATTCGTGACCCACAATGAACATACCTACAAATTTTCAGAAAGATCGGCCAAGTACTTTCTGAGATATTCCATAAAGAAGAAAAAACGTTACAGGCCATTACAGCCATTAGTAACAGCTATAACGGGATAAATTAAAACATCGGGCATCATGCGTGGCCATTACTGAACATACCTACAAATTTACAGAAAGATCGGCCAAGTACTTTCTGAGATATTCCATAAAGAAGAAAAACCGTTACAGGCCGTTACAGCCGTTAGTAACGGCTATAACGGGGTAAACTAACACAACGGGCATCATCTGTGAACCATAATGAAATTACCTGCTAATTTTCATAAATGTCGGCCAAGTACTTTCTGAGATATTCCATTAAAGAAGAAAAACCGTTACAGGCCGTTACAGCCGTTAGTAACGATTATAACGGTAAACTAAAACATCGGGCATTATTGGTGACCCATAATGAACATACCTGCAAATTTTCAGAAAGATCAGCCAAGTACTTTCTGAGATATTCCATAAAGAGAAAAACCGTTACAGGCCATTACAGCCGTTAGTAACGGCTATAGCGGTAAACTAAAACATCGGGCATCATCCGTGGCCCATAATGAACACACCTACAAATTTTCACAAAGATCGGCCCAGTAGTTTTGTCTGGAGCGAGTGGAACATATTTTGACCACGGACACACAGACACACAGACAGCATTTCTTCGTTCCCATTCTAAAGTACTCCCTGTTCTATACGAACTGTGAGTACAACAGGGAGTACTTTAGAATGGGAACGAAGAAATGCTTGTGTGTGAAACTTGAAACTTGAAACTTTTTTTATTGTCACTAAACACCATCAAAGGATTTATGGACACAAGATGGCGATGATTAAACAACTCATCGTCCAAAGAAATAATGATTTGTTCATTTTACACAAAAAGTCATTATGTAAAGCAGTCATATACATATTTCGCAATTTCAACCTGAAGGTCATCATTAGACATCAAAGTACTTATTTTCAATGAGGTAGCGTCGTATATATCCATTTTGTTTATGATACGTTTTTTAAACGTATTCCTGATTTTATCGTAACGTTTACAAGAGTCTAAAAAATGTACCTCGTCTTCTATTATATTGCAAGTTGTACATTTCCTGTCTTCACGCTTAATATGGGAATATCTACCTCTTTCTATTGCGAGGTCATGTGCGCTAATTCTTAATTTACAAAGTTCTTTCCTGTAATGTTTATTTGTGCATTTGATGAGGTACGGTTCAAGCCTATATTTATTACTGATGTCATTATAAAATTTTAACCTTGGTGCTCTTTCCTTTTCTTTTTCCCAAAAGTGTATATATTCACTTTGTAACTTTCTCTCTATTGCATAACGCAATTTTTTAGGGTTAAGTGTACTTTGGTTATTCCATACATGTGTCATTCCAATATTACTTAAGATCTTCTTTATAGAAGATTTCCATGAAGATGATGGGTCAAGATCTTCGTACGCTTCTCTTAGATATGAGTCTTCCTTTGATTCCATTATATGGATCCAAAACATGACTACTTGACTCATTATTTCTTGACACAAGGGAAATCTTCCAAGTTCAGCTAGTACTGGCAATTTCATTGCTTTTCTGTGTACGCCTAATATATGTCTGCAAAATTTTACATGTACGTTCTCGATCGGATTATTGGATAATAAGTATTTGTGATAAATGTCGAACATTGTGTGTGTGTGTGTGTGTGTGTGTGTGTG
>CM065729.1:5568093-5570593 GCA_033310375.1 Conus canariensis
TGTGTGTCCCCCGTTATTGGCAAGGCATTCAAGGCAGCGTTGTCGCATGGAGTTCACCAGTGTGCGCAGAAAGGCCTGGGGGACAGCAGCCCACTCCTGCTGGAGTGACTCAAACAGCTGACCCAGGTTAGCAGGAAGAGGACGACGCTGCTGCAGTCTCCGGCCCAGCTCATCCCAAAGATGTTCGATGGGGTTCAGGTCTGGGCTGTTTGCGGGCCACTGCATTCTGTTGACACCAGCAGCTTGGAGAAACGTGTTTACTGCTCTGGTGCGATGGGGCCGTGCATTGTCGTCTTGAAAGACTGCCTGAGGTCCAAGCTGTTGAAGGGCTGGCAGCACCAGGGGTTGCAAAATCTCTGTTTGGTAGCGAACACCATTCAAGTTCCCTGCCACATTGTAGAGAACCGTTCTGTAGCGTGTGCTTATGCCGCCCCAAATCATAACGGATCCCCCCACCATAGCGGTTCCTTTCCAGGACAGCTTCTTCTGCAAAACGCTCCCCACGGCGTCTCCAGACCCTGTTCCGTCTATCGGTGGGATCCAGGTAGAACCGCGACTCGTCTGTAAACATCACGTTAGCCCACTGTTCATGTGTCCATCTCACGTGCTGCGTGCACCATACTCGGCGTGCTGCTCTGTGGGCATCAGTCAAACGAGGTCTTATGGCTGGTCGTCGAGCACGAAGGTTAGCGGCGTGTAGGCGGTTTCGTATGGTCTGTTCACTGACAACAGTGTTGGTGGCATCTCTAAGGCGACGTCTGATGTTGTTTGCACTTGCTGTTCTTTCTTGTGTGGCCTGCCTTTCAATGTATCGGTCCTCTCGTGGTGTTGTTATTCTGGGTCGACCAGAGCATGGTTGTTCTTGCACTCTTCCTGTGTCTTGAAAGCGTTGTCTGAGCCTGATAACAACAGAGTGTGATACCCCAAGTCTCCGTGCCACTTCCCGGACTGCAACTCCTCATTGGAGCCATCCTATTGCTCTTCCTCGATCCAGCTCGTTCAGTCTTCGACGTGGAGGCATGCTGTTGCATTGCATTTTTCGCCAGTACAGTGGCTTTTAAAGACGTTTGGCTGAGCATACTTTATATCCTACAGCCTGATTTAGCTCGTGCTTCACGTGATTTTGATTCAGCACATGCTCCTCGGATCCCAAACACATCAGAAATTCACCCCAATTTGGTCCAAAAATGACAAGTCGCGACACGCGTTTTTCAAGGCGCATGAGAAATGTGTTTGCTACAAAATTGCAGTTGCCGCATTCACTATCAATTTGTGCGTGTGGTTCAATTTGTTTGGACCACAAAGGCGGTACAATTGAAGTTTTGTGAATTTTTAAGTTTTTGTGCATTCTCAATGTTGGTCCTTAACTTTTTTTGAACAGTATATAAGGTATGAAAAGCAAAAGTAAAAACAATTCACCCTGTAATATTTACATTGACCAGTTGTCACTTATCCCTGAGAACTTTCCCTCACTTGCTGATAGTAAACGCATATCCAATGATTTATGAACTTCCACTCACCTGCTACACCCCTCCCCGCCACCCCCCCCCCCCCCACACACACACACACGTACAACATCAACCCCCTACCCAGTCCCATACATACATATTGAAACCCATGCATGCATACATATATACACATGCACCAACTAAGCACACTCACAGTCTCTCTTTCTCTTTATCTCTCTCTCTCTCTGTCTCTCTCTCTTTATCAGTCTCACTCACTCACAACACACACACACACACACACACACACACACACACACACACACACACACACACACACACAGAGTCACTCACTCACTTACCAACACACACACACACACACACACACACACACACACACACACACACACACACCAAGTAAAAAGCTTGCTATAAAACTCTCATTCAGTTATCTCTAATTAAAAACAAAGATAGACTCTCACCTAAAGTAGAAATTACTTAATCCTATAGTAATTTGTCCAGCACTACACGCCAAGCCCTGGCCTGGAACCCCCAGGGTAAGAGAAAGAGGGGCCGGCCTTGCAACAGCTGGAGGCGAGACGCCGAGGTCGAGCTGCAGCAACAAAGGACCCACTGGACCGAAATGGCCAAAATAGCCCAGAACAAATCTTAAATAAATGTTAGCGAACCGTCCAGAGAAACGTGGACAAACGAATCACAAGACAAAACACCAGAACAGACTGCAATAGAATGGAGTTGTCGATGGCCCATGCTCCACCAGAGCGACGGGCATAGATAGGGATAGATAGGTATAGTAATTTGTGCCCGACATGTGGATACACACACCTGACCCCTGTATTTAGGATCCAAAAAGTGGTGAAGAGCTCTGATCCTGGATGAAACTTTTTTAAAGAGAAATCGAGGAGGCAGACTCTCCGCTGTTAAACCTAGCCCTTAAACCCAAGGTTTGTGGTGGTGATGGGGGAGGGGGGGGGGGGGGGCGTTTAGGAAATCCCATCAGGAACATCCAAACTTTGTTGTGAGGAGGGGCTACT
>CM065729.1:5575593-5593093 GCA_033310375.1 Conus canariensis
CACACAACCACACATATACCTAAAAAAAAAAAAAAGGGGGAATAAATGGGTAAATGTACAAACAAGGCATACATTAAGACATTTGGGTATAGCATAGGGAGGTAGGTGGTGCTATGGTGGCGCAACAGAAAAAAAGGGCAAAAATAAGAGCATTAAAGCAAAAGATAGATATGAGGTCATGATGGGAGGCGCTAACAACACTCCCAATGACCACAAAAAAAAAAAAAAAAATCATCTTACACATATATACACACACTACTATAATAATATATATATATATATATATATATATATATATTCTAATATATAAAATGGCAAATCTGTGTGTGTGTGTGTGTGTGTGTGTGTGTGTGTGTGTGTGTGTGTGTGTGTGTGTGTGTGTGTACGCTATAGACTCAAAAACGGCTCAACCGATTGAAATGAAATTTGGCAGGTACGTCCATTGTGACCCGAGGATGGTTTTGGGCTAATCTCTAAAAAAATAAAACCGTTAAAAAACTGTTATAACGGTTTCAAAGACATCTTTTTCCTCTGCTTTTCTTCAAATAGCCGTTGTGACATTGCACAGGTACAGGACTACTTCTCTAAAATTAAAACCGTTATTTGGCAGTTAAAAAACGTTATTTATAACAGTTAAAAACCGTTAAAAACACCAAACCCTATAAAAGAAACTGTTTAAAACCCGATCTTCTTGAAATTTAGCAGGTATGTCTGTTGTGAACCGAGGATGGTTTGGGGCTAATCTTTAAAGAAATAAAACCGTTAAAAACCGTTAAAAAACTGTTATAACGGTTTCAAAGATATCTTTTTCCTCTGCTTTTCATCAAATGGCCATTGTGACATTGCACAGGTACATCGAACCTAGAGGGACATCTCCCGAGTAACATAGGGTCATTGGACAGTTTCTACGACAGTTATTTATGACCGTTAAAAACCGTTAACAACACGTACCCCCTAAAAACGATCAAAAATACAATTTTTTCTGATGTTGGCGGCAAAGGGAGTCCTCGGATCGCCACCAAACTTGGCATGAGTCTAGAAGGACATACTGTGAATAACATTGGGTCATTCGATAGTTTTTATGACCGTTATTTATCACCGTTAAAAAGCGTTATTTTCTAAATTTAGACCTTTCTTGATGAAATTTGGTATACAGGTGTAGTTTTAAATGCTGAACAATGATATACAACTTACACGAACCGAAACTTAAAATTGACCGTTAAAAACTGTTATTATATAAATTTAGACCGTTCTTGATGAAATTCGGTATACAGATGCAGTTTTACACGCTGAACAATGATATACAACTTACACGAACGGAAACTTAAAAATTGACCGTTAAAAACCGTTATTATATAAATTTAGAGCGTTCCTGATGAAATTCGGTATACAGATGCAGTTTTACACGCTGAACAATGATATACAACTTACACGAACGGAAACTTAAAATTGAGCGTTAAAAACCGTTAAGATCCGTTATTTTCTAAATGTAGACCTTTCTTGATGAAATTTGGTATACAGGTGCAGTTTTACACGCTGATCAATGATAGACAACTAATATGAACAGAAACTTAAAATTGACCGTTAAAAACCGTTAATTTCTAAATTTAGAGATGTATCACCGTTAAAAAGCGTTATTTTCTAAATTTAGACCTTTCTTGATGAAATTTGGTATACAGGTGTAGTTTTCAATGCTGAACAATGATATACAACTTACACGAACCGAAACTTAAAATTGACCGTTAAAAACCGTTATTATATAAATTTAGACCGTTCTTGATGAAATTCGGTATACAGATGCAGTTTTACACGCTGAACAATGATATGTAACTTACACGAACGGAAACTTAAAAATTGACCGTTAAAAACCGTTATTATATAAATTTAGAGCGTTCCTGATGAAATTCGGTATACAGACGCAGTTTTACACGCTGAACAATCATATACAACTTACACGAACGGAAGCTATAAAATTGAGCGTTAAAAACCGTTAAGATCCGTTATTTTCTAAATTTAGACCTTTCTTGATGAAATTTGGTATACAGGTGCAGTTTTACACGCTGATCAATGATAGACAACTAATATGAACAGAAACTTAAAATTGACCGTTAAAAACCGTTAATTTCTAAATTTAGAGATGGTTGTCTGCAGAGGATTTCAGAAATACACCGAAGTTATGATGCTCTGCAATACCGTCTGATTTTTGTCTGTCAACAAGAGCCATGGTCAGACATTTTCATCCCGTGGGGCAGATCTGACCGTTCCGTGTTTTACACATGGAATGTTCTACGTTGCAGCATCACGAACTGGAAGCGCAGAAACACTGACTATACTTGCGGGGCCAGGGTGCATATCGGGGTGAACTATGGATATTTTAGCTGAAAACATTCCACGTGAAAATTTCCAAGACCAAACCGGGATTCGAAACCACGACCTTTGGATCATGAGTCCAGCGCCTTATCCACTAGGTTATGGTGGCCCCTACAGAGTTGTCATTTTGGAGCACTTCAATCGAGGAATTGAGAATGCATCGGTAAGTTCATTAAGTACAGGCATCCCTCTATGGACTGTGTATCGTATTACGAAAAAAAATTGTGAGGTAAAATTGATTGAGAGGCAAGAAGGGTCATAGAGCAGGGTGAGGACTGCTACCCCAAGTACAGGAGACGCGAGGAGTCTGAATGAGGACATACTGGGACTGTGAAGCTTGGGCAGAGAGAAATCATCGTCACCAACCAGTGGGTTGTCCCCTACAACCCTTACCTCCTACATTAGTTCAACTGCCACATCAATGTGGAAATATGCAGTAGCATAAAATTCATCAAGTACGTCCTGAATATGTCCACAAGGGCACAGACCAAGCCGTCTTCCAACTCCAAGCCACTCAGGCAGGTGAAGGAGCAGCTCAACAACCTCCAGTCATTGATGAGATCCAAATGTACCAGAATGCCCGCTACGTTGGCAGCATCGAGGCGACCTGGAGACTCCAGGGATTTGACCTGCATGAGCGCCACCCCATGGTGCAGAGACCAGCTGTCCATTTGGAGAATGGACAATGGGTCTACTTCAATCCACACAACGCAGCGCAAAGAGCACAAGGCTCTCCCCAGAAGCAACCCTTACCGCCATCTTTAGCCTATGCTCTCAAGACCCTACAGCACGAGAGCTGAAGTACGTGGAAGTCCCTGAGCACTTCACATTGATGTCCACTCAGAATATGTGGAAGAAACGACAAAGGGGCACTGCAATCCGGCGATTGTACAGTATCAGTCCTCGCCAGGGAGAGTGCTACTTCTTGAGGCTTCTACTCAACGTTATGAAAGGATCCCGTTCGTACGAGGAGCTGAAGATTGTCAACGGCTATGTCCACAACATTTTTCGAGATGCTTGCAATGCTCTTGGACTCCTAGAAGATGACCGCCTTCTACAACTTGCCCTGGAGGAAGCCTCCATCTCTCAGAGACCCCGACTGCTGCGTGACTTCTGTATTATCCTGGTGGCTTTCAACCCCAGTAACCCAGGCAACCTGTGGAACCTCTTCAGAGACCATCTTGCTGAAGATTTCCTCTTCCAAGTCCGAAGAGATGTCTATTATGAAGCGCAGTACACAGATGCCATCTACAACCAAGCTCTTACTGTGATTCAGCACAAACTCTTCCTTCTTGGAGGCAAGTCTACAGAGGAGTATGGGATGCCAACAGTCACACAACAACAAACTGCCTCGAGAATACTACCGCGAGACCAATTACGACACTACTGCACTCCGGGCAGCAGCTGATGACCAGCTGAAGAAGCTGACAGCTGACCAGAGAGACGTGTACGACAGCTTTATGACCATGGTTGAGCAGAGGCAGGATCCCACAGCAAGCAGCAACATAATGTTCCTTGATGCTCCATGAGGGACAGGAAAGACCATCCTGAATCTTATCCTGAACAGGATCCGCTCCACAGGCAAAATAGTGCTAGCCACTGCTTCCAGTGTCATTGCCGCTGCTCTTTTGCCGGGTGGGTGGACAGTAAATAGCATTTTCAAGGTTCCTCTGGATGCCGACAAGCAAGAAACGCCAACCTGCTCTGTCAAGCGTGGGTCAACGTTGGCCAAAGTCATCAAAGAGGCTGCAACCGTCATAATTGATGAAGCTGCCATGACCCACAAAGCTGTCTACGAGGCCATGGACTCTACGCTGCAGGACATCACCCAAGTGCACAGGCCAATGGGAGGCATCCCAACGCTGTTCTGTGGGGACTTCAGGCAGATCCTCCCTGTCGTCCTCAATGGCACCAGAGCCAACATTGTCAACGCCTGTCTGATAGCCAGGAGGATCTGATAGAAGCAGTCTACCCGGATCTTCATGCTCACTGTGCAGACTCAGACTGGTTAGCGGAAAGGGCCATAATCTCCTCCCTGAACGAGACTGTCAACAGGCTGAACAGAAAAATCGTAGCTGACTTCCCTGGAGAGGAAACTCTGTACAGATCTGTTGACACGGCCAAGAATGATGATGAGGCAGTCCTTTATCCACAAGAACTCCTGAACTCCATTGAGATTTCTGGACTTCCACCACATGAACTGTTGCTGAAATCTGGAGTCCCTATTATCATTCTCCGCTCACTGGACCCGCCAAAGGTGATCAAGGGCACCCGATGTGTCTTCACCAGACTGCACAGGAACGTTGTAGAAGCGAAAATATCATGTGGCCCCCACAAAGGTGAACCGGTGCTGCTCCCCAGAATTCCTCTAGAACCCATGGACTCACCCCTGCCATTCCAGTTCTGACGGCTTCAGTTTCCCATGAAACCAGCTTTCGCTCTGACAATCATCAAGAGCCAGGGTCCGACATTTTCATCCCTTGGGGCAGACCTGACCGTTCCGTGTTTTACACATGGAATGTTCTACGTTGCAGCATCACGAACTGGAAACGCAGAAACACTAACTATACTTGCGCCAAACAGGGAGACCAGAAATGTCTACCCAGAGGCTCTCCAATAGACATGATACATCGTGAAAATGCAATCTTTTCACAGAGTTGTCATGTTTGAGTTGGATTTAACGTCCGTGCCCAAATCAAGGATATGCAGACGGCTGGTCCGTCACATTAGACTGACACCTGCGGGGCCAGGGTGGACATCGGGGTGAACTACGGTCGTTTTAGCTGGAAACGTTGCACGTTAAAATTTCCAAGACCAAGCCGGGATTCGAAACCACGACCTTTGGATCATGAGTCCAGCGCCTTATCCACTAGGTTATGGCGGCCCCTACAGAGTTGTCATTTTGGAGCACTTCAATCAAGGAATTGAGAATGCATCGGTAAGTTCACAAAGTACAGGCATCCCTCTATGGACTGTGTATCGTATTACGAAAAAAATTCGTGAGGGAAAACAGATTGAGAGGCAAGAAGGGAGTGGGCGTCCGAAGAAATTGGGTGAAGTAGATAGGAGGAGGCTGGGGCAATTGGTTCGGCATGGGAAAAACGAAACAAACCCAAGCTGAATTTTATTGTATTGTCTTTTAAGTGGTGAGAGAGAGGGGTGGCCAGAAAATTATTGTACAGATATACCCGAGCGAAGCCGGGTACACCGGCTAGTATATATATAAAGGGAAAAGAAAAAAAAAAGGGGGGGGGGGAGGGAGGGGAAAGGGGAGGGGGCGGGGGGAAAGAAGGAGAGACATAAAGAGAAGAAAAGAAGGACCTAAAGCAAGGGTGGAGGTATGTGGGAGGGTGAGAGGGAGGAGGGTGGGGGTGTGAGAGAGGAGAATAGTAGAGGTCAAAAGCAGAGAGAAAGGAAGTAAGAGGGAAAGTAAAGAGAAGGAAGGAAAGGGGGAAGGAGCCCTTCAGAGGACGACAGAAAAGGAACAAGGACGGAGGAGGAGAGGGAGCAGAAGGGAAAGGGGGAGGAGGGGGTAGGGAGGGGTAGAAGGGGGGGGGGTGAAAGGGGGAGGGAAAAAAAGAGGAGGGGAGGGGAGGGTGGGGGGGAGAGAAGGGGGCCAAGGAAAGTAGGAAGGAGAGGGATAGATACAAAAGTAAGTGAAAAGAAAAATAAATGAATAAATAAAAGAAAAGAAAATAGAAAAAAAAAAAAAAAAGACAGGAGACTGGGGAGCTAACCCTACTCAGAAACTCCTGGCAAAAGATATAGGCTCTCAAACGATCATTCCAGTAGGCGCTAGGCTCTACGGTCACGAAGAGGCCACTGATGCAGACCAGCCATGCACAGGTAAGTACTAAAGGGGAAAGGGGAATGATAAGTCATTGTCCACCTGATTTGGTTCGGGAAAAAGAAGTACACAGAATTGCTAAGCTTTTTCATTGATACCAGCTGGATTTCTGGTGCCCAGTTTTTGAATCAGGTGAGACTCCATATCATTCCTGTCTCTAGAATCACTGGTTTTCATGAGCCACAAGCCCTTCACTCTTGCATTGTGTGCGGAATGGCTGGGGAGGTTGAAGTGCTTGGCTACTGGTTTGTCCCTGTTGTATTTAATGTCAGCGAGGTGTTCCTTGAATCTGACAGTCAAAGTGCGTCCGGTCTCGCCGATGTAAAGTTTAGAGCAAACGGTGCAGTGGATGATGTAGATCAGGTTAGTGGTTTGGCAGTTGAAGAATTTGGAGACAGCCATACGTGAACTGGGTCCTTTCACTTCAATGGCAGTACAGATGAAGGGGCAGGTCTTGCAGTTGGGCAGATTGCACGGGCTTGTGCCTACAGAAGATTGACGTCTGTGAGGCTGGAGACTGGAACGCACAAGCATGTCACGGATATTCTTGTCTCGTTTGTAGGCAACTAGGGGGGGGGAGGGGGGGGTGGGTGGTGTGGGGGGGCTGGGAAAAAATTCTAGCTGAGTGGGCACAAGACTGAAGGATGTTCCAGTTGGTTTGGAGAATTTTGCGCACCTGGTGGACAGAAGGGTGGTAGAGGAGGCTGACAACAGGTCTGTCTCTGGTTGATTCCTGGGGTCTCGGTTCCAGAGCTTGTGGGCGGGTGATGAGCTGGACTTTCTGGAGAGCACGATCAATGATGTCTTCGGGATAGTGGCGATCAAGGAAGAACTGTTTCATTTCAAGGGCTTTTACATCAAAGACAGAGTTCTCAGAACAGAGTCTGCGGAGCCTCAAGAACTGAGAATAGGGTATGCTGGTTTGGGTACTGGGATTATGTGACGATCTGTAGTCGAGATAAGAGTGGGAGTCCGTAGGTTTGTAGTGGATGAAAGTGGAGAGTCCACTATCAGTGATGGAGAGACTCATGTCAAGGAAAGTGATGCACTTTTCAGATATTGCGTAGGTGAACTTGATTGCTGGATGAAAGTTCTGGACTGCTGTGATGAAGACATGGAGATCACTGATGGGCATGGAGGTTGCACCAAGTCCGTCATCGATGTAGCGTTTATAGAATTCAGGGATAGAACCATGGTATTGTTGCAGGAAGTTGTGTTCAAAGTATCCCATGAAGAGGCATGCGTAGCTGGGGCCCATTTTGGTACCCATGGCGACACCACTGATTTGTTTGAAAGTGTCGCCAAGGAAGGTAAAGGTGTTGTTGGTGAGGACAAGTTCCGCAAGGCGAATAAGAGTGGTGGTCGCAGGGGAAGGGTCTTTTCTTTGGTTGAGAAAAAATAACAGGGCTTGCAGTCCATCTGCATGGGGAATACTGGTATACAGAGATGTCACGTCGAGAGTGAATAGATATTTAGGCTGAAACTTCGGATTGAGGTGGAGGTCATTGATGAGACTGAGAGCATGAGTAGTGTCCTTGATGAACGTAGGCAGGTCTTGAACGAGGGGTTGTATGTATGTGTGTGTGTGGTTGTGTGTGTGTGTGTGTGTGTGTGGTTGTGCCCGCGGGCAAGTTTTCTTTCCTCGTGCCCTATTCCTCGAACTCTACTCACCCTCTCCCACTGTCCCTCTGTCTACTTCATTCACCACTTTGGCTTCACAAGGGGAGTATTGTGCATGTTTATGTCTGTATTTTTTGTCGCTGAGGAAGGCATATTGCCGAAAATTTCTGGTCTTGTTTTGTGTCGTGCATTAAAACTGCGTTACTTCACACTTTGTTTTGTGTGCTCTTCCGCTTTTTTGTCGTGTTTCGAGAATGTTTAAAAACGAGGTGACTGAGGGCGGAAAATGAAGCAAATTTTAAAACGAAACGGTATTAGTTCCACCACACAGTACAGACAAACAGATTACAGGACAAAACACCTACAGACGAACAGATTACTGGACAAAACACCTACAGATTACTGGACAAAACGCGTGTTTTGTCCTCTTATCTGTTTGTTTGTTTGTTTGTACCGTGTGGTGGAACTAAAACCGTTTCTTTTAAAAAATTGTTTCGAGAAATTCTATTGTGTCTGAAAGTTGATTACTTTCTTTTCTTTCATATGCCCATCAAGGTACACGACAGGTGGCTCCAAGCAGACAGTTTAAATGGAAAGAAACGGGACTACTTGTGAGGAACCAGCCGATCCAAAGATAGGGTCATGGGTGAGGGAGAAGGCCTGAAATGTGACGTCAGCCAAGGGGAAGGTCGTGTATTTGAAGATTGTGAATGATGTCATCGGTCGGAATCTAAAAAAAAAAAAAAAAAAAAAGAAACTGAATGTTTGCGGGGAGGAGTGTTCTTTTAATCAATTATTCGTTTAACATCAAATGCTGGCTCAAGCTTATGCTAGGCCTCAAAACATTTACTTCGGTTATAAAGTTATTTAGAGCAAAGTCCTCATTGTGGCGTGTAGCCTGTACATGAATTTTGACATTTTTCAGATTTCGTTTTAAATTATCATTACGCCCTCCCTGTCGTCAGTTTTGACTAGAAACCCCTAAATAATGAGGCTAGATGGAGTGATAGGACCTGAGTGGGTTTTTTTTCTTAATACTTTCGGCGCTTTTTTCCCTTTTTCACCATTACTCTTATTTACATACTCATTTTTTTTAGATCTAGTTGCAAAGTGAGACGACTGCAGGCGGAAATCTAAACAAATCTTAAATAAATGATAGCGAACCGCCAAGAGAAACGTGCACAAACGAGTCACAAGACTAAACACGATGCGTTTCGACCTCTTAGATCTTCTTCAGGCAAGATACAAACAAACAGGACAACAAAAATGAACGAATTTTTTACTTAGCTTAGATCTCTTCACTCTTCAGCGCAAGGTAGGCAGGCGCTGCATCATTCAACGCCTGCCTACCTACGAACACATACACACTGACTTAGGCTATATTCAGCAAATAATATTTTCCACATGAACATGCCTACAACATATTTTTTTTTCTTTATTGATACCATCTTATAGAAATATTGATCTTGAAGAAAAACTGTTGAGTTGTGTCTGAATTCCCAGAAGGGAGACAACTATCAGTGCAGTAGTTTCAGTGTACCCCCATTAACCATGCACAAACTGTTTGCAATATCACTCTGAGCAGGTTATTTGTACACAGATGGACAGACTCTTTTGTCCCATCTTTTTTTCTGTCGCTTACAGTGATCCCAAGATATTTCAGGGTTTAAAACTGACTTATTTCGCAATGAAAAAGTGACTTTTTCGGAGGGGGGGGGGGGGGGGGGAGGGTACTTCAAATTAAAATTAGAAAAAAGAGATGTCAGTTACAGCACACTGAAGACGCCCTATGCTCATCATGACCACATTGTGCTTTAAAAATGTCAGTACAAAGTTGTTTGCAAGTGTTTCAACAGCCGATGTCATTTCAATGCAGGCAAAAACAAATTGCAAATAGGCTGTTACATGTTATCACAGAAGTAGTAGTAGGTTCTTTCAAAGGACTCAGAGGCTCAAACGAAGTGTGCGGGTGCGTTTTTTTTTCATGGGGGCATTATTTCTTCAATGTCAGAGGAAAGTTGTGTACACGCTGCACACCAAAAATTGTGAACGATGTCATAGGTGGAACACCCCCTCTCCCCCACGAAAAAAGAGAAATGATCGGTTGGGGGTTGTACTTTCGATCAATTATCAGTTTCATATCAAATGCTGGCTCAAACTTACGCTAGGCCTGAAAATGTTTACATGGGATATGTAGGGATTTAGAGCAAAATCCAAATTGTGGCGTGTGGCCGGCCTAGTCGGAGCGCTGTATCAAGCAAGCAAGCGTTTGTAACCCGACACTGTTTGCTCGATCGTCCCAAGGGCTGAACACATGCTGCACTGTGCCAGTCTGGCCCCTCCAGTAATAGCTGAATGGGTTCTGCTTTATCATTGCCAAGCCGATCATACGAAAAGGTCTTTCAGAGCCGTCAGCATGCGGGTGAAAAAAAAAAGACTTGTCCCCCTTTACAAAAGTGAAACAATATTGATAATATTTATAGTTCCTCCAACCGCCAACCTCTAAGGGGCTCCGTCTTCAACACACACACACACACACACACACACACACACACACACACACACCACACACGTACGCACGCACGCACGCACATATGTGCGCACGAGCGGGCGCGCGCACACACACACACACACACACACACACACACACACACACGCACACACACACACACACACACACATACATATGTATAATCAATTCCGCCACTTCATATCAATAGACAATGCTGAATTGCTTTCTATTCTGCAAAAGGAATCACCTTCATCTATTTTCTTCTTCGAAAAAAAAAATGATAACGAAAAATTTCTTCGCCACTGAACAAAAAAAAAAAAAAAAAAAAAAAAACCAAAAAAAAAAAAAACAAGGTCATATGGACGAACAGAAACTGCCGAATAACGATGATCTTATTCAATGAACAAATCCATACTATCTGATTCTGAGTAAAAACAAACAAGCAAACTAACAAATAAACAAACAAAGATTCACACAATGCTATGAGGTCGCGTTTTGCTCTAACCTTACTGGCTTGTACAAACCAGTGACCAAAGTCCACAATCATTGTGAGGTCACAGTTTTCCTAAACCTGACTGACTTAAACAAAGCAGTGACAAAGTCCATGTGTCTTAGAGATGACGTCAATAATAACAATTTAAATACGCATGGTTCTCGATATTTGATCGGGATAAAGAGAGAGAGAGAGAGAGAGGGGGGGAGAAGAGACAGAGAGACAAAAACACAGACGGACAGACAGACAGACAGGCAGACAGACAGACAGACAGACAGAGAGAGAGAGAGAGAGGCAATGCATGTGCATGCATGCGTCTACGCAACTACACATGCGTGTGTGGGCCTACGTTACAGGTGCATGCATTCATGAAAGCTGTGTGAGCTAAAAGAAAGCGATTGAAGATGGCTACGATCATACGAATCACATAACCAGTCAGGATAATCGCCCGTCTTGTGGTCGATCAGCCAACGAAACCGAAAATCAACTACAAAAAAAAGGCTTACCTGTCTCTGAGAATGTAGCTTGTTGAAAATCAGTGTGCTAGCGTCGTATTTGGCTCGAAAAGGTGTCGAATCTAGGGCTTTGGCAACACAAAACCTCACCTCTGCTCTGCTCTAAACTGATAATACTAGGCTTACATACTGCTTCTGGTCATTCCCACCTGTACCAGGAAGTCGCACTTTTGGTCTACACCAGCACAAGGCGGGGTCTTCAGGGGTAGTAATTCTAGCACACATGTGCGTGCGCGCACACTTGGAGAGAGAGAGAGAGAGAGAGAGAGAGAGAGAGAGAGAGAGAGAGAGAGAGAGAGAGAAGAGTTTAATCAATATGATCATGGGCCCTTTCCATGAAGTGGCACAGCGCATTTTCTCAGTTTAAAACACACACACACACACACACACACACACACACACACACCACACACACACACACACACACACACACACACGTGTGTGTGTGTATAGATAGATAGATAGATAGATAGACAGATACACGGATAGATAGATAGATAGATAGATACAGAGAGAGAGAGAGAGAGAGAGAGAGAGAGAGAGAGAGAGAGAGAGAGAGAGATGTGCGGATAGGGATAGCAATAGGGAAATGGGTGGGGGTGCAGTCGTGACGGCATAAGTGCTAGGAATCTGTACGCACATGCTCACAGGCAGGTGAAGTTTTGTGCGCCGCAAAGGAGAAAAACTGGATCAATACAGCCTTGTTCAAAGCACGATTCTTCAACAGGCTGTTCATCTGCAATAGCTAATTCCTTTGACAAACACGTGGGTGGATTTTAAACTTCAATGGGAAGATGAAAATAAAAATAAAGACATGTACACGCATGTGGTCCGTCTGTGCAGTATATTTTACTAGAATCGCATGCTGCGGTTGTTGCTGTTGAGGATTTTAAGGCTCAGATATCGTAAGGTCGACTTCAGACGCTCACAAGTCTTTCTTCCGCGGGATTTTCCTGCTTCGGCCTTCCCCTTCCCAGAATTAAGCGCTGCAGACCTCAATGAGAAGACTGGTCAGTGGTCGGTGTGTGCGAGACAGATGGTGGTAAGAAGTGCAAGCCAGTAAGTACAAATCATTCAGTTATCAGGGGTGCAGAATAATGAATAGTCTGTGGGTGCAGGGTAGTGGGTAGTCTGTGGGTGCAAGATAATCAGTAATCCTTTGGTGCAGGATAAACAGTGATCCGCCAGTGCAAGCAAGCTCGTGGCTAGTAAGTGCAAGTCAGTCAGGTGCAAGATAATCAGTAGTCAGTGGCTGCAGGACAGCGTTAGTAGCCGGCCGGTGCAACATGATCAGTAGTCAGGTGCATAGGATAATTAGTGGTCATCGGATACAGGACAATCAGTGGTCAGGAATTGCAGGATATCAAGTGGTCAGTGGGTGCAGGATAATCAAATGTCAGTGGGTGCAGGATAATCAAATGTCAGTGGGTGCAAGATAATCAAATGTCAGTGGATGCCTGATACTCCAATATTGATGGGCAGAAGATTACCAAATGTCGATGGGTGAAGGATAATTAAATGTCAATGGATGCTGGATACTCCCATATTCATAGGCAGGGGATAATCAAATGTCAATGTGTGCAGGATAATCAAATGTTAGTGGGTGCACAATGATGAAATGTCAGCACGCACAGGATAATCGAATGTCAGTGTGTGCAGAATAAACACAATTTGGTGGGTGCGAGATGATGAAATGTCAGTGAGTGCAAGATAATCAAATGCCAGTGGATGTGGATAATCAGTGGCTGGTGGGTGCAAGATAACGAAGAGTCAGAGAGGTGCACTACAATCAAACGTCAGTGGGTGTAGGATAATCAGTGGCCAGTGAGTGCAAGATAATCAAAACTCAGACTGGTGCAATACCATCAAATGGAAGTGGGTGTAAGGCAATCAATGCTCAATATGTACAGGATAACCAAAGGTCAGCAGGTGCAGAACAGTTGGTGACCAGAGGGTGGAAGGTCATCAGGGGTCAATGGGTGTAGGGTCATCAGAGGTAAATGGGGTGGAGGGGAAGGGAAGGGAGGGGAGGGGAAAAGGTTGTCAAATGGTGGCGTTTGGTTAGTGGATGCTGTTTAATGATGCAAGATGATGGGTGAACTGAGAGATCGAAATAACCAGTGACTGATGATGGTGGATGTTGCGTTAGAATAGTCGCTGGGTAATCGATGGTTTCGCGGATGGTTATCAACATGATGTGAGTGACCACCGACTGTCACATGACACTGACCAGCCCATGACTGACACTGCAGACCCATGGGGTCATTGACACCCAACGGTCATTCCTTCTCTGACCACTGTTGACCCCTTACACCAACAGCAGCACCGAATCCTGGCAGCAGTCCTAAAAAGAACGTGTTGTGTTTATTTTCGGCACTTTTGTCGATTAATGATAAAGTAGTGTAATTAATGCACCGAGAACGGAATCCACTGCTAAGAAAGGGTATTCTAGAAGAAAATATGATTTTTGTTAATTGACACAATAATGCATCCTCCCCCACCTGATGGACGAGTACACACCATGGTGTTGTCTGCTTTATGTGCGTTCAGTGACAACCGGGTCAGTGCCTCTGTCCGCACTGTCCCTGGTCACTATGAGCGAGAGCGAGAGAGAGAGAGAGAGAGAGAGAGAGAGAGAGAGAGAGAGAGAGAGAGAGAGGAGAGCGAGAGAGAGAGAGCTAGCTGGCATGCCAATAGTAAACAGTATCTTCCAGTGTGTAGAAATTTTGCAGAGGGCGCGCCCCAGCTGGTGTAGATGAACAACATGTGCCGTGCGCGCGGCTGTGGGAAAGAATGAGTAGGCTACATCCACAAGTGAGTGGGTGTTGCTGTTAGCTTACGGTCAGCTGTTAGCATAAGGGGTCCACAGTCGACTTGCGAACACTGCACGACCACTTACTTACAATATTGCACCCATTAACCACCCAACCACCGCCACCCACTGATGAACCGATGCCAACTGACTGTCCTGCACCAAGTGATGACATACAACCCACGCACTACCCACCCGTTACCCAGTGATTATCCATCACACACTGACCACCCAGCCAGCACCTGCAGATGGCCGAACACCCAATGACTGTCCTGCATCCACCTGGCCAACCATCCACAAACTGTTGACCATTCTAATTGCTTTGATCAAACATCACCTACTGATCACTGGTCTGATGCCCATAACTGTCCTGCAGACAGTGACCACACACAGACTGTCTTGCACCCACTGACCACTCAGTGATGGTCCTGCACCCGCTGACCATTTACTGACTAACCTGTGCATCCATCACTATGCACCGGCTGAAAACCCATCGATCCAACAGTCACTGACCACCGAAAACCAGAGTGTGTTGCACCCAGTGGCTTGTCATCACCCACTGTAATTATGATGCACCCACTGATCGCCAATAAACAAACCTGCACCCACTGTGCACTAATTAGCCTGTGCTTTATAAAGTGTGCCAAGTCTTTACCTTACCTCAGTCTAGGCCATATCCTAACCTGTGATTTACCCGTGCCATATTGAGTCTGAACCTTGCCTTGTGCCATATCCAGTTTGTGCCCTACCATTTGCCATATCCAGTCTGTGCCTTACCCTGTGCCATATCCAGTCTCTGCCTTACCCTGTGCCATATCCAGTCTGTGCCTTACCCTGTGCCATATCCAGTCTCTGCCTTACTCTGTGCCATGTCCAGTCTGTGCCGTACGCTGTGTCATATCCAGTCTCTGCCTTACCCTGTGCCATATCCAGTCTGTGCCTTACCCTGTGTTATATGGTGTCCCTGCCTTATCCTGTGCCATATCCAGTCTGTGCCTTAACCTGTGCCATATCGAGTCTGTAACTTATCTTGTGCCATATCGAGTCTGTACCTATCTTGTGCCATATTGAATCTGTGCCTTATCTTGTGGCATGTCGAGGCTGTGCCTTATCTTGTGCCATATCCAGTCTGTACCTTATCTTGTGCCATATGGAGTCTGTGCCCTATCTTTTGTCATCAGGAGTCTGTGCCTTGTCATGTGCTATATTGAGTCTTTATCTTAACCTGTGCCACATCGAGTCTTTATCTTACCCTTTGCCACATCGAGTCTTTATATTACCCTGCGCCATATCGAGTTTTTATCTTAGCCTGTGTCATATTGAGTCTTTGCCTTATCCTGTATCATATCAAGCCTTACCCTGTGCCATATCGACTCTGTGCCTCACCCTGTGCCATATCGAGTCTGTGCCTTACCCTATGTCATATCGAGCCCATGCCTTACCTTGTGCTGTATCGAGTCTGTGCCTTACCCTGTGCCATATCCAGTCTGTGCCTTATCCTGTGCCATGTCGAGTCTGTGCCTTATCGTTGGCTTAAGGAGTCTGTGCCCTATCATATGCTATGTCGAGTCTTTATCTTATCCTGTGCCATATCGAGTCTTTATCTTATCCTGTGCCATATCGAGTCTTTATCTTATCCTGTGCCATATTGAGTCTTTATCCTGTGATGCATCGTCTTTATCTTACCCTGTGCCATATCGAGTCTTTATCTTACCCTGTGCCATATTGAGTCTTTATCTTACCCTGTGCCATATTGAGTCTTTATCGTACCCTGTGCCAGTTTGAGTCTTTAACCTACCCTGTGCCATATTGAGTCTTTATATTTCCCTGTACCATGTCGAGTCTGTGCCTTATCCTGTGCTTCATTGACTCTGTGCCATATGCTGTGCCTTACAGAGCCTGTAACTTATCCTGTGCCGTATATAAATATTGAATCTGCGCTATATCCTGTGGAACATGGAATCTGTGCATATGCAGTGCCTCACTCAATCTGTGCCTTATCCTGTGCCATGTTGAGTCTGTGCTTTATCCTGTGCATCACGGAGTCTAGACCTAATCCTGCTGATATAGAATCACTGCCTTCTCCTGTGTAATATTGAATTTGTGCCTTCTCCTGTGTAATATTGAATTTGTGCCTTATACTGTTTAATATTGAGTCGTAACATACCCTGTGTAATATTGAATCCGTGCCTTATCCGATGTAATATTGAGTCTCTGCCTTATCCTGTGTAATACTGAATGTCTGTCTTATCCTGTGCCTGATTAGGTCTGTGCCCTCTTTTGTGCCCTATTGAGTTTATGCCTTATCCCGTTCCATATCAAGTCTGGACCTCATCCTGTGTGTTATTGAGTCTAAGCCTTCTCCTGTGTGCTAATAAGTGTGAGCCTTATTTTGTACCTTATTGAGTCTGAGCCTTATCCTGTACCTTATTGAGTCTGCGCCTTATTCTGTACCTTACTGAGTCTGAGCCTTATCCTGTACCTTATTGAGTCTGAGCCTTATCCTGTACCTTATTGAGTCTAAGCCTTATTCTCTGCCTTATCCTGTGCCTGTCTAAGCCTGTGCCTTTTCTTTTGACTCTTGTTTGTATCGTTTGTTGGACAAGGACTGTAACCTATGCCTAATTGAATCTGTGCAGTATCTAGCACCTTTGAACCTTTGTCTTATTCTGCGCGTTATTGACAGTTATTTATTCCGTACCTGTCAACATCTGTGCTATACTGAGTCTTAACCATACCGATGTGAAGCCTGATGTCGTATGTGCATTATACAATGCATCCCTAATCCACAATCGACAGGTTTTTCACGTTACAGATTACCTCATTGACAGACTTCAATGTGGAAAGATCACATTTCTGTCCAGTCCTGTGCTATGGTCATACCTATTAACAAGCATTAATCTAGAGACCCCCATCTGCAACCCTGCACACACACACACAACCCTCTCTCACTCACTCCCTCGCCTCTTTTCTTCTGACCCATTTTGTTTCGCCAAAACCAAAACTAAAAGTCGACAGCATTTCATCTCAGAAAATAAGTAAGCCGAATCCATGGGAAAAAGAAAACGAAACCGAAAGTTGACAATGCTAGCTAGCTGTAAGGAGTAAATTCGTTTCCTGGCATGATAAAAGATCTTCTGTCTGTGTAATTTACCTGCCAGGTAATAGAACCCTACCTCATCTGCTCTGTTTGTTTTGTTTTGTTTTTGATTTTGTTTTTATCGCCAACTATGGTGCTGTGGGATGGTGGCAGTTATGAAAATAGTTCGCTGACTGCTAAACCCTGTACCAATTTTCTTCATTCTCATTATTCTCTTTCGATCAAGATACC
>CM065729.1:5598804-5601304 GCA_033310375.1 Conus canariensis
TACAATGCCGAACTGTGTGTGTGTGTGTGTGTGTGTGTGTGTGTGTGTGTGTGTGTGTGTGTGTGTGTGTGTGTGTGTGTGTGTCCGTGAGAGATTGGTGATTTGTCCATTTTACCATACGTTTTCAAGCATACGTACAAAAATAAAATACTGCATGCATACCTTTGCATGCATGTGCATGTGTGTGTGTGTGTGTGTGTGTGTGTGTGTGTGTGTGTGTGTGTGTCTGTGGGGGGGGGGGGTAGGGGATGATGGGTGTTGTGGTTCGTGCGTTTGGGCTTGTATATGTTTGTGTGTGTGTTTGTGTGTGTGTGTGTGTGTGTGTGTGTGTGTGTGTGTGTGTGCGTGTGTGTGTGTGTGTGTGTGTGTGCCACATGTGTGTGTCTGTTTGTCTGTGTGTGCCACATGTGTGTGTCACACATACAGATGCACACACACACACACACACACACACACACACACACACACACACACACACACACACACACATACAGAGAGAGAGAGAGAGAGAGAGAGAGAGAGAGAGAGTTCAAAATTTCCAAATTTCAGTGTGTTTTTTGTTGTGTTTGTGATGCATGCTTTCACAAAAGAATACCTAAAACACACTTCAGACGGTGTTTTGAAAACAATGTGAGGCTTACATGTACTATTTTGTATCAGCATTTGCAGACCCACTGTTTCTCCTGTGACCGTTGATCATTGTTGGTGTGCGCACTCTTGAACAGAGATGTTTTCAACTAAACCAAGTGCATCCGCCAGTAAATCAACTGCAGGCACCAAAAAGCAAAGAACTGGAACATCAGCCACAAGCCAAGACAAGAATGCTTCTGAAATCAAATGCAGTCAGCAGGACAGTGACCATGGATTGTTGATTGAAGATTTTCCCATCAACTCGAAGAATCCCTTTGTGACAGAGTTCTGTGGTTCGGACATAGTTTTGATCGTGGAGGGCCAGAAACTGCACACACACAAACAAATCCTGTGTCTGTATTCCCCGTACTTCCGAGTTTTGCTGGGCTCACGACACTTTGCAGAAGCCAATGCCAGAGAAGTGGAACTGAAGAGCAACGAGTGTGTGGAGGTGAAGTACGATACGATGGTGAAATTCCTGTTACATCTCTATCCAGTGCACTCCCTTCAGAAAATCACCGGTAAGTTGAAAGCTGCAAGTCAATACTACGGATAGTTTTAGCTATCACAACATTAACGTGGAGCAGGAAAATGGACATCAAGTTGTAAACTGTAAAAGGTAACAAATGAAAAGTTTATTAACATTCACAGGCCTGATTTCAGGCAATGCGAGCTGCTTGTCTCCTCAGTATTCCGGACGAAGAACCATTCAATACTAATATTCAAGGACTAGGGCAAGTCAGCTTGAAAGAGAAATTACTTTTCCGCCAAACGAAAGAGACAAACACATTACAAGACAAAACACGACGCGTTTTGACCTCTTTTTGTCTTTGTAGGGCAAGACAAACAACATCCAAGAGAATGAAACCGAAGAACGAACAATCGTTTCTCTCATGGCTCTGGAGTTATTCCACATCCATTTTGCGCCCAATATGAGGACATAGGTGATTATTCGTTGTTTGTTTTCATTGTCTTGAATGTTGTTTGTCTTGACTGAAGAAGGCCAAAGAGGTCGAAACGAGTCATGTTTTCTTTTATGATTTGTTTGTCTCTTTCGATCGGCGGAATAGTAATTTCTTTTTAAAGTTTGTTTGAATTTCTGCCTGCGGTCACCTCAGTTTGAAACTAGAAGAGACAAGTTCTATACATACCTATCTATCTACCTAAAAATTACCTGTCTATCAATCTGTCTGTCTGTCTGTTTATCTATCAATCCTAATTATTTATGTATTAATATGTCTGTCTGTTATCTATCTATCTTTCTAATGAACTGATAACACTTGACTGGGTCTTTTTTCAGAACAACTATATAATAACACACACACGCACGCACGCACGCACGCACACACACACACACACACACACACACACACACACAACACACACACACACACACACACACACACGTGCGCGCTCCCCACCCTCCTGGCATCACCCACCCCCACACACATACCATTATAGAGAGGGCCAGAGAGAGGGAGAGAGAGAGAGAGAGAGGGGGGGGGGAGCGGGAGGAAGGGGGAAAGCACGTTTACAACTCATAATGATATGCATACCTTAGGGTGTCTAGGCATATATATGATATATACATGCACAACCGCAAACAATTTTTTTCAACCTCAAAAAACTTTTTTCTTTTTACAAAAAAGAACAAGGGTAGGGTAGTGTTGAAGACCACAAACAAACAAGCTATGTACACCTATCCTAGCTGCCGGCATGTTGCGCGCATGCAACCCTATATACACAAACACAAAAACAAAAAAGGACCTCCGACGGCCATTCAAATAGTTCACATTGCATAACTAAAATGGCGACTCCACCACCTCAGTCCTTGATGTTCAGTCCGTGGGGAGTGAGCGTCCCTAGCCTA
>CM065729.1:5606304-5623804 GCA_033310375.1 Conus canariensis
AGGTGGCAGAGTAATGTGTTAGTTAGTCATTGGATATTTGCACTCACACGGTTAACATGCTGGACACCACCGGACATTTACATTTTTCACTAGTTTAGGTATCTATCGGTTCACACACACACACACACACACACACACACACACACACACACACAATATATATATATATATATATATATATATATATATATATATATATGCATGCATCAAAATGTTTTATTTCTGTTTGTATTTTTGCATGTGGGGAG
Organism: Conus canariensis; assembly: GCA_033310375.1. Taxonomy (NCBI): domain Eukaryota; kingdom Metazoa; phylum Mollusca; class Gastropoda; order Neogastropoda; family Conidae; genus Conus; species Conus canariensis. Next base: position 5,606,553 of record CM065729.1, read on the forward strand.
ATGTGTCTTCAGGGAATGTGGGCGTTGGTGGGGTGGGTGGACGGGGGTCCGCGGGGGGTGGGTTGGAGAGGGAGGAGGGAGGGAAAAAGAGAACAGTTCGCGGGTGTGAGAACATCTGTGAATTGTTTTCAGTAGTTGATGACTTGATACCTGGCCTCATTTTTGTCACAAGGCCCCTGAAGAAGATCGGTTTGGTCGAAATATTGGGAAGAATTTTTTATATCTTCATTTTATGTGCGTATATATATATATATATATATATATATATATATATATATATATATATATATATTATGCTGAACAATTTAGTAGTGGGGGGCGGGGAACAAGTGTAGGCTAACAATTATTCCGTCATTATATAAATGGCTTAGCAAAGATTTCAATAAAAGAAAAAAGGGTGCAGTCCATAATTCTGTGGTGTTCTCACCACCAAGGGTTAAAAAAAAATCCAATAGCATCTCAAATATATATATATATATATATATATTTTTTTTTTTTATTTTTTTTTTTTTATTTTTTTTTTTTTTTTTCCAGTGCACATTGGCGTTGTACAGGTCAAGTATTTGTTGTATGCTTATATATCATATGTACATTGTAAGCGCTTTTTGGCATTCCACGATAAAATTTATCCATTTCATGTGTACATCAACAATGTTGTTATTCAGTTTATAATCACATTTCAACGGATGAGACATCCTTTGAATATTTTCATTTAAAAACAATGGACGCATGTTGCGTTATTGTATTTCAACAGTTTTGATCGTCAACATGTTTGGTTTGACCTGGATGTTTCTCGTTTGTCTTTTGTTCGTTTGTTTTTGTTTGTTTGTTTGTTTTTTCCCACATAGGTCGTCATCGTATTTTTCACCTGATGAAATATTTGTTACATGTTCACGATTGACTAGTTTAGAAAGACGCTCACTGTGTGTTTGAGTTTGGTTAGGTAGTAAGGAACGCATTTGTTTACATTTTATTGGCAAGGTTAGGTACTCACTGTTTACATTTTTCTAGGTTTGCTAAAAACTCACATAGATTCATTATATTAGCTTTGTCAGATATGGTCATTAACGGAACTGTGTTGTTTAGGTTTCTCTAGGTTAGTAAGGCACTGATACACTTTTCATAAGTAAAGATAGCTTAGTAACATACACATGAGACACTATATTACATTAGTGAGGAACTTGATGTTTATATTTCACTTGGCTAGATAGCCTTTGTGTGCTTACATTTAACAAAGTCAGAATGTTTTTAGGGCATTTTTATACTCCGATAGACCAGGTATTCATTCTGTTTTCACATGTTATCAGGTTAGCTGGGAAAACACAAGGTATGCAGGGTATTCAGTGTATGGTCAGATTTTATTTGGTCTGAAAGGGATGCATTGCATGTCTCCCTTTCATTAGCTTCAGTATTCATTATATTCTGAGATTTCAAAATTGGGCTATTCATTATACGGTTATGGCTGGCCCGATCTGGTATTTGATGTTTGTTCACATTTCCTTAGGCTAGTAAAACATGTATGTACATTGAAATTTCTCATGATGATATAAGCGACGTGTCTTTAAATTCAACTAGATTTGCTAAACCTTAGCACTTTTACTTCTAAGTTATGAATACCGTCCACAACATATTTCACTGGATTAGTGAAGTATTTTTTCATGTTCACTTGGCACGAAGTTAATAAGTTACCACTGTGTGTTAACATTTCGCTAGGTTTGATATTCATTCAGTGTTTACACTTTACAGGTTATGCCCACGTTGCACTCTCACGATTTCGTGGCTAATTAGTAGTGTGTTTACAGTTCATCAGATTAGAAATCTATTACGGCACTGGTGGTATGTAATCATCACCAGGCTAGTGAGGTACTGACTGTATTATTTCGCCAGATTAATAAGGAACTGTTTGCATTTTCACATTTATACAAGGTTTCCACTGATTGTTTAATTTCATTTCTAATGTAAATTGCAGATGTGCAGCACATTCTATGTATAACATTCTAGATACCCAATACGTATGTATGCTGGTCCTCTGGTAGTTCAGTTATGAGTTTTACTCTTTGTTGAATCATGTTTTAATAATTGTATACATAGGATTAGGTAATTTGAATGGAAACAATATTTACAGAGTGACAGTATTATTCATTAATCATACCTTGATATTTTTGCTTCTTTGTGAGTTTACATTTTCCTTCATTATGTAGACTTCTTCACATATTTACGCCTTCCTCTGGTGTCTGGTGTTTTAGATTGAAGCGTTGTGTAAATTAGTTCAACAAATTAATTTTCGCTCTGTCAAACTAATTCTTCATACACTATACGCTTCCATTTATCACTGTGGGAGACACTTTGACAATGTTTGGTAGTACCCTTATCTTGTTCTGTTCAGACCCAGACTCTCATGGCATTCACAAGTTTTAATATCTTTTCAAGCTCTTGGGACAGGGTCAGGCTTTGGTGATGATGTCAACATAGTTCTCTTACCCCCAGTCTCACAATAGGTTCATTAAAGTGGACAACAGGTTCATTAAGGTGGACAACAGGTTCATTAAGACGCACAACAGGTCCTGTAAGGCGGACAACAGGTCCAGTAAGGTGTACAACAGGTCCAGTAAGGTGGACAACAAGTCCAGTAAGGCGGACAACAGATCCAGTAAGGTTTACATCATCCAGTAAGGTGGACAACAGGCCCAGTAAGGCGGACAACAGGCCCAGTAAGGCGGGCAACAGGTCCAGTAAGGCGGACAACAGGTGCAGTAAGGCAAACAACAGCTCCAATAAGGCGGACAACAGGTCCAGTAAGGTGAACAACAGGTCCAGTAAGGCGGACAACAGGTCCAGTCCAGTAAGGTGGACAACAGGTCCAGTAAGGCGGACAACAGGTCCAGTAAAGCGGACAACAGGTCCAGTAAGGTGGACAACAGATCCAGTAAAGAGGACAACAGTTCCGGAAAGGTGGACAACAGGTCCAGTAGGTGTACAACAGGTCCAGTAAGGTGGACAACAGGTCCAGTAAGGTGTACAACAGGTCCAGTAAGGTGGACAACAAGTCCAGTAAGGAGGACAACAGGTCCAGTAAGGTTTACATCATCCAGTAGGGTGGACAACAGGTCCAGCAAGGCGGACAACATGTCCAATAAGGCTGACAACAGGTCCAGTGAGGCGAATTACAGGTCCAGTAAGGTGGACAACCGGTCAAGAAAGGCGGACAACAGGTCCAGTAAGGTGGACAACAGGTCCAGTAAGGCCGAGAACAGGTCCAGTAAGTTGGGCAACAGGTTTAGTAAGGTGGACAACAGGTCCAGTAAGGCGGACAACATGTCCAATAAGGCGGACAACAGGTCCAGTAAGGCGGACAAGAAGTCCAGTAAGGTGGACAACAGGTCCAGTAAGGAGGCCAACAGGTCCAGTAAGGAGGCCAACAGGTCCAGTAAGGAGGCCAACAGGCCCAGTGTGGCGGACAACAGGTCCAGTATGGCGGACAACAGGTCCAGTATGGCAGACAACAAGCCCAGTATGGCGGACGAGAGGTCCAGTGTGGCGGACAACAGGTCCAGTAAGGCGGACAACAGGTCCAGTAAGGCCGGCAACAGGTGCAGCAGAGCGGACAGCAGGTCCAGTAAAGCGGACAACAGGTCCAGTAAGGCGGACAACAGGTCCAGTAAAGTGGACAACAGGTCCAGTAAGGTAGACAACAGGTCCAGTAAGGTGGACAACAGGTCCAGTAAGGCGGACAACAGGTCCAGTAAGGCGGACAACGGGTCCAGTAAGGCGGACAACAGGTCCAATAAGGCGGACAATAGGTCCAGTAAGGCGGACAACAGGTCCAGTAAGGCAGACAACAGGTCCAGTAAGGGAACAACATGTCCAGTAAGGCGGACAACAGGTCCAGTAAGGTGGACAACACGTCCAGTATTATGGACAACAGGTCCAGTAAGGTAGACAACAGGTCCAGTAAGGTGGACAACAGGTCCAGTAAGGTAGACAACAGGTCTAGTAAGGTGGACAACAGGTCCGGTAATTTGGACAACACGTCCAGTATTATGGACAACAGGTCCAGTAAGGTAGACAACAGGTCCAGTAAGGCAGACAACAGGCCCAGTAAGGTGGACAACAGGTCCAGTAAGGCAGACAACAGGTCCAGTAAGGTGGACGGAAGTACTCAAGCCTGCAAGAATGTGGGTCCGAGTCAAAATTTAGCCAGAAATCCTATAGCCAGAATTTCGGCTCAGGTTATGCATCAGCTGTGGTATTATTCTTTCCCTGTTTTCTTTTGTTTGTTTGTTTTTTTCCCTAGTGCCATGCACTTTGCTGTTTCATGCCAGGTTTCCTCCTTCTTTTATGAGCTTCTTTCATGAGCTGATATTTATTTGTTTTCTATCTCACTGACTGGCACTGTATGGCTATGAAATTTTACACTACAATTCAAATCTGTTGAGATTTCATCCATCCTGTCTTGAGGTATTTTGCTTGTGTGTGCAGCTTTCGGGTGTATGAAAAAAGCTTTTGCCGATCTTATGTAGTCCTAAATAAATTTTGTTGATTTTTTTTTTTGTGAAGATAGTAATGACAATGTAAAGCTTTTTGTATCAGGCTGTTATTTGAAAAAAGAGAATAATCCCTACCCCCACCAACCTTCTCCATCCCTCTCGTCAATTTCTGTTGCTACAACACTCTGCAAATTTCAGCTCCAGTTATCTAAGCTTACCTAAAGTTAAAGATGAGAGTGAAAATAAAACTAAATCCATCCAGACAGTTTCTTTCCTACCATAAATAAAAAGCCAGATGGCAACCATTTTCGCTTATTTTGCTGTGATTTTGTACACGGTGGTGGTCTTATGCACAGTGTGGTTTTGTATGCGGTTTACTTTCAGGCGTGGATGTGGTTACCAAAAAAAGCAGGTTTGGGACGAGCGTCATTCGTTAACTCTTGCAACCTGGCTTTCCAAGAACACTTAAAATAATACCACTGTTGTAAGTTTTTTTGTTTTTTTTTTAATGTATTCCCTTCAGTCCTCACACACTTTACCATCCTCTCTAACAAACTGGCCATGACACATAGTAATGTTGACTTGGGTAGGCCAAAGGTGACGCCCTTGAAGAATGCTCTGCTTATCTTCAGCTCTTTTGAAACCGCGTTCCTTTCAACTGTCGCTTGAAGAGAGAGAAAAAGAACCAGTCACAGGGACTACGACGGGGTAATGTAGTGGGAATGTGACCAGCTGGACGTTATTTTTGGCGTGCTGCAGCTGCCGTGTGTGCGTGCTGGCACTGTCTTGCTGGATTACTTCACCGCGAACATCCCTTTGGGGAAGCGGTTTGTGCTGTGCCTGAATGACTGAAGGCAAAGAGAGGTTGATGTTCCAGTCGCCTGTGATCGTTTCTGTCGTCGAACCGTGCTGTGGTTGCCACATGGCCGGATCATGCGAGGAAGCTTACCGCCGCTTGTTTTGAAACACCCCTGTTTCTTTTTAATTGTACCGGTGGGTACTCGCTTGGAAAGACCCATACTACCATCTTTTGCTTCGTCTAGAGATCATATTGGTGAGACGTCCCTCTGTCAGATTTTCGTAGTATATGGGTGCACCCATCCACCTCACTCTGCTTCCTTCCCCTTCACTCAGGCCATGGAGTACCCCACTTTTGCAATGTTTTCTCACGCCCAGGAAGTCAAGCAGAATGCGAGTAATATTTTTCCATTTGATGTTCATTATATAACGTGTTTCAGTACAGGTGATTCTTGCGTCATTCTCAATAGATGTGTTCCGGACAATTTTGGTGGAGGGACAAACAAACTACTGTTTCTGATCTGTAACGGAAGTACACACGGCTAAAACACGTGTACAGTGCCTCCCCCCTGCTGAGTGGCTGGCTTGATGTGTAGGGCCTAACAAAGCCCTCTGCCTTAATGGCGAGAAGCCGTTTTGATGGAGATGATGTCATTGAACAAATAGACAGTCCTTTGGTCTCTGCTTCTCAGCACTCTCCACCCCCAGTTAAGGCAAAGTAACCTGAATAAGACTGTGACAGACATTCCATCAACATGAGCAGTCTTCACTCGGACTGTGCAGCACTTCAAAGCAAGTTGTCCCCCATGACCAGTATTTCCGAGCATCGTTTATTCGGGACTCCACCAAGCCAACGTTCTCTGGACCAATAGCCGTTGCCAGTCCAGCAAGATGGTCATCGTCTACCAGTGTTGTTTAGCTACTCGTGGACCGTCTGAACCACTTAGAATTACTGGCCGTAGATGGAGACAGATCTCCAAAAACTGTTCAGTAAACTTCAGAAGCATTCTTCAATACATTAGTTTGTCAGTAGTCGCAATAAATCATGGCCCAAAATGATTCCAACGAGAATGGTCTCCATTTCTGGAGGGGTGGGCAGGGGGGGGGGGGGGGGGCATAGCTCTGACCGAACATTTTTATCCCTCTCCCCATCCCCTGTTCCCCCAGTCCTCCAATCCCCACAAAGAACAGAATTTTCTCCAGGAAATGAAAAGAGGGTGGTTTTATCTGTACGTATTTACAGACTGTTCTTCAATTTAACATAAAGTACAAAGCGGTGACATCATTATTTTGTCCAGGCTGCAGGACTTGACGAATGCCCGTTATTATTTTTCTGGGGGTTCCTGTGCATATACGGTTTTTCTTGGATGTATGCTTTCATTGTATATGGAATGACAGATTGTAGCCAAGATTCTTGTGTTTTTATGATTTTCCTTCTCTTTATCTTCGTGATTTTGTTGGCTGTGTGAGAGTATGCGCGAGTCTGCGCGCGCGCGCGCGCGCGCGCGCGCGCGCGGTGTGTGTGTGTGTGTGTGTGTGTGTGTGTGTGTGTGTGTGTGTGTGTGTGTGTGTGTGTGTGTGTGTGTGTGTGTGTGTGTGTGTGTGGTGTGTGTGTGTGTGTGTGTGTGTGTGTGTGTGTGTGTGTGTGTGCACGTGTGTGCCTGTGTTGTGTCCCTATTCCCTTGGTTTCTCTGTGTCTCTCTGTGTTTTCTCTCCTCTCTCTCTCTCTCTCTCTCTCTTCTCTCTCTCTCTCTCTCTCTCTCTCTCTCTCTCCATGACTCAAGCATACACATCCATGCGCTCTCGCGAGCACACCCGCACGTGCGCTCACTCAACAACTAAATAACTGAATCTATTACACAATCTGACGGACACACCACACACACACACACACACACACACACACACACACACACGCCACGCACGCACGCACGCACGACGCGCGCGCGCCACACACACACACACACACACACACACACACACAAGCACACGCACGCGCATACCACATTTGCCTGCAATGACACACACACACACGCGCGCGCGCGCCGCGCGCACGCTCCTAAAGAAGTTAAGCATTTAAATAATACAACGAATGATCAGGCTGACCAAATGCAGCATGTACTCCACTGCTCCAGAAGAAAACACGATGCACTATTACATGGTATGTTAGGAATGCGAAAACTGACTATGCCATTCCTAGACAGCCATAGACACTGGAATTGCAGAGAAGGCGCAAAGGAAGATCTCTCCTGTGGTGTATAATACAATGCACGCTTCCACGTCTTTGGTCCGCTTACGTGCATCCCTGAAACCTGTGATACTACGTTGTCTGTCCAGACTCAGAGAGTCCGCTTAGTGTGGAAACGATCTGGAAGATAATTTTCTTCCAAGCCACTGTGGATATATGGCTCATTGAATAACGCACTGTCACAAAGCTCGCCACAGATTCACAAGTCCGTGATTGGAGTCTCACTATGAACACCTCCCCGTGCCCTCACACACACACACACACACACGCGCGCGCGCGCGCGCACACACACACACACACAACACACCTCTTTCTCCCTCCCCCAGTCACTAATACTTTGTCATTTTATTCTAACGTTCCATACGGCGCCAGCGCTCAAAACGACTGATGGCAACGAGGAGTTGTTCCTTGGCAACATTGTGCAGGCAAATATGTGTTGGTCAGAAAACAGAACCATGTGCAGAAGGAGAGAGAGAGAGAGGAGAGAGAGAGAGAGAGAGAGAGAGAAGAGAGAGACCAACACATACATATTTTAAACATGGGTCATGCCGTATTTTGCCAATGCCTCTCCCAGACCAGAGCTCTTTTGGGAGAGAAACATGATCTACTACTGCGTTTCATGCCAGAATTTAGCAATGGATTATTTACAAAATAAAACATAATTGTCAATTTAGCAATGGATTATTCACAAAATAAAACATAACTGTCAATAGCTTAGAATGAAGCCCAAATTTAATTTTTACTGTTTTAAGTTCCTGATGTTACCGGCCCGACCTTGTGTGTCGAGACTGGCAGTGCATTTAGAGGGTTTGTAATTTCATTGACTGCAAACGCACAAAAAAAAATAAAAGTAAGATATTGTTGGAGAGTCCAGCCGTCAGTTTCTTTCTTTCTATCTTTCTGCATACGCAGGCTGATAATCCTGTGGACACTCCCTGTGTAGACAGGCATGTATTAATCCCATCTACTCAACAAATGGAGTGGAGTTTTGTGTGTATGACCGGTTTTTTTTTATCCCGCCATCAAAGCAGACATACTTTAACTTCGGGGAAGGTGCAAGCTATGTGTAACATGTCATCCATACCAACGGTCAAACTGGCCTTCTTTTCCGAAAGTTGGTGATGGGATTTTACGTGTGTGCAAGATGTTATGCGTGCTTTCACACACGGAACCTCGGTTTATAGTCTCATTCGAAGGACTGTATGGGAAAGGGAGTCAGAACCAATGTTAGCTCTGAGGGAAAAATCCGCCTGTACCGAAACGGCCCGGCGGGCTTGCCAACTGACTACAAATCCATGTGTATACTAGTCACAACGAGCACATACATGGATAACGAAAACCAACGCCTTACAGTTATTTAGCATCTTCAACATTCGGTTTCGTGTTTTTCCTGGGTTCGGCTTTCTTATTTTCTGAGATGAAATGCTGTCGACTTTTAGTTTTCCCTTTGGCGAAAAAACAAATGGGTCAGAAGGAAAGAGGCAAGGGAGGGAGTGAGGAGGATGTGTGTGGGTGCAGGGTTGCAGATGGGGTCTCGAGATTTATGCTTGTTGATAGGTATCATCATAATACACGACTTGACAAAAATGCGGTGATCTGTCGACATTGAAATCTGTCAGTGAGGTAATCTGTAACGTGAAAACCTGTCGATCGTGGATTATGGATGCATTGCATAATGTACATACACTATCGGGCTTAAACTCTGTATGGTTAAGACTCTGTATAGCACAGATGTTGATAGATACGGGATAAGGAACTGTCAATAACGCACAGAATAAGACAAAGGTTCAATAAAGTATAGGATAGAGCACAGATTCATTAAGGCATAAGGTACAGACCTTACACAACACAGAGTGTAAAAAGAAAACTCAAAGGAAAGGCATGGACTCACACAGGCACAGGATAGAGCTCAGACTCAATAAGGTACAGGATAAGGCTCAGACTCAATAGCACACAGAAGACTCAATAAGTACAGGATAAGGCTCAGACTCAATAGCACACAGAAGACTCAATAAGCTACAAGATAAGGCTCAGACTCAATAGCACACAGAAGACTCAAAGCTACAAGATAAGGCTCAGACTCAATAGCACACAGAAGACTCAATAGCTACAAGATAAGGCTCAGACTCATAGCACACAGAAGACTCAATAGCTACAAGATAAGGCTCAGACTCATAGCACACAGAGATCAATAAGCTACAAATAAGCTCAACTCATAGCACACAGAAGACTCAATAAGCTACAATAAGCTCAGACTCATAGCACACAGAGACTCAATAAAGCTCAACTTAGCATTTACCTCTCCTCCTCCTCCTTCTTCTTCTTCTTGTTTTTCTTCTTCTCTCTACCCCTCCCGTTCCCCCCTCCTCTTTCCCCCTTCCTCTTCCCCCCTTCCCCCCTCATCTCCCTTTTCATCCCTTCCTCCTCCTTCTTCCATGCTCCTCCTCCTCCTCCTCCTCCTCCTCCTCCTCCTCCTCCTCTCTTTCTCCTTCTTGTTCTTCGTGTCCGTGTTGTTCTGATTGCTCGTGTGCTTATTCTTGTTTTTCTCATTTTTCTCTCTCCTCTTGTTCTTCTTCTTTTCCTCCTCCTCCTCCTCCTCCTCCTCCTCCTCCTCCTCTTTCTCCTTCTTGTTCTTCGTGTCCGTGTTGTTCTGATTGTTCGTGTGCTTATTCTTGTTTTTCTCATTTTTCTCTCTCCTCTTGTTCTTCTTCTTTTCCTCCTCCTCCTCTACTATCATGATACACAATTACTCATTTGCTTGCATTGATGTCTATTTATGCATTACAATATGATGCAATGGAATGAGTGCAGTGTAAGGCATATGTATTTTCTGGCATATTAGTAATGGTTATAAGATTGTTTTGATACCTTATTCTTTTATCCAACACTAGGAAGATAGGATGAAACAGTGCAATTTCAATTAAAAGTATTTATAACGTATTGAGCGATCTGATTATGTCCTCTAATTTGCCTGAAAATCTATTATTTGTATATAATTGTCCAAGTACAGAGTAATCGTTATTTTATTGTTAGATATCAGAATCTGCAAGGTCTCTTTAGATGTTCGTGAACCGACACATGTGAGGATTCACCCACTACCCTACAATCTGCCCCCTCCCCCCTTCTCCGCCCCTCTCCTTCCTCCCCCCCCCTCCCCTTTCCCCTCCCCCCTTGCCCTCTCACCCCCACCCCCTTTCTCCCTCTCTCCACCCTGTTCCCGCTACTTTCCCTTACAACCCACCTTTCCACCCTCCTTCCCTTCCCCCCTTTCCCCCCACCCCTCTTCTCTTCCACCCTTCCACCCCTCCTTCCCAACCCTCACTTCCTTACCTGTCCCCTAACACTCTCTCACTTTCTACCTCAGGTCCTCTTTCAGTACAGCCCCGCCCTTCCCTCCCCCTTCCCTTGCACCCTCCTCTCCTCCTCCCATCCCCCCCCCCCCCCATTTATAGATTCTCTTCAAATGATTTCTCCTTTTCTTCCCCCCCCCCCCCACTCCACCTTTTTCCCCCCACTCCCATTTCTTTTACTCTCTGTCCAAACCACTCTCCTAACCGCCCCCCCCCCCCCCATTCATTATACGTTCTTTATTCCCCGTCCTCCTCCCTGTCCTTCCTCCTCCCCTTCCCTTCCTCCTCCTCCCCGTCCATCAGCAACATCCATATTCTTTTCTGTATTTCAATATGCTGAATTTGACATCTGAAACAGTAGAATTCTAGCTCAGATGTTTGAAACTAAGCTCGTTTGTAATACCTTTTTCATACGTCTATACCTTTTATTATGTCCATACCTTTTTCACTAGAAACTCAAGCTTGTGAAATTGAATTCTTCATTCTTCTCTCTCTCTCTCTCTCTCTCTCTCTCTCTCTCTCTCTCTCTCTCTCTCTTCGAATGCGCGGGCACGCATATGTGTGCTAGAGTTACTACCCCTGAATACCCCGCCCTATGTTTGAGTAGACCAAAGGGTGACTTCCTAATATAGGTTAGAACGAACAGAGGCAGTCTTTAAGCGTGGTATTATCAGTTCCTATGTTTTGTTTCACATCAGAAGAGGTGCAGGTCTTGTGTTGCCAAAGCCATAGAGCAGAACAGCGCCAAACTTGACACCTTATCAAACAAAATACGTCGCTAACAATTGGCACTGACTGACTTTCAAGAAACTACACTCTCAGAAACAGATAAACCCTTCGTTTTCCGGACTGGGCGGAGTTTCTGTTTCATTGGCTGATTGATGTGGGTTTGGCAACATGGGTGTGGGTGTTTATACTCACTAGCAATATAATTCATGTGATCGCAATTATCTTAAATTGCTTTTTCTTTTTTTTCTTTATAGCGTAGATGCATGCAACGCTCTCTCTCTCTCTCTCTCTCTCTCTCTCTCTCTCTCTCTCATCTCTCTCTCTCTCTCTCTCATGGAAATTTTCACTCTGCCCAATTAGTTTCTTTTCTTTTTAATTAACTTTGATCAGATGAAGAGGAGGAACCACAACACATTTGTTCAAAAGAAGACACTGACAGGGAGTACTACAATGCCTGCAAATGTTGAGAGTAAGCTGTGTCCATATTCGTACGAACTTTCCGCCTCTCTTCTTTTTTCAGTGAATGCCTTACTCCTACTCTGATTCAGTCAACACAGCTCCTCGTAAATTTGAGCGTTGTGCTTCAGCCTTAGTGGCAGTGTTTCTTTTCAAATTTCTTCTGATGTGCATGGACGTCGAAAGTAACCCAGGACCAGTCAGCGGGGCGGGCTGTGTCGACGGCAAGAAAAGCAGTCAACAGGTATTGTCCAGCCTGTCGCATTCTTTCCAGGACAACCAGCACGATGTTAGGCCTTCCATTTCCGCGCGTCCCCCCGTTCCCAACACTGTCCCCTTTCACTGCTCAAACATAATGCCATCACAGTACGTCACAACTGATGAAGTTCTGGCACAGCTTCAACAGATAAAACAACATTATGCTGCCGTTTGTGCTGATATCGGTTCATGTGCCGCCAGGCGACAGCCCGCCGCGCGAGATCAGCGCTGATAGAAGTGAGGGCGGGCTGCGCTCGGTTACTTTTCGCGCTGAGCAACAGGCGTGGCGACAGGTGTGGCAACAGGCGTGGCGACAGGTGTGGCAACAGGCGTGGCGACAGTGTGGCGGCCGCGCGCCGTGTGACAATGAGGCGGGATCGCTGCGGGACTGGCACGTTGGTATTCGTTATTTTACAGATAGAAAGAGGGAGAAGGGGAGGGGGGCGCTGCTCGGTCTCCAACAACCGACCGCCGACTGTAGGGGACGTTTTTTTTTTTTTAAAAGGTATTCAAAAATAGAATTGTGGACAGCCTCTGCAAAAGAAGTCAGTAAAGACCAAGGTGTGCAGTCGCCATCCAAAACATTTTTTTGGTTAAAAATGATGTTAAGACTAGTACATTTGTTAATAAAAGGTTCTAATTCGGCTTTTATGGTGTCACATGGGTTGAACACATGGGTCAGGTTAAACATTTGTCCACAGGGGCAGGTGATATCAGCGGATTTCCCCCTGTAGCCATGTGTTCTCAGCCTGAAAATCAAATTTTGTATTGACCGGGGGACTGCCAGGAATAGTCCCCCTTTCACTAATCTGCCGTCAGAGTGGTGCGTGCCGGCGTATTCCTTCAGGTCGGTAGACCAACCCTGCACAGCAGCCACTCTGAGGGCGTTCTTACATTCTGTGTATGACCAGCAAGAACATTTGTCAACGGCCTTTGACACTCTCGAACGTGATGTAGATCGGTTAGAATCTTTTTCGAAAACGAACAATGTCAATGTTTTCAATGTTGCTGAAGGCTCAAATGAAGATTACCGTGCATGCACCCCGAAAGTCGTTCAGCTGCTGAATCGTTTCTATCCCTCTAAGACATGGAAATGCGGTGAGGTGGAGAGAGCGCACCGAGTCGGACCCCCAAAAGGCGATTCCACCCGCCCCGGCCGTTGATTGCCGCCCTTCATCACTGGCCAGACAAACTGTCAGTGCTGGAAGAAAAAGAGCACAGGGAAGAAATGGCGGATGAAGAAGGCATCCGTGTGGCCGCGGACCTAACCAGACGGCAGTACACTGCACTGAAACATCACAGAGAGGAAGGGAGACAGGCTTATTTTTTCAGAGGTCAACTATGTTTCAATGAAACAAGGAAATACAAGTATGGATTTCGAGGGAGAAATGCCCAGAACAGTTCTCAACATGTAGTTAGGCAGAACAGTATCAACAGTACAAACCACACTGGACAGCGAAAGGGGGATTCCTCTTTGCCTCACTCTGCCTTTGACTTGGAGGAATTCCCCATTCTAAACAAGGCGACAATCGGACAACGGAACAGGCAGATAACTCCAGTCTTATCCAACAGAAGTACTCAGTCTAAATTATTGCCTACTCAGACCTGCAGCGACCCGAAATGTATTGAGAATTACAATGCAACTTCTTACACACCAGGTGACAACGTTGGGAGGAACCTTGCTAGATCCGCGGAGCCAGAAGCCAAGGTGAATTCTAACCAGTGTAATGAGAGTGTGGCACCGCAGTCATCAGCGGTGCATAGTGATGCTCAGGACATGATGACAGCTGGTGCAGTGAACAGACCGGCTGTTCATTCCCAGTCGAGAAATCAGCCTATCCCCTCTCATTCTCTTTTGTCCCCCCACTCAGCTGAGTCCTTATAAAGAGGGCAAACACTTGCCGAACCTCAGTTTAGGAAAAAGAGACAGCCAGCACACCCGATGTAAGCCCGACGACAGCATTCCATAGCCCACCAGTCACGTTCTACGACGTAGTAAGCCAGTCTTCAGAGCCCCCAGCAAGCTACCCCCGCCCATCGTCATCCCATCGTCTATCGTCATCCCACCTCCCATCGTCATCCCACCTCCCATCGTCATCCCACATCCCATCGTCATCCTACCTCCCATCGTCATCCCACCTCCCATCGTCATCCCACCTCCCATCGCCATCCCACCTCCAGCCTGACCCCCTGCCTGGTGGACCAGTCCTGCAATGTCAGCCGCAGTCTGTACCTCAGCGCAACAGTGTGATCACTGGTAGTGACGTGCACGGCTGTGCCACTGCCACTCCAGGTGATCCCAGCCAGGGTCTGATGTCTACCAGCATCACCCATGAAAACGAAACTTCAAATCGAACACTGCAAAGAGCTCCACTCACACGCAGACACAATAAAAAAAAACCAAGCAAACAAACAAAAATAAAAAAACAAAGCAGACTCATTGACAGAAGCAAACAAACACAGCTTGCTGAGAAGTTCCATCTCAAAAACAAATACGGCTCTTCCGTTGCACATTGTAACAAACAGGGATTTGGCTGGCCCGTTTCATTTTGTGGACACTCCAAGAACTTGTCCTGTCTCTCCTGGAACATATACTGTGCACAAAAAGTAACGCATATTTCAATTTCAGTCATTTCATGTGTCATTTAGCATTCAAGATATTACAACCACAGAAGAAATAAGACATCAGTCTACTGTTATGTCTATTCATTATGATGTCTGACTATTCACACTGAACAGAGTTCCCTCCCCCTGGCTCCTCCCGTGCTTCCCAGTCCCCGCTCAGTCAGTACTGGGTATGACCCCCATTTGCCCAAATCACAGCCTGGCACCTGCGTGGCATGGAGGCAATCAGGTGCTGGGTCGTCTGCCTTGGGATGGTGTTCCACTCTTCCTGCAGCGCTGCAAACAGGCCATCAGGTGTTGCAGGGGCATTAACTCTTGCTCTGAGGCGTCGGTCCAGTTCGTCCCACAAATGCTCTATCGCGTCGAGATCCAGACTTAGTGATGGCCAAGGCAGGGTGTGAATATTGTGGGTGTTGAGGAAGGCCATGGTAATGCGGGCTGTGTGAGGCCTGGCATTGTCCTGCTGGAACATGGCTTCTGGAGCGGCTACCACGGGCAGGGCATGCGCACGCAAACTGTCCTGCACGTAGTGTGCAGCCGTGAGGTTGCCTTGGACGCGAACCAGCTGGCTCCTGCCTGTGTTGCTGATAGCTCCCCACACAGTGATTCTCCCACCGCCATGCGGAGGTTCCTCATCCACACATCGAGGAGCGTACCGCTCACCAAGCCTCCAGTAGACCCGTCTCCTTCCGTCGTGGCGTTGCAGCAGAAATCTGGATTCGTCACTGAACCAGACATGTCGCCAGTGGTTCCTCAGAGTCCAGGGTTGGTGTTGGTTTGCCCACAGCAGCCTGGCCTGGCAATGGCGTCTTGTCAGCACATTCCCTTGATGGGGTCGATAGGCCCGCAGTCCAGCTGCATGGAGACGGTTTCGCACTGTCTGTCTGCTGATCCTCTGGTTGCCAGGAAGTGCCTGGACAGTTGATTGGGCTACCAAGAACCGATTATGCAGATGTTGAAGGCGTATGAAGCGATCTTGTGCTGGTGTAGTCACCCGTGGTCGGCCTGACCTAGGACCATCAGCTGTGCCTGTTTGCCTGTAACGAGTCCAGAGCCTACTGATGGTGCCTTGCGATACGTTCAGGACTCGGGCAACGTCGACTTGCCTCTGACCTGCCTGCAGACGGCCAAGTGCATTTCCCCTTGCAAGTGCGCTCAGGCGTGGCATGTTTTCTCCTTCTTCGAAACCTTTAATGTTTCACCAAAATGAACTGGTTTGTATAGTGAATCTTGCCAGGGTTGGAAGCAATATACACACCACAAATGTGGTCATTTATGGTTACTGCACAGATTCCATGGGCCACACGCTTCAAACTGCATTATCATTCTTGGAAGACACGTGGATCATGCAGACAGCTAGGACTGGGTTTATCCTTTCAGTTTGAGTTCAACATAACTGTTTTCTGCTATACGGGGCATGTTTCTGTCAAAATTTCCTTAATATTTTCAGCGAAAAAATATGCGTTTCTTTTTGTGCACAGTATAGATGGTTTGGCCAGTAAGTTGGCAGATACTGATTTTCTTCTTTTTGTACAAAAGTTTGATATTGTGTGTCTGATAGAAACGTACCTAGATGATGAGTTCGACTTGGATGGTGTTTTCATTGGTTACATGAAATTCAGGACAAAAGCCATTAAGCATTCATTTATGGGACGTAGATCTGGAGGGCTTCTATTACTAGTCAATAAAATAATTAATAAACACAATACATCAGTTTAAGTTGATACCGATCACATGGTGTGTATTAAGATGTCTAAAAGCATGTTCTGTGGGGACAATGACATTTTGTTAATATGTGTTTATGTCCCTCCTTCTGGTTCAGTGCATTACTAAACATCTAATTTCATTTGCCACATCGACGCCATACAACACTGCATCCTGGATTTAACCAGTCGCTATCCACAGGCTCAGCTGATATGTTGCGGGGACTTTAATGCAAGGACAGCAGACCTCAAAGTACCGTGGTCACGTATTGATCTACTGACTGACCCCTCCCATCCGACCCCGGTTTTCAAGAAAACACGATTGTCCAAGGATATTATGTCAAATGCTTTTGGCAAAATTTATCGAATTTGTGTGCATGTTTTGATCTTTTCATTCTTAATGGGTACAACAGAGGTAGCTTTACTGGTGATTTTGCATTTGTATCTTCCCATGGGTGTAGTGTCATAGATTATTCCCTTATTTCTAACGATTTGGTAGACAACGTTGTGAGCTTTTCTCTAGGTAGCAGGGTAGAATCAGAACACATGCCAATCCTGTTAGAAATCACAGGCAAAATACCATTGTCACCTCTCCCTA
>CM065729.1:5628804-5633804 GCA_033310375.1 Conus canariensis
TGTGTGTGTGTGTGTGTGTGTGTTTGTGCGCGCTTGCGCGCGCGTTTGTGTATCTCCGTTTATGTATGTGTCTCTGTAGTGTGTGTTAGCGCGCGCGCGTGTAAGTTTGTGTGTGTGTGTGTGTGTTGTGTGTGGTGTGTGTGTGTGTGTGTGTGTGTGTGTGTGTGTGTGTCTGTGTGTGTAGAGGGTACATATACATTAGGGGCTTACAGTCAGATGGTTGGAGTGCCAGCACGAAGAGCAGACGGTCGTGTGTGTGTGTGTGTGTGTGTGCGCGCGCGCGTGCATGCGTTTGTGTATGTATGTGTGTGTGCGCGCGCGCGCGCGCGCGTGTCTGTGTGTGTGTGTGCATACATATCAAGGACTTACAGTCATATGGTTAGAGTGTTCGCACAAATCGGGGACTGCTGTGAGTATACATCACTCACTGAGTATTTTTTTTTCCTTTCAGTATTGTAAATGTTCAGCACAAGAAGAAAAAGAAACACCCGAAGGCGCTGGGGAGGACCCAGAGAAGCACTGTCTTCACCGGCCTCTCAGTGCTTCTCTGGGTCCTCCCCAGCACCCTCGGGTGTTTCTTCTTCTTCTTGTCCATACTATAATTATGTTCAGCATAGTGACGTGTGTTCAATTTACTGACGTTTGCTCACCACAGTAACGTTTGTTTAGCATAGTGTTGCTCAGCACAGTGACGTTTGTTCAGCATAGTGACGTTTGGTCAGCACAGTGACGCTCTGCTGAGCATAGTGACGTTTGTTCAGCATAGTGACGCTATGTACAGCACAGTGACGCTGTGTACAGCACAGTGATATTTGTTCAGCACAGAGGCGTCATGTTCAGCACAGAAACGTCATGTTCAGCACAGTGACGTTCTGTTCAGCACGGTGACGTTATGTTCAGCACGGTGACGTTGTCTTCCTCAGAGTGACGTTATGTTCAGCACGGTGACATCATCTTCCTCTCAATGGTGTTATGTTCGGCACAGGATGTTCAGCACAGTGACGTTATCTTCCTCACGGTGACGTGATGTTCAGCACGGTGTGACGTTATGTTCAGCTCAGTGACGTTATGTTTAGCACATCTATGGTTCAACTGCCCCCCCTCCCCCCCCTCCCCCATATTGATGCCAGGAGTACTTCGAACACCCTATAGTTTCCCTGCATTTTGCATGTTCTTCGGTCATAACTTCTTCTCTGCCAAGGTCTGTGACCATGCTTTTCTTTTTTTTTCTTCTTCTTCTTTTTTTTTTTACAATTTTCTGTAGACGACTTTTCTTCTCTTAATGTGTGGGCCATTCTCCAGTGTTTGTTCTGGGAACTCCTATACACCTGCAACCATTTGTGTGTGTGTGTGTGTGTGTGTGTGTGTGTGTGTGTGTGTGTGTGTGTGTGTGTGTGTGTGTGGTGTTGTTATCTGGCATAAACTTGGTGGTGAGAAATGTACACACTGCTCACAGTGGGTATTGGCTGTCAGTTCTGCTGTATGTTCTCGTAGATGATACTGGATGTCCATTCTGCCGCGTGTCTTTTGCACATAATACTAGCTGATACTGGATGTCCATTCTGCCGCGTGTCTTTTGCACATAATACTAGCTGATACTGGATGTCCATTCTGCCGCGTGTACTTTGCACATAATACTAGATGATACTGGATGTCCATTCTGCCGCGTGTACTTTGCACATAATACCAGACGATACTGGATGTCCATTCTACCGCGTGTACTTTGCACATAATACTAGCTGATACTGGATGTCCATTCTGCCGCGTGTACTTTGCACATAATACTAGCTGTATATTCTTGACAGTCCTGAAAAGGTTCCGTGCCGTGGTTTTGACTATGATGACTACACTTCAAACGCTGTAACATGGGAAGTAACGTTTGCGTTTTTTTACACTCGGATAGGTACTCACCTATATTTTACGTTTTCTTGAATTACGTTTTTTTTAAGTGTAGATTAACACTGGATTAAGTCGTGGGATATTCTTTTATGTTTACGGTATCAGATTGTTAGATGTTGTTTATGTCTGTACATTACACATGATACATATATTTTTCGGCCGCTTAACATGTTTCTTTTCTACGTATTCTCGTTGGTTTCATTTTTTTTTTCAGGTGCAGATGTCAAGGCATTGCTTTCTGATTCCCGTTGCTTTGCTGTGGCATAGTGCATTGTTTTTCTTTTTCTTTTTTCTTTTTTTTAAACCTTTTTCTGTTGTCTTTTATTTTATTTTATTTTTTTTTTTGGTCATTCGTTTGGAGAATTAAAAAAAAGAAATAAAAACAGTATTTTGTTGTGTCGTTTTGAAATTGCGTATTATTGTTTATTCACCGTTTTGATCATCCTGTCGAATACTTTTTCGGTTGTGTCCTCTGCTTTCTGATATGACCAGAATACATGGTGTTAAATCAATTTGGACATATTTCAGAGAATAATGCAATAGCATGCATTGTCTTGTGCGTCAGATTGATATTTAAGAAATAAATAGATAAATAAATAAATAGATAAACAAATAAATAAACAAATACATAAATAAATAAAGATTTTTTTAAAAAGTAATAAACAACTAAAGAAAGAAGTAGTAAATGAATAAATAGAAATTAGAATAAACAAATGAGGGTTTTTTGGGTTTTTTTTTTTTTGTTTAATGCTGTCCATCTGATTAATCTTCCAAACTCACCCTATATTTTTTTTTTTCAAACCTTACGACAGATTTGCACTGACTCTGTCTAAGGTAGGAAAGCAACTGGAAACCGGTGTAACGAAAAGTTTTAACTCCCCGAATGGTTTAACTCCCAGGGAGTTAAACTGTTCATTTGTAAATTTTAACTCCCTGGGAGTTAAACTAGAATATGAAAAACTAACTCCATGTGTGTTTCAGTTTGACTCCAGGGGAGTTATTCTGACATACCACCAGAATGACTCCCACCCACCACCCACTCCCAGCACCTCGCTACCACCCATGCATCTTGTATATATATTTTCGAAATGTGTGTGTGTGTGTGTGTGTGTGTGTGTGTGTGTGTGTGTGTGTGTGTGTGTGTTCTTACACTAACTTGCCAGATCAAGACTTGTCAGGTAGAATTGTTTCCTTCGATATTATTGGTTTCTGTGAATTAGTCACGTGTCCTGAATTTTATTGAAAAATGTGTGTTTTTCTGATTGGCTGGCCGACTTTCATTTTTAGCTTGGCACACGCACACCACCACACCTGTGACGAGTCACATGACAACTTCATCAGATCGGTCCCAAGCAGCCACCCTCTTGTACAAATTGTACAAACACAGGCAACCCCCCCCCACTCCCCCTCCCCCCCCCCCCCCCCCCCCCCTTTCTCTATCCCATGTGTCTCACACACAAATTTCTAATCTATGCCAACCCTTTTTCTCCTTCCTTCTCTCCCAGATGTAGCGAGTCAATACAAACAATTTTACGTCACGTCGCGACTATTCGTCATTCTCTCCCCACCTTCCTTACCCTCTCAACCCCCTCCCCCCTCACTCCCTAATTTGGCGGCATGACAATGAAAAATTGAAAATTTTCCATTTCTACACCATTTGAGTGTCATGGCCTACACTTATAGATGACTGTCTGATAGTCGCATAGATTCCATGAGAGAGAGAGAGAGAGAGAGAGAGAGAGAGAGAGAGAGAGAGAGAGAGAGAGAGAACGCCAAAGACTGAAGGTACAGTATTTCTACCAAAAGCATCAAACCATTAATTCATGTATACACAGACTTTACATACAGATTATATACAAAAAGGCATAGTAAAATATCAAGGACATGCATAACTGAGCACATGAATATGTACACGGACATTTCCTTTCCCTATGATGATGATGATCATGAACATTAAATCCCCTTCTCCATTCTCTTACCGAAAGACATCTGGGAATAGGTGGGTGGGGAGTCATCTTAGTCATGATCAGATTAACTCCCCCTCTGTTACAAAGTAACTCCCTGGGAGTCAGAAAACACGTGTACACATTAACTCCCAGGGGAGTTATTCTAAACTGAAAAACTGACTCCCCTCAGTGGGCAGGGAGTTAAACTTTTACACGCCTGGATTAACTCCCGGGAGTTAATCTATACTTACTCCCAGGGGGTCATTCTGTTACACGGTGGGAGTTAAGTCTGATATATGTACAAAATGACTACCCCCTTAATGTTTCAAGAATTTGTTGAGACTTGTACAAAAAAGATTTTAGAACATTTTGAAGTTTTACTGAGTGGAGTTATTTTGGCACAGGGTGGGAGTCATTCTAGTTTAACTCCCACAGTTAAAATTTACATATGAACAGTTTAACTCCCTGGGAGTTAAACCATTTGGGGAGTTAAAACTTTTCGTTACACCGGCACGAAAGAACGTGAGACACGGCAATCTGCCCGATTTCATGTCACTCAAAAAAAAATTGCCCTGGATATGTACACACACACACACACACACACACACACGCGCGCATGTACGCACGCACACACACACACACACACACACACACACACACACACACACACACACACACACACACACACACACACGCACACACACACGCACACACACACAAGTTCATTTTAAAAAGCAAACTGTCCTCAATGACAATTTATAAACATATTTGTTAAACGTTTGTGAACATAAACCAGTTAAACATTTATTTCCAGGCACAACATACAACATGCACATGTAGAATTGAACCGTGCTGTAATGGCGATGATCGGTCTGACTGTCTGTATGTCTGTCTATCTATCTATGTATCTATCAGTCTGTCTATCTATCTATCTATCTATCTATCTATCTATCTATCTATCTATCTATCTATCTATCTATCTATCTATCTTCTGTCTGTCTGTCTGTCTGTCTGTCTATATCTATGTCTGTCTACCCGATTGCCTGTCTGTGTCTATCTATCTATCTATCTATCTATCTATCTATCTGTCTATACGTATGTCTGCCTACCCGATTGCCTGTCTGTGTCTATCTATCTATCTATCTATCTATCTAT
>CM065729.1:5636304-5638804 GCA_033310375.1 Conus canariensis
CCTGGGGAGTTAAAAAGTGGACGGGAGTTAAAATGGATCGTTACACCGGGGGGGGGGGGGGGGGGGGGGGTGGAGGGGGGGGGCGAAGGTCACTGTGTGGCACGCCGTGGCGGCCTTTCCAACGCTGGCAGTGACACGGGTGCGAGGCGTGGCAGCTTGGAACGGGATGCACGTGGGAACCGTGGTCGTTCTAGCCGGAGGCGACCGCAAACACCGATACGTGGCTACCTGAGAGCTCGTGGCAGTGACAGGTCGTTGCGCTCTGCCAGTGACGCTAATTAGGACAGGCCTGACCATCCATCGCCTCAGTTGTCGTTCCTGAACTACAATGTGGAAAATTTATATAGCAAATTGAATTACATTGATTTTGTTAATAAATGTGCGTACCTGTGGTTTTGTGTGTCTGACTGAAACTTTCGATGATTATAAATTTGATTTCAGCGGTGTTTTCATGGATTATGTGAAGTTTAGCGCCCCAGCAAGAAAGATATCAAACCAATGAGTTCTCTTGCTTGTAAAGACTTGTTACAGCAGTATATGAAAGACGTTATTAAAATAAAAGATGATGATATTGTTGCTATAAGAGTTGATAGGATATTGTTTAATGTAGATAAAGATATTTTGCTTGTGGCATGTTTTGTTGCGCCTGATGGAAGTCCAGTTTAAAATAGTAATGAAATAAAAGACGGCATAGTTCTGGAGGAAAATCTTAAGCAAAGCATTGAGGAAGCTGAAGTGTATATTGTGGTAGCTGGTGATTTGAATGCAAGAACAGGAAATGAACAATCTGAAGGCCAAGACATAACATTCTGTACCTTTCACATGGAACGTGATGAGGAAGATGAGTCTGTTAGGCGCTGTTCAAAAGATTCAGTTGTCAATAAGTTTGGAGCTTCTCTGATTGAATTTTGTTATATGTATGATCTGCTAATGGTAAATGGGAGCTGCAGAGGAGATGTTAATGGCGAGTCTACTTATGTGTCATCGCATGGGTGTAGTGTGATCGATTATTTCATTGTGTCATCAGAACTGTTAAAGAATTGTGACGTTTGTGGGAGATAGTTTACATTCCTGGCATTTTCCGGTTCAGTTGACATGGAAGAACGCGAAGAATGTAAAGGGAGAGAACGTGTTGCCAGAGAATGAGGAAGAAAGAATTGTGTGGTGTGCTGAAAACGTGAAGATTTACAAAGATGAAACTGATTCATGTGAGTTTAAAGAATGCTTGAAGAGAGCAAAAGATATTTTGAAGGATGATATTAATGGCTGTGTCGATATTTTTGTCAATGCACTATATGCAGCTGCAGCATGTGTGACTCGGCTAAGTGGGAAAGTGAAAGGACAAACAAATAAGTAGTTTGATAAAGAATGTACTCAAAGAAAAGAACTATTAAAAGTCTTCTAAGGAGCTGGCGAAGGTCAACAACAAACTTACTAAAAACGTAAGGAGCTATATGTCAACGAAAGAAAGATACATAACAAATTGAGAAGGGAGAAAAAAAAAGAGAGAAATATGACAATATTAGGCTTCAAAAACTAAGAGAGTCGATTTATGACCCAAAGTTGTTTTGGTCAACCATCAGATCTGTAAATAGAAAAAGTGTAATTTATGATGAAATTAATTCTCAACAGTGGTATGATCATTTCTATAGAGTCTTCAATGATGTGGGAGATACATATCAAGACGAAAATGTTATGACAGAAGAAGAAAACGATAATGTAGAAGAACCTCTGTTCAAAGACCCCATTTTCGAAAACAGAAGTTATGAATGATATCAAACATTTAAAAACTGGAAAAAAAAGTGCTGGTATCGATAAAATTATAAGTGAAATGTTAAAACTGGCAAACGCTGCTGTTATTTACTTTTAGTGGATCTCTTTAACGTCCTCTTTGAGAAAGGAACATTTCCAGTAGCCTGGTCAAAATCTATTATAGTACCAATATACAAAAAGGGAGACATAAACAATCTGGATAACTACAGAGGAGTAGCTCTGACAAGTGTAATAGGAAAAATGTATACGCATATCTTAAACAAAAGGCTTAGTAACTGGGCAGATAAAGAGGGAAAAATAATTGAAGAGCAGGCAGGATTCTGAGAGGGATACAGCACCATTGACCATATATTCACCTTATACGCAATAGTCCAAAAGTATATGAATAAAAATTCTAAGTTGTATGTTGCATTCGTTGATTGCAGAAGGCCTTTAATTCGGGGAATAGAAATATATTGTAGAATGTGTTGGGAAACAGTGGCGTTAAAGGTAAATTGTACAGAGCCGTTAGAGGTATATATTATGATACTGTTCTGGCGTGTGTGCGAGACAAACATGTTTACACAGCTTTCTTCAATTGCCAAAGAGGCCTTAAGCAAGGTTGTTTACTTAGCCCACAATTGTTTTCGCTTTTTATAAATGAATTAGCTATTGAATTATGTAAAAGGAGAAAGCATTGAATACAGCTGCTCCCAGGAGCTCTTGGAATGTTTTTGATGCTATTTGC
>CM065729.1:5648804-5653804 GCA_033310375.1 Conus canariensis
CCATGTAAACGGCCCTCCCGACTTCTCTATACAGCTGTGTGCTCTCTCGCTGTTTTACTTCGTCTTCCCTAAAACGTCATCTACTCTTCGCTGGTGTATCTGCCCATTTCTCAACGCAGCCATCTATCTGCTCTGTCACTGCTGAATCTTTTCCATCTCTCAAATCTCTCAACACAGTCATTTTGCACTGTCACTGCCCTACCTTCCTATCCTTCAACGCTGTATCCCACTTTGACACTGCTGTATACATTCTCTGTCCCTCAGTACAGTCGTTTACTGTATATCTGTTCTATAGCTGTTCTACACATCCTATCTGTCAGTGGGCTTTAAGCAACAATACCTTGCCTTACTGTACCTTACCTTTCCTTACCTTAACTTACTTTACCTCAACTTACCTTACCTTACCTTACCTTACGTTGCCTTCCCTTGCCTTGCCTTACCTTCACTCACCTTACCTCGCCTCTCCTCACCTCACCTCACCTCACCTCACCTCACCTCACCTCACCTCACCTTACCTTACCTTACCTTTCCTTACCTTACCTTACCTTACCTTACCTTACCTTACCTTACCTTACCTTTCCTTACCTTTCCTTACCTTTCCCTATCTTTCCTTACCTTACCTTACCTTACCTTACCTCACCTCACCTTACCTTACCTTACCTTACCTTACCTTTCCTTACCTTTCCTTACCTTTCCCTATCTTTCCTTACCTTGCCTTATCTTACCTTTCCCTACCTTTCCTCACCTTTCCTTACCTTTCCTTTCTTTACTTTCCTTACCTCACCTAACTTCATATTTCCTTACCTTACCTTTCAGTTGCCTTACCTTAGCTTTCCTTTCCTCTCCTTACCTTTCCTTACCTTACCTGACCTTACCTTACCTTACCTTTCCTGACCTTACCTTACCTTACCTTACCTTACCTTTCCTGACCTTACCTTTCCTTTCCTTACCTTTCCTTACCTTACCTTATCTTACCTTTCCTGACCTTACCTTATCTTATTTTACCTTACCTAGCCTTACCTTTCCATACCTTTCCCTATCTTTCCTTACCTTGCCTTATCTTACCTTTCCCTACCTTTCGTCACCTTTCCTTACCTTACCTTACCTTACCTTATTTTACTTTACCTTACCTTACCTTACCTTTCCTTACCTTACCTTACCTTACCTTTCCTTTCCTTACCTTTCCTTACCTCAGTTTTCCTTACCTTACCTTACCTTATCTTTCCTTACCTCACTTTACTTCACCTCACCGCTCCTTACCTTACCTTTCCTTACCTTGCCTTACCTTACCTTACCTTACTTTACCTCACCTCACCTTACCTCACCTCACCTCACCTCACCTCACCTCACCTCACCTTACCTTACCTTACCTTACCTTACCTTACCTTACCTTACCTTACCTTACCTTACCTTACCTTACCTTACCAGTGGAGTCATTTTCTCTGTCACTGCTCTCCATTCACCATCCCTCGACACAGTGATGTATTACGTCACTGCTGGACCTTCGCACCCTCTCCCCCCTACCCCATCCCCACTCCCGTACACCCGCCTATTCCCCGCCCCTCCCCCCCCCCCCCCACCTCTCCCACACACTCACTGCCTCAACAGATTCGTCCACTGTCTCAATACTGTACCTCCCCGATCGCTCAGGACAGGCGACTGATTGATATACTGTCCCCATCCCTTAACATGGTCACCTGTCTTTGAGTTGCTCTGATTTCCTAATCCATTCTCATAGTCGTGTGCTTTGTGACTGCTGTGCTTTCTCGTAGCTCTCAAATCACCTACCTCGTAAATACCGCCACCTTCCAAGATCCTCAGTGTATGTAGCCCTCTACAATTCACTGTTCTCCGCTGTCCGTCTGTCAGCTTCATCTCCCCTGTAACTGCTCTCCTTGTTCTCCTCCCCCCCCCCCCCACACACACCACCCCCTCCCTTCCTCCCCCTCCCCTCCAAGAAAATAGAAGTTAAAAGCCATCCACTCTGATAGTGCTGTACTGTCCCTATCCTCAAACAAGGTCATATACTCTGCCAACGCTCTACGTTTCCCATCCCCAAACAAAGTCATCTACTCTGTCATCACCCTACGTTTCACATCCCCAAACAAAGTCATGCACTCTGTCACCGCTCTACGTTTCCCATCCCCAAACAATGTCATCTACTCTGTCATCACCCTACGTTTCACATCCCCAAACAAAGTCATCTACTCTGTCATCACCCTACGTTTCACATCCCCAAACAAAGTCATGTACTCTGTCACCGCTCTACGTTTCCCATCCCCAAACAATGTCATCTACTCTGTCATCACCCTACGTTTCACATCCCCAAACAAAGTCATCTACTCTGTCATCACCCTAGGTTTCACATCCCCAAACAAAGTCATCTACTATCTGACCGTTCTACGTTTCCCATCCCCAAACAAAGTCATCTACTCTCTGACCGCTCTACGTATCCCATCGCCAAACACTGCCATCTACTCTCTCACTGCTGTACGTTTCCTATCCCCAAACAAAGGTATCTACTCTGTGACAGCTCTACTTTTACATCCACAAACAAAGCCATCTGTTCAGATTTCTGCTTCCTTCATACCCTAAACACATTCGTCTAATCCGTCATTATTCTGTGTTCTCTATTCCTCAACAGAATTATCTGAGCTGTCAATTTTGGGGTGAGATATAAAACTGAATATTAATCCACGGAGAAATATATCTTGGTTTTAGTTTTGTGGAAATAGTGTTACAATAAGAAGTAATTTTCGGAAGAGTAGCAGTACCAGATGTAGTAATGCTGTATGTGGTTGTTAATGATGTTGCTGCTGTTGTTTCTATGGTTGCTGTTGATATTTAACACTGCAGTTATACCATAAGTGTCCAACATGTTCAAGACTAAAGCTCCTGGAAACATTCCGGATTTTGTTGATGTGGCATATACACATTTCCGCTCTCTTTTTTTCCCCCACATTTGTCACAGCCATCATCATTGTCGTCGTCGTCATCAACGTCGTGGTCAACATCTTAGCAGCCACTTTCACCCGCATCACCGTCACTCTCACTGCACTCCTCCACTTTACTCACTGACGATCCCTGAGACGAATGAGTTGAATCCAATGGCCACCCCCACTTGTGAATCAGGCACTGACCTGAAAGTGTACCACAAATGTGAGCAGTTTCACCGACGACAGCGCCGCTGTAGGAGCGGCATCAGAGTGAAGGTCGGGGGCTTTTTTTCTGTCCCTTCTTCTGTGCCACCACAATGGCATTAGCACCCAAGCCTCCCATTCCGACACCCCGTTCACGGTCACAGCCCAGCCCGGTCCGCCGTAGCCCCGGCATCGGCAATCCATAGGGAGCAGTCAACGTCAAATCTCCAAGAGGCAACCCGCCGGTGGAGACACTGCGCTGCTGCCGACTTAGCGCAGGTCACCACCTACTAAGCCCCCTACTGACGACGATAATTACTGGGTCGCAGAGCCGGCATGAGTGAGCTCTCCCTCCGGAGGACGCCACCACGTCCGTCCAACGACAGCCCCCATGGACTCGCCGATCTGGTGACCCCGACAGAATTAAGCCAAGGCCACAGACGTGGAGAGGACATGGAATCCGAGGTCACCATGATAGCAGGGCATAAAGGGCCACAGATTTTGAGACTTTTTTTGTAACGCTGATCCACGAGAATGAGGATGATGAAGATGATGCTACGGATTTTTATTCCAGTCTGACACTGCATCAGAAGGCTGTACTCAACGCTTACTTCCATAATATATCCCGGCGTCAACCAGGCCCGAGAGATACAGACACCTGCAGTGTTTGTCAGGAAATTTAAGCAACACTCTCAGAGACGCATCCATTAAGTGGATGAAATTTGACTGTGTGGTCCCAGTCTTCCCAACTGAGCCCCTAGTAAACTCGGCTGTGGGTAGGAGCCAGTCGGGGCAGAAAAAAAACCCATATGACTCTGATGGGATTCAAACGAAATAGTCTGGGCACTGATCGCCAAGAGATCAATGAGTCATGTAACCGGTCCAGTGGTTTGAATACGCCGGAAGGTGAGTTCATTTTGGCCTGTCTTTTTTCCAACACAGTCATGCATCCCAAAGGGAGGGTGGGGGGGAGGAAGAGGGTAGGTCCCACGATGCCCCCTCCATCCTCTCCTCCCCGCTTTCCTTCCCATGACCCCCACCCTATGCCCTCAGTGTCCATAAAACAATGTCTCAGTGTGTGAGTGCATGACCCCCACCCTATGCCCCCAGTGTCCATAAAACAATATCTCAGTGTGTGAGTGCACGACCCCCACCCTATGCCCTCAGTGTCCATAAAACAATATCTCAGTGTGTGAGTGCATGACCCCCACCCTATGCCCTCAGTGTCCATAAAACAATATCTCAGTGTGTGAGTGCATGACCCCCACCCTATGCCCTCAGTGTCCATAAAACAATATCTCAGTGTGTGAGTGCATGACCCCCACCCTATGCCCTCAGTGTCCATAAAACAATATCTCAGTGTGTGAGTGCATATCGGCCATCTTATTCATCTAGATTCAACGAAACATTACTGTGCCGCTAAACGAAGGAACAAACACATTACAAAAAACAAGCAAACAAACAAACAAACAAACAAACAAAAAAAACAGAGAAGAACTATTTACTCATTCGTGTGGTGGTGCAGTGATCTTTCTTTTGATTTTCTTTCAATTTCCGCCTGCAGTTGCATTACTCTGAAACCTTTTCTGTTCTCTTCTGTCCCATTTGAAGTGCCCCCTGTCTGGCATTATCCCCCTCCTCCCTCCCCCCCCCCCTCTCCCCTTCCCCTAGCGCCCATTCCTCCTCCTCCGTATATAACTGTTACCAGGTGTGGGTCCTATCCTCGCCCTAGAAACATTGTACCCAGCCAGACTCTGCATGCAGCGGTGCCGTGCTGCCGAGTGATTTTGATGGTGTTCCGTGCCGTCTGTTCGGATCCAACCGACGCAGGACACCACCAAGTAAGCCCTACCACCCACC
>CM065729.1:5661304-5668804 GCA_033310375.1 Conus canariensis
GGTTTCTCTCCCCTGCAAACGAAAGCGTGACTGTGCCACTTTTGTGGTGTGTGTGTGTTGGGGTGTGTGTGTGTGTGTGTGTGTGTTGTGTGTTGTTTTTGTTTTTGTTTTTTTAACTGGTAAGCCTTATTCAAGCACAACTCACACTCGCATCCTTCTCACCATCACCCTCTCCGCCCCCTTCCTTCCCCTATCCCGCTATCCTACAATCTTCGCCAGAGAGAGAGAGAGAGAGAGAGAGAGAGAGAGAGAGAGAGAGAGAGAGAGAGAGAGAGAGAGAGAGAGAGAGAGAGAGAGAATTTATTTTCAAGGGTAAAAGATAAACAAATACATGCTCTTTTTTCATCCGACCCTTGCCCCGATGAGAGAGTAAACATAGCTAGCAACTACCGAAGCATGACTAGCAACTAAAACTCAGAAGACCTTTGGCAATCATACATATCTTCAAAAATACATTTAAAAAAATAAAATGCAGATGAGTTGCTTCTCCATCGACACTGACGCGTGCACGAATTTAAAGGAAAAAGAACACCCAAACAACAAAGAAGAATGTGTGAACTGATTAAAAGAAAACAAAACACACATACACATAGACACATGGAAAGCGATCCTCCAGTTAGAGAGAGAGAGAGAGAGAGAGAGAGAGAGAGAGAGAGAGAGAGAGAGAGAGAGAGAGCCCGCACACAAGCGCGCGTACACGTACACGTACACGACACCACACACACACACACACACACACACACACACACACACACACACACACACACACACACACACACACACAAGAACTGCAAATGAAAATGTAATACCTGGCACAGACAGTTATTAAACAAAATGTGAATCCAATAGAGATTGTAATGTCTAAGTCGAACGTATTCCCTTGGTTGTTACAAATCACACTAAAACAGATGACGTAAGTGATGTAGTAATCTTACTCGGTAAATTCTCCCTTTAAAATCAGGAATGAAAAAAAGGCTACACGGAAATCGCAATTGTGAAGACCGCTATTTTGAATAAAGACCTGAGAAATATTCGCATCATCTCGACATTTCTGCGTATGTGTAGAAGTCGTGCGCCCATGCTGGTTTATAAGATATTTAAAAACACATGACCGTTTACCACTAATACTAGTAAGAACGTGGAGATGATAAACACAAGGGCAGGCAGGCTAAAAACAAAAACAAAATCCACTGTCATTTAATTAATCAGTCGGCCTACAATAATGATACGATTGTGGTATAAAGATGACTAAGAACGAAATGAATTCTGATAATTTCACTGTGTTGGGATTCTTTGAGATCAAGATTTGTTTTTCAGAGAAACGGTCATTGATTGCATCCATTTCGTTTGATGTCCGTTGAGTCCTTAAAAAGATAACAACAACAACAACAACAACAAAAAGAAAATTGGACCTTTCAGTCATAAATCACAAAACGTAAAATATGAAAGTATTGGACGAATAGAAAACTGCTGTCTTTTGTGCCCCTCTCCCCATTCCGTCCTCTTCTATGTGTTTTATTCTTTCTGGTTTTTTTTTTTTTTAATTATTATTGTAATGAAAGAGAGAGAGAGAGAGAGAGAGAGAGAGAGAGAGAGAGAGAGAGAGAGAGAGAGACAAGACAAGACAAGACAAGACAAAATTCTTTATTTCCGAGGATAATAGATAAGCGCTGACGTGCTTTTTTACATCCAGTCCTCGCCCTGAGTAGGGACTACAACATGCAGTGAAATCAATTAATGTAAGAAAGCAAAGAAGCAAGCAAAGTGGTCATGTAATCATAGAGGAACAGCAAATGAAAATAGAAGAGAAATGAAAACAAAACAAAAAAATAAGAATAATAATAAACAGAAAAGAAATAATAATAATAATAATAAAATAAAATAAATATAAAAATGAGAATAACAATAATGAAGAGGAAGGAGAGAGTGGGGGTAGGGAGTGAGGTGGGCTGGGGGAACATATGTAAATTATGTACTACAACGTACAAGATTGGCTTGTATGAAAACAGACAGTGAAGTGAATATGACAAAATACGTACATATTTTTGAACACACACATACACGCACGCTCGCACGCAGAGAGAGAGAGAGAGAGAGAGAGAAGAGAGAGAGAGAGAGAGAGAGAGAGAGAGAGAGAGAGAGAGAGAGAGAGAGAGAGAGAGAACAGTAGCGGCCTAAAATGGAGCCTTGTGGAACGCCATACTTAAGAGTTGTTATAGAAGAGACAGTCGTCCCCGATAAGACAGCATTGTGTTATTGTGATGTAGTAGAGAGAGAGAGAGAGAGAGGAGAGAGAGAGAGAGAGAGAGAGAGAGAGAGAGAGAGTGGGTAATGTGGTGTGTGTGTGTGTGTGTGTGTGCGTGCGTGCGTGCGTGCGGTGTGTGTGTGTGTGTGTGTGTGTGTGTGTGTGTGTGTGTGTGTGTGTGTGTGTGTGTGTGTGCTGGCGTAGGTATGAATGAATTTCTAGAATAGACAACTATAGTGTTTGGTGCCCACTCCCCCAGTCCACCCTCTTCTGTATGTTTTTTTTTCTTTTATTGTAATGAGAGGGGAGCGTGCATATGAGTGTGTGGTGTGTGTGTGTGTGTGTGTGTGTGTGTGTGTGTGTGTGTGTGTGTGTGTGTGTGTGTGTGTGTGTGTGTGTGCGTGCGTGCGTCCGTCTGTCCGTGCATGCGTGCGTCCGTGCGTGCCTGCTTGAGCGAGTGCGTGCGTGCGTGCGTGCGGACACTTACCCAGGCTGACCAAGAAGTCTCTCCTGCGGACAGCCGATGAATATCATGGCCACCACGCACACCGCCGCCAGAGTGACGGTCACGCTGACCAGTTTATACAAACTGCTGCGCGTCAGTTCCAGCCGCTTGGTCAGCCAGCCGCCCAGCAGAAAGCCGCTGGTGCCCATGGTCAGCTCCCCTCCCCCTGCGGTGGTGAGTGGGTGGGGTGAGTGAGACAAACAGATGAAGGGCGCAAGCGCAGCTGACCTGACAACTGACCTCCAAGTCCGAACATGGCCTGATCACACAGCCGTGAGTGTCCTGTTCCATTGGCCGGCCACACGCTACACGCCACAAGTAGGATTTTGCTACTGAAACCATTATATTTATTTATGTATTTATTTATTTATTTATTTATTTGGGAGCCGGAATAGCTCAGTTGGTAGAGTGCCGGACTCGTGATCCTGGGGTTGCGGGTTCGAATTTGGGTTCAGGGGGATTTTTCCTCGGAGTTAACATTGGTTCTTACTCCATTTCCCCATACAGTCCTTCGAATGAGACTATAAACCGAGGGTCCGTGTGTGAACGCACGCACAACATCTTGCACACACGTGACATCCCATCACCAACTTTCGGAAGAGAAGACCAGTTTAGCCGTTGGTATGGATGATACGTTACACATAGCATGCATCTTCCCCGAAGATGGAGTATGGCTGCCTTAATGGCAGGACAAAAAACGGTCATACACACAAAACGCCACTGCCTGTCTATACAGACAGTGTCCACAGGAGTATCAGTCTGCGTACGCAGAAAGAAAGAAAGAAAAGAATTTATTTATTTATTTATCATCAATTTGAGCCAGCTTTTTTATGTTAAACTGACACTAGATCACAAGAACGACTCGCGCACCAGTTACTTCCCTTTCTTTTTTTTTTTGTTGTTGTTTGTTTGGGGGGGGGGGGGGGATGGAGGAGGGGAAGGGGTAGGGGATGGGGGATGAAATCACAATCAAAAGAACAACTCCCCACCAATTATTTTCCTTTTTTTTTTTAGAAAGTGGAGGGGGGGGGGGGGGGGGGGAGGGGGGTCACCGATGAATTCACAATCATCGAACAACTCCGCACCAATTATTTCTTCTTCTTTTTTGCCGGGGGGGGGGGGGGGGGAGGGTGATCTTCACCAATGAAATCACAAACAATCAAAAGAATATCTCCACACTAATTGTTTCCCTTTTTTTTTTTTTTTTTTTTGGGGGGGGGGGGGGTAGGGGGATATATTCACGGATGAAATCGCACACAATCAAAAGAACAACTCCCCACTAATTTATTTGCCCCCCCCCCCTTTTTTGGGGGGAGGGGGGGGGGGGGGGGGGGGATGGGGGGGGTGTCTTCAACGATGAAATCGCAAACAATCTTCAAATACATGACCTCCTTAGTTGACACAAATTTCCGGCTTTCGTAGTGGTAGTACTTCAGTTTTATATCTGTTCACATATGTGATATTAGACGAAGAGAGAGAGAGGAGAGAGAGAGGAGAGAGAGAGAGAGAGAGAGAGAGAGAGAGAGAGAGAGAGAGAGAGGAGAGGGGAGAGAGAGGAGAGAGATGCATAAATGTCTGTGACTATGTAAATGTATGCATAATGTGGTTATCTAAGTACATATAAATGTCCCTCTAAACGTCCCTACAACATACCTGCAAATAATTTTAAAGTAAATGCTTAAATGGACTACAAATTAAAGAAGAAAACAAACAAAAAAAAAAAACATTGAAGGCAAACTTTAAATCTGAAAAGACATCACACAAAGACATGCCTGATAATGGGGGTAAATGAGCTTGAAGAGGTAAACAGTCAAACAGCAGATGCTTGGTGGTTATTCCTCGCTCTCCACAAATACATTTTGCTTCGTTTGTATATTTAGTTCTTTTTAGCATCGACAAAGATGCTATCTTGGTTGTTTGCTGTGTTGTCCCCGAAGGAGGCCCTACATACAACGATACATTGATAAAAGATGGTGTCCTAGTAATGGAAGAAGCCTTACAGCAGTTTTTTTGTTTTTTGATTTTTTTTGTTTTTTGTATTTTAAGAAATGGATACACTTTATTTCATAGTGATGGGAGATTCAAATGCCAGAGTAGGTAGCAAACAAGATGAAAATGGAATTATGACAAAATATGTGAGCTGATGCAAATGAC
The DNA here is from genome assembly GCA_033310375.1 of Conus canariensis. Lineage (NCBI taxonomy): Eukaryota > Metazoa > Mollusca > Gastropoda > Neogastropoda > Conidae > Conus > Conus canariensis. The sequence goes on from CM065729.1 coordinate 5,666,209, forward strand.
GATAATTGTACACGTTGCTCTAAAGATTTAGCTATCAACAACTTTGGCAAAAACATAATTGGCATTCTGTTTCATGTTTGATTTGAGTATTTTAAATGGTTCTTGTGATGGTGATCATGAGGGTGAGTATACTTTTGTTTCTCCAAACGGAAGCAGTGTCATCGATTAGGCCCTGGTTCACAGTGATTTGTTGTCAAACTTTGATTTACATGTGGGTGACTGCATTTATTCATGGCACTTACCAGTTGAGGTAATATGGAGAAATAACTGTTGTAATTCAGGGAAGAGGTGCTCACGACAGCAAAATGAAGAAACAAGTTGTATGGTCAGGTGAATATACTAGTATGTTCAAAAGTTAACTTGAGAGCGATGAATTCCAAGACAGTTTACAGAAAGCCTGTCAATTACTACATATCAATGTGAATGAGAGTCTGGATGAATTTGTCAGTGCTTTGTGTGGAGCAGCAGCTTGCATGATTCGAGTTGTTGGTAGAAATAACAGAACATGTGATGATTGGTTTGATAATGAATGCAAACGAAAGAAACAGGAAGTTAAAAGATATTTTAAAGGATTCCAGAGATGCAAAACAGTCAATGATAAAAACAAAAAAGAGAAGAATATGCTTTATCGCGAAAAGACTATGTTACACTAAGGAAAATAAAGGAACTGGAGTTTTCAGAAAACTGACTAACAATTCAGTCAACGATTCTAAAATGTTCTGGTCATTGGTAAGATCTGTAAATAAAAAGAGTTTTGTTTATAACGAAATCTTAGTTCAATAGTGGCATAATCATTTTAGGGATGTTTTCTATGATTTTGATAACAATATTACAGACGAAGAACCTAATTTGGTAGAAGAGGAGAATAAAAAGGAGCCATAGCTTGATAATCCTATATCTATGGAAGAAGTTGTTGCTGCTATTAAGCATTTAGAATTAGGAAAGAGCGCCGGACCAGACAGAATCGTAGCAGAAATATAGAAGCATGCAAACTCAACTGTAATTGATTTCCTAATTATCGACAACTGTTTGAAAATGGTACCTTTCCATTAGAATGGGCAAAGTCTATTATTATACCAGTTTATAAAAAAGGAGATGTAAACAATCCCGACAACTATCATGGAGTAGCACTTACCAGTCTTAATAAAATGTTGACAGACTTGGTTTAAAATGACGAGAAAATAATGGAGGAACAAGCAGGTTTTAGAGCCAAATACAGCACTGTAGACCACATATTTACGCTGTGTTTATTGGTGCAGAAATATCTTCTCGGTAATGCCAAGCTCCGTGTAATATTTGTAGATTTCAGGAAGGCCTTTGATTCTGTAAATTGCAATGCTCTGTGGAATGTACTTCGAAAAAGTGGTGTTAACGGTAAATTGTACATGGCTATTAGAAGTGCTTACAACTCGGTGCTTGCGTGTGTGCGTGTGAAGAGTGAGCATTCAGATTATTTCAATTGTCCAAATGGAGTCAAAATCGGTGCCTGCTGAGTCCACAGTTGTTTTCTTTGTTTATAAACGAACTGGCTATGGCACTGTCTTGTAAAGGAAAACATGGTATCCAGGTAATACCTGGGGCAGTTGAGTTATTCTTATTACTCTTTGCTGACGATTTTATGCTTTTGTCTGCAACAGTTGTAGGTCTGCAAAATCAGCTAAATGTCTTGAAAGAAGAAGTAGATCACTTATGTTGAACAGTAAGCTTGGATAAGACAAATATCGTGGTCTTCAGAATGGGTGGTCATCAATCAATGCACGAAAAATGGTTTTATGGAAATAAAAACGTTCAAGTAGTCAATTCATATGAATATTTGGGAATGCCATTTTCAACAAGATTAACTTTTCAATATTCATGGTGGGAAATGCTTACAGAAAAAGGAAAAGAGGTTCATTGAAATTATGAAATCCTTAAGAAAGCTGAATTGTATTGAGTGTGGTATATTTTGGAAAATATTTGATGCACAGATAAAAACTCTACTTACCTATGCAGCTCATATTTGGGGCTTAAGTGAGAATCCCCAAATAAAGAAAGTGCATACGTATGCTATGAAGCTTTTCCATCACGAACCAATCCATTCATCTTACACCGTTTTATATGGAGAAATGGGCAGATACCCTTTGTATATAACAAACTTTCTAAAAAGTATTAAGTACTGGTTGAAAATTTTGAAACTACCACAGTCCCGTTTGAGCAGGCAGGTATATGATATGATGCTTTCACAAAAGGAAAGAGGTAAAGAAAACTGGGCTTGTAAAATTAAACATGAAATAAGGCAGGGAACAGTAAACAATAAACAATAAACAGTTACTCTACTTGTTTATTATTTTGGCTTATAAAGTAAAGAAAATTCTTTCAGAACAGGGTTTTGGAATCGTGTGGATTACTCAGGGAGTAGGAAACGAGCAACAGTTTATTGCAAAATTCAAAGATAGACTTATTTGTTCTTTTAAACAGAATTGGCATTGAAGTATGCAATGTAAAGAAAAGTATCGCTGGTTCTTTTCATTTAAAAATGTGTTTCATTCAGAAAAGTTTCTTAATGTCATAACAGATAAATGGCACAGAATAAATTACGCAAGATTCAAGTTAAGAA
>CM065729.1:5673804-5688919 GCA_033310375.1 Conus canariensis
GCAGGTGGATTGTAGAGGATTGGATGGATAGTTGGTTTTGTGAAGGGTTGGATGGATAGGTGGTTTTATCGAGGGTTGGATGGATGGGTGTTTTCGAGGAGGGTTGGATTGATAGTTGGTTTTATGGAGGACTGGATGGATAGGTGGGCGTAAGGGTGGTGGTGGATAGATAGGTGGTTTGTAGAGGAATGAATGGATAGATGGATGGTTTTGTAGAGGGTTGGATGGATAGACAGCTGGTTTTTGTAAAGGGTTGGATGGATGGGTGGTTTTGTTGAGGAATGTTTGGACAGGTGGTTTTGCGGAGGGTGAATGGATAGGTATGCTTGCAGGGTGGGTAGGTGGATAGGTGGTTTAGTGGAGGAATGGATGGATAGGTAGCTTAGTGGATGATTGGATGGATAGGTGGTTTTGTGGAGGGTTAGATGGACAGGTGGTTTTGAAGAGGATTGGATGGATAGGTAGTTTTGTAGAGGATCGGAAGATTAGGTGGTTTTGTGGAGGAATGGATGGATATGTGGCTTCGTGGAGGATTGATTGATAGCTGGTTTTGTGGAGGGTTGGGTGGACGGGTGGATTTGTGGACGATTGAATGGATAAGAGGTTGGTTTGTGGAAGGTTGGATGGACGGATCGATCTTTTTGTGGAGGTTGGATGAATGGTTGGTTTCGTGGAGGATTGGAAGGATAGTTGGCTTGGGGGAGGATTAGATGGATAGTTGGTTTTGTGGAGGACTGGACGGATAGGTGGTTTTGTGGAGGATTGAATGCAGGTGGCCTGTAGAAGATTTGATGGATAGTTGGTTCTGTGGAGGGTTGGATGGATGGGTGTTTTCGAGGAGAGTTGGGTTGATAGGTGGTTTTGTGGAGGTTTGGGTGGAGAGGTGGTTTTGTGGCCGATGGGATGGATTGGTGGTTTCTGTGGAGGGTTGGATGGACAGGTGGATAGTTTTGTGGAGGGTTGGATGGATGGATGAAGTTTTTGCGGAAGGTTGGATGGATGGTGGGTTTGTGGAGAATAGGATGGATAGGTGATTTTGAGTATGGTTGGATGGATAGGTGGTTTTGTGGAGGATTGTATGGATAGGTGTTTTTGTGGAGGGTTGGATAAGTAAGTGAATTTGTGGAGGGTTGGATGGATAGATGGATGGTTTTGTGGAGTGTCAGACTGTTTAAGAGTTGTTTTGATCTCCGCCTGCAGTCGCTTCACCATGCGACCGATTCCCAGAAGGCAAGAAGAAAGAAGTGGGTGGATGACTGGGTGGCTAGTTGCGTGGATGGATGGGTGGGTGGTTTCCTGCAGGGTTGGATGGATGGATGGTTTTGTGGAGGGTTGAACGGATGGATGGTTTTTTAGAGGATTGGATGGACAGGTGATTTTGAGTATTCCTGGATGGATGAGTGGTTTCGTGGAGGATTGGATGGATATGTGGTTTTATGGAGGGTTGGATATATACGTGATTGTGTTGAGGGCTCGATGAACGGATGGTTTTGTGGAGTGTTGGATGGATAGGTGGTTTTGCAGAGGGTTGGATGGATAGGTGCTTTCGTGGAGGGTTGACGGATGGGTGCGAGGGTGGGTGCGTGGGGAACACGGGTTGACAGGCTTGAAGGGCAGTTTGTGGGTAATGCAGTGGCCGGGTGGATGGTCTGTTGAATGGGCTGGGTTGGTGGGTGCTTGAAGAGAAGATTGTAGGTGGACGGTTGGATGATTACGCACGTGTATGGGTGCGTGTGCAGAACTGAGCGGTCAGGCAAATGGTTGGTTAAATGGGTGGGTGGGTGAGAGTGTGGAGAGATGGGTGTTTCGGTGGATGGTTTGGTGGATGGGGAGGTAGGACAGCGTGTGATTAGAAAGGTGTTCGCGTGGAAGGTTTGGTAGATGTGTGGGTGATTAGGTGGGTGATTGGTTAGATGGGTGGCTGGTCGCGCTGACGGATGGGTGGTTAGATGGAAGATTAGTTGAATAGGTGGGCGAACAGGTGGGTGGGATGATGATGCTTGGAGAGAGTAGAGTAGAGTAGAGTAGAGTAGAGTAGAGTAGAGCAGAGTAGAGCAGAGTAGAGTGGAGTGGAGTGGAGTGGAGTAGAGTGGTGTAGAGTGGTGTAGAGTAGAGTGGGGTAGAGTAGAGTAGAGTAGAGCAGAATAGAGTGGGGTAGGGTAGAGTGGGTTAGAGTAGAGCAGAGTGGTATAGAGTAGAGTAGAGTAGAATGGAGTAGAGTAGAGTAGAATGGAGTGGAGTGGAGGAGAGTGGTGCAGAGCAGAGTGGGGTAGAGAAGAGAAGGGGAGGGGAGGATAGGGTAGGGTCGAGTAGGGTACGGTCCGGTCCAGTAGAGTAGAGTAGAGTAGAGTAGAGTAGAGTAGAGTAGAGTAGAGTAGAGTAGAGTAGAGCAGAGCAGAGCAGAGCAGAGCAGAGTAGAGCAGAGTAGAGTAGAGTAGAGTAGAGTAGAGTAGAGCTGATAAAGAAGAGCGTTACATGGAGTGGTTTAGTGTGATTTGATTACGCAGAGCAACATGGAACGGCGAAAGCGGAAAAAAACAACAACAACAACAAATGAATAAACAAAACGAAATAAAAGCAGAACAGAGTGAGTGGAAGTGAGCAAGGAACAGCTGAGCAAAAAGCAAAGGATTACATATCAGAGAAGAGCAGAGTAAAACAGAACTGAGAACACTTGCGGAGAGCACAGCAAAGAGTAACAGATCCTGAAGTAGAAGAGAAGAGGAGTGGAAAGAAGAGGGAGGAGAGAAAAAGGAGAGCGAGAGGAGAGTATTATGACAGAACCAAGAAGATCAGGACAGTGTAGTAGAACATCAGCAAAATACAGAAAAACAGGGACACAGTAGAACTGAGTAAGTTAGAGGAAAACAGAACAGAAAGAGCACAAATACTATAAGGTAGAACGGGGGCCGGAGTAGCTCAGTGGTATAAGCGCCGGACTCGTAATCTCGGAGATCCTGGTGTTTGAAGTTCGAATCTCCTTCGGGCCGTTTCGATAGAGGGGGATTTTTCCGTCGGAGTTAACATTGATTCTGACTCCATGTCCCATACAGTCCTTCGAATGAGACTATAAACCGAGGTTCCGTGTGTGAACGCACGCATAACATCTTGCACACACGTGAAATCCCATCACCAACTTTCGGAAGAGAAGGTCATTTTGGCCGTTGGTATGGATAACACGTTACACATAACATGCACCTTCCCCGAAGCTGGAGTATGGCTGCCTTAATTGCGGGATAAGAAAAAGTCATACACACAAAACTCCACTCCCTTTGTTGGGTAGATAGGATTAACCCTTGCCTGTCTATACAGGGAGTGTCCGCAGGAGTATCAGCCTGCGTACGCAGAAAGAAAGAAAGAAAAAATAAGGTAGAACAAGGAACAACAGAATAGAACAGACCACAGTCAAAAAGAACAAAGTTAAGTGCAACGTATGAGAAGAGAACAGAGCAGAGAAGAAGAACAAAGCTCGGGTGTTTAGAACAAAGCAAAAACAGCGCAGAACTGAACAAAGCTAAGGAGAGTACAAAATAGGAAGGCGGAACAGAGTAGAAAAAAAAGGCAGAGCGGAACAGAACAGAATTCAAGAAAACCAGGAATCGGAGAACGGAACTCAACAGAAAAGACCAGAGTTGATTTGAACCGGGCAGAGCAGACAAGAACCAAACGGTGATGGCAATGGTAATGATAACGTTGCTTATAGCCCAGCCGACCGCAAAGGGCCATATCAAAGCTGTCACCGCGTTGAAGTCAACACAAAAGTCATCATTAAAAAACAGAAATGAAAAAAAACACAAAAAAACAAAAAAAACATTCTCACTCACACAACTCTTTTCAACACACCTTCTAAAAACATACCAGAAATTTTGTTAAAAAATCTTTCCTCCGTTAAAAAAAACAAACAACAACAAAAAAAAACAACCTTAGATCAGATGAAAGATGTTAATCTCTGAAATTTTGTTACAAATATTTCCTCCGTAAAAAAAAAAACCTTTTGATCAGATGAAAGATGTTATTAATCTCTGAAATTTTGTTAAAATTATTTCCTCCATGAAAAACCCCTTAGATCAGATGAAGGATGTTAATCTCTGAAATTTTGTTACAAATATTTCCTCTGTAAAAAAAAAACCCTTAGATCAGATGAAAGACGTGTATCTCTCTCAGACAGAGAATTACAGCATCTCAGCACCAATGACAGCTAGAAGAGAGTAGAGCACAGAAGACTAGAACAGAGCACACCGTAACCGGAGCAATGCAAAGCACAGCAGAACAGAACAGCAGAGCCCGGAGCCGGGCACGACAGGGCAGGGCAGGGCAGGGCAGGGCAGGGCAGGGCAGGGCAGGGCAACGCAAGGCAGGGCAGCGCAGGGCACGGCACGGCACGGCAGGGCAGGGCAGGGCAGGGCAGGGCAGCGCAGGGCACGGCAGGGCACGGCAGGGCAGCGCAGGTCAGGGCAACGCAGAGCAGGGCAGGGCAGGCAGGGGTAAGGCAGGGCAGGGCAGAGCAGGACAGGGAAGGGCAGCGCACAGTGGGGCAGGGGAGGGGTAAGGCAGGGCAGGGCAGGGCAGGGCAGGGCAGGGCAGGGCAGGGAACGGCAGCGCAGGGCAGGGCAGGGAAGGGCAGCGCAGGGCACGGCACGGCAGGGCAGGGCAGGGCAGCGCAGGGCAGGGCAGCGCAGGGCAGGGCAGGCAGGCAGGGCAGGGGCAGGGCAGGGCAGGGCAGGGCAGGGCAGGAGGGCAGGGCAGGGCGCAGGCAGGCAGGGCAGGCGCAGGCAGGGCAGGGCAGCGCAGGGCAGGGCAGGGCAGGGCAGGGCAGCGCGCAGGGCAGGGCAGCGCAGGGCAGGGCAGGGCAGCAGGGCAGGGCAGGGCAGCGCAGGGCAGGGCAGGCAGGCAGGGCAGGGCAGGGCAGGGCAGGGCAGGCAGGGCAGGGCAGCGCAGGGCAGGGCAGGGCAGGGCAGGGCAGGGCAGGCAGGGCAGGGAACAGGGAAGGCAGAAGAGCAGAAGCAAGAACCAAGCCGACAGCATAGTCAGTCCGTCAGTGAACAGCGCAGATCATATATATCAGAACGGAACAAGTGGAACAGCAGGAGCTCGGCGAAAAAAAAAAAAAACGTGCAGAGAGAACAGGATGCGAAAGGCGAACAACAGCACAGTAAACGTGATTCACAAAATTGCAGCAAGGAAGCAAAAGGAAGAGAGCCGAGCAAAGATAGAAAAGTGGAAAAAAGACAGCCAGTGACAGAAAAAACAGAGCAAAACACAGTAGAGTGGTGCCACAGCAAAAGTAAAACGTGAAAAAATCACAGGTCAATATAGTAGAACAGAGCATAGACAGAGAGTGGTGCCAAGCAAAGAGTAGAAACAGTGGGAAAAAAGCACAGGTCAATAATATAAACAGAGCATAAACACAGCAGAGTGGTGCCAAGCAAAGAGTAGAAACAGTGGGAAAAAATCACAGGTCAATAATAGTAGAACAGAGCATAAACACAGCAGAGTGGTGCCAAGCAAAGAGTAGAAACAGTGGGAAAAAATCACAGGTCAATAATAGTAGAACAGAGCATAAACACAGCAGAGTGGTGCCAAGCAAAGAGTAGAAACAGTGGGAAAAAAGCACAGGTCAATAATAGTAGAACAGAGCATAAACACAGCAGAGTGGTGCCAAGCAAAGAGTAGAAACAGTGGGAAAAAATCACAGGTCAATAATAGTAGAACAGAGCATAAACACAGCAGAGTGGTGCCAAGCAAAGAGTAGAAACAGTGGGAAAAAAGCACAGGTCAATAATAGTAGAACAGAGCATAAACACAGCAGAGTGGTGCCAAGCAAAGAGTAGAAACAGTGGGAAAAAAGCACAGGTCAATAATAGTAGAACAGAGCATAAACACAGCAGAGTGGTGCCAAGCAAAGAGTAGAAACAGTGAGAAAAAAGCACAGGTCAATAATAGTAGAACAGAGCATAAACACAGCAGAGTGGTGCCAAGCAAAGAGTAGAAACAGTGGGAAAAAGCACAGGTCAATAATAGTAGAACAGAGCATAAACACAGCAGAGTGGTGCCAAGCAAAGAGTAGAAACAGTGGGAAAAAAGCACAGGTCAATAATAGTAGAACAGAGCATAAACACAGCAGAGTGGTGCCAAGCAAAGAGTGGAAACAGTGAAACAACCAGCCCAGTAGTAGAACAGAGCATAAACACAGCCGAGTGTGATCCACAAGAGAAGTGGGCCATAGGAGCGCAGAGAAGAGTGGCACTGAGCAAAGATTAGAAACAGTGAAAAAAAAAAAAAACCAGCCCAGTTGTAGAACAACAGAGCGTAAACACAGCAGAGTGGTGCCGAGTAAAGAGCAGAAAGAGTGAAAAAAGCACAGCCCAGTAGTAGAACAACAGAGCGTAAACACAGCAGAGTGGTGCCGATCAGAAATTAGAAACAGTGAAAAAGCACAGCCCAGTAGTAGAACAACGGAGCATAAACACAGCAGAATGGAGCCGATCAAAGAGTAGAAACAGTGAAAAATCACAGCACAGTAGTAGAACGGAGCCGATCAAAGAGTAGAAACAGTGGAAAAAAGCACAGCCCAGTAGTAGAACGGAGCCGAGCAAAGTATAGAAACAGTGGAAAAAAGCACAGCCCAGAAGTAGAATGGAGCCGAGCAAAGTATAGAAACAGTGGAAAAAAAGCACAGCCCAGTAGTAGAACGGAGCCGAGCAAAGTATAGAAACAGTGGAAAAAAGCACAGCCCAGTAGTAGAACAACAGAGCATAAAACACAGAACACGAGTGCAGCATGTTAGCTTGTAGAGCAGGTCTAGCTCCGGGCAGAGCTACAGGAGACTGCCAGACCGACAGGCAGACAGACAGACAGATGGACAGACAGACAGACAGACAGACAGACAGAAAGACAGACAGACAGACAGACAGAAAGAAAGAAAGACTGACAGACAGACAGACAGAAAGACAGACAGACAGACTGACTGACCCTGGAGCGACACGTGCAGTTTGCTGATGGCCCCTCCCCCCAGGAAGGCTAGGGCTGGTCCCAGCATGCCCACGGAACTGACGATCCCTGCCACAGACAGGGGAGACAGTGTCTAGAAACAGCTGACGACCCCTGCCACAAACAGGGGAGACAATGTCTAGGAACAGCTGACGACTCCTGCCACAGACAGGGGAGACAATGTCTAGAAACAGCTGACGACCCCTGCCACAGACATGGGAGACAGTGTCTAGAAACAGCTGACGATCCCTGCCACAGACAGGGGAGACAGTGTCTAGAAACAGCTGACGATCCCTGCCACAGACAGGGGAGACAGTGTCTAGAAACAGCTGACGACCCCTGCCACAGACAGGGGAGACAGTGTCTAGAAACAGCTGACCATCCCAGCCTATGACAGGGGAGACAGTGTCTAGAAACAGTTGCGTTTCCTTTTGCTGCAACGACTAACGCTGCTGAGACTCCTGCATACCACTGCTGCTGCTGCTGCTGCTGCTACTACTACTACTACTACTACTACTACTACTACTACTACTACTACTACTACTACTACTATTACCATCACACCACCACCACCACCACCACCACTACTACTACTACCACTACTACTGCTACTGCTGCTGTTGCTGCTGCTGCGGCTACTGCTGCTACAGCTGCTGCTGTTTCTGCTGCTACTGCTACTACTACTGCTGCTGCTGCTGCTTCTCTTCATGCTGCTACTGCTGTTTCTACTGCTACTGCTGCTGCTACAACAATTACTACTACTACTACTACTACTACTAGAACGTCTACTACTACTACTACTACTATCACCATCACCACCACCACCACCACCACCACTACTACTACTACTACTACTACTACTACTACTACCACTACTACTACTATACCACCACCACCACCACTATCACCTATCCATCAGTCTTCGGAGACTTAAGGAGCTGTGCTGGCAGAGTACATGTATCAATCCTGGTACACCACTTCGGGCGTCGACTGGTGTCATCTTGGTGAGGTCGGCGCGGCAGTTGCACCACCAGTCCCTCGCACGAGGGCAGCTGCAGTCTGAGGCTTGAGCCAACTGGCTGGCTGGCTTTGGGGGGTATTTCTCTTCGGTCTCTTCAGCCCCCCCCCCTCCCACCCACCCCCCACTGCTGGGCGAGCGTCTCCCCAAACTCGGGGAGGCTTTCCTGCACGGTCTGTCCACCTAGATGACCAGTTCGTTGACCCCTAGAGAACTATAAAATAGGCATTCTGGCTCCCCGGCTCCGCTGTTGCTCCGCCGGCTTACCCAGAATGCCTATTTTATAGTTCTCTAATAGTAAACACTTTACAAACATACATAATGTGTAGGATTATCTGTTTTTAACACTAATTTAGAAAACTTTTGTGACTTAAGTTTTTGCTTAATCCTTCGTTTTTCTTGATCGTTTTCAATAACATCGTTTTCACGCATACATTCATCAAATGCGTCTCTATCTTTCATGTGGAATAAAACCACTGTCTTTAATTGCTCTCTAAAGTCTTTAAAAACTGAGTTATATTTTTGACATAAAATCCACACACTTATCCCAGCATGTCTTCCACTGAAAGCTAGTTTTGATAAAGTATTTCTTTTTCTAACTATGTCTCTTTCTGCCGAACAGTCATCTATAATAAATAATGTCTGAGTTCCTTCAAACTGTCTAAAGAAATGTTCTAAGCACTCGCTAAGTTTATTGCTGGGATCAATCAAATAGATTTCATCATCCGTCCATATAAACCTTCTGTCGTGATATGCTTTGTTCCATTTGAGTGTTGGACAGAAAATTACAATATGATCAAAATTATAGCTATAAACTGTTTGTAATAGGTCGAGGACAAATATTGTTTTTCCACAACCAGTCTGTCCACAAATCAATGAACAATGAGGGGTTTTTGTCATAAAGTTTAACATTGGCATTGACACCAAAGTCGTCTGCTCCATAGTTTTAAAACATAATTTAATCTAATCCAGTTATTGTTTTTATCATACTCTCTGTCAAAACTTGTTCAGTATAATAAAAACCTATAAGGTCTAAATGTGTAAGATTAATCCAGTTTAGTTCTGTAAGATCGTTTCTATTTAGACTAATATCAATTTTGTTGCTTGTTGTTATGACCTTAATATCCTCGCCATTGTAAAGAACAACAACAGTAACTTTAAGTTTGTCAACGTCTAAGTTTTGCCAGCTAATAAGAATTCCTTTCATAAGATTGTCACTGACGCCCAGAGCTCCATTTCTTGCCTCATCTTTTAAGACAGAAATTTTAAATATCATTGTGAACGTGTCTCCTAATTTTGTGCGTGGAATGAACTGTAATTTTGTAGAAGCTTTCTTTAAAACCGATTCTCTTCTGTGGAGGATGTACTGTTTGTCCCCAAACGGCTTTATTTCGATCTCTTTCCGACTGTTGTCCTCTGGCATAAGACTTACATGTAAAGGGCCAGAGTTCAATGCTTTTCTGAAACTTTTTTGACGGTCGAAAAATGTAAATGGGCTTAAGAATTCAAATTTTATGTCCCATTCTAAATATGGTTCTAAGTGCCATTTGTTGTCAGTTTTTCGAACTATTTTATATTCATACTGACCCGCATTATTTGCTTCTACATTGCGTAGTTGTTCTAGTTTAGGAAACCTTTTGTTGTCGTCAACCTCTTTGCGTTTATAATAACCATCTTTAGTGTACTCAAAACCATACAAAGTGCCTATCTCACCGTTTTGTTCAAAGTCCTCAACGTCTGCAAGGTCTTTTAATTCTAAAGTTACACACCTCTCAGGCGCTAATGTAACTCCTGATTCTTCTGGCCCACGAGACATTATTTTTAGTACACCTTATTATTTTATTTCTAAAACAATGTGCAGGTTATCACATTTCACGACTTTCCCTGTTTTATCTGTGATCTTTATATTAAATGATCTGACCCTCCCACAAGCTAATTTTTTAAACTGTAAATTAGGGAATTGTATAATTTCATAATCGCAATATGCAGCTTTCCCTGATGGAAGAGCTCTTAAAACAGTTGAGGGCCTTCCATCATATAAGTTTTCATCAGTGCTCAGCTCGTCCAAATGAACATAGAGTAATGAATGTAATGCAAGATCGAGCGGATATTCTCCCTCATAAGTAGTTTCGTCTGATGTAACTCTAAAACCATGATTGTCAGTTGCAAAGCCTAACATTTTAGCTAGCTCTACATCAAAAAGGTAATGGTCTACTTCTTCTTCAGGTTTGAATGTCAACATTATTTTCAAATTTGCATTGTTAAGTTTGAGAGTAATGTCGAAGTTACTCATTGCTTCTTTTAGCGAGCAAAACCCGTAATAACCATCAGGTATGGTTAACTGGCTAACTAAGTTTCCTCTATTGTCAAATTTTTTAATCTTATTATTCTCCTTGGATTCAGTTATATTAAACCATACGACTTTGTAAAAAATTTCATGGAGTGCGACCCTTTGGGTTTCGCAGTTATTATCAATAGCATATTCTAAAAACGAAGGACTGTCTTGAGTTGTTATTGTTACAAACATTTTTAAAACAAATTTAAAAATGAGTGCATTCAAATATACTAATGCAAAATATTCTGTTGGACCGCACTACAATCTTAAAAATATAACAACTGACACCCTTGACATTTCTGTGACTCAGTCTGACGCCTTTCAAGTAAAGGTTAGTACTCCATTGAACAGATATCTTAACCCTCCTATTAAAAACGACTACATCCCGAAAGTGTGGTTCAGTCATCCGTTGCAGTTTTATCAGAACCAGTTAAACTTTGCTGTGTTTTGCGCATCAACTGGGTGTGGAGTGTCGCATGCTGATCATTTAAATCATCCTGATCCTTTGGTGAGGTCAGTGTATAGATTTCATTTTTATTACACCTTCAGACGTATTTTATCTGAACTGCAAGCGCCATTACCAAATGACAAAACGTTTAATCCATTCAGCAACAGAATAGATTACAAGGCTTTTGAAAGGATCTGTAACGAATTTGATATTGACCCAAAGACAGACTTTAGACAAAAGTTGGATCTTAATCATGGTTTAGGCACCTCTTATTTTTGGGGCGTGCACAGAAAGTATAACTATGATTGGAATCCTCCTTACACATCTTTTCTTCAGGCACAACTGTTCACCTCGGGTCCATAGAGCAAGAGCATAAAACAGCATGGACAACATTTATTTTGGATACTTCTAAGGGCCTAACAAAAGCAGGAATAGAACGAATAAACGACTCTATTCGTACTTACGTTTGGTGTTTGCTAGGTTCGCAAGCACAAACGAGATCAAACATAATTGATCCTTCTACTGGCTTTGACGCCCAAAAACAGTATTTAGCAAATTTAGAGGATTCTATTAATTCTGCAATTGATTTGCCTTCAAGTATTAAAAGGTACCAAAATGTTTTGCAATACGCAAGATCGAAAGTAGACTTTGCTGTCGGCACTGGTTTATACATGCTGCCTTCTGACCTCAGACTTCAGATAGGAACAATAATAAACTATAATAATGAAATCCTTGTGGCTGGTAAAGAAGAGAAGGTCGGAAAAAACGACATAAATTCTAAGCCAGCAATAGCAATAAAAAAAGAAGCCCCACCAATCCCCGAGCCCCCCAAACCCCCCTCAAAACCCCATCCAATCCCCGTGGCCTCAAAAAATAATGACCATGAATATGAAAAGACGGCACTTGTTATTGGATTGTTATTGCCCTAGGATTACTTGGTCTTTATCTTACTATAAAGTAACCCAACTATTAAGACAACTAATGCCCATAAGTGCTCAGCCATAAAGCCAGCTACTTTACTTGCGGCAGACAAAAGCCAGCTAACGATCCCACCTATTATACCAGGCAAAGAATCTATTGCCTTACTGGCTAATTTTTTTAATAAACTTGCAAGATGATCAAGTTGTTTTTTTACCCATGATTTATCTGATGGTGGTGATGGTGGCGGAGGCACTAACCCTTGCCCACCGCCGCCTGTAATAGCCAACACCAGTGTACTTATTGCAAATCCTAAGGCTGTTATAACACTTGCTAATGTGATTCCTTGCTCTCTAAACAGTGTTCTTATTCGTTCTGCTAGTGTTGTGTCTTCATATAAAATTCTTTGGATAGTTTCTCTTATTCTGCTCACTTGAGTTCGTAATTGTTCTCGGTTATTAGACAACACTTCTAGTCTTGCTGATCTCTCTTGTTCAAGATCTTTTAGTCTTTGTGTTATTCTTTCTTTAACACCAGGTCCTAAGTTGTGGTCATCAGCCTCAACTAGTTTTTCTTTTTCTCTTTCTATATGCTCATCTAGTTCACCCAGTTTTGCTAAATTGTTTGTTAATTCGCCTCTGATGCTTCTCAAAGCATGATCAAGGGCCGTTATTTCTCTCATAGGTAGCGGCGGATCGTTTATAGTTTTTAATGCTGTTTCTTCTGAAAAACTGGTTTCTGCTTGTATTATTTCGTCTGCTGTTGGGCTTAAATCTTTAAGTTCCATGTTTTGTATTTGGTTATCTGTTGGGAGTTCTTGTAGTGTGTTTTGAAGTTTAGCAACTGCTTCCCTATCTAATTTTGGTTTAGTAATGCCAAGGCGATTTTGATCGCGCACACTGAGTCTTTGTCTAATTGTACTCTTAGCTAAAAACTTTAATGGGTCTGGTTTAGTTGTAAGCTGAACAAGTTGCCCTTGGTCGTTTCTCACAGACAAATGGCCATCTTTTAATTCAAAATCAGGGTCTATAAATTCGGGAGGTTCTAGGCCTAAACTTTTGTAAAATGCTTCAGCCCTTTCTTCTGTTAATTCACGCTGCACTGAGCGCGATGGTTGTGTCAAAGGAGTCATTTCACTCATGTCGTCTCCAGGATCAAAAACATCATAATCTTCTTCACCTTCAATGCCTGCCATGTTTTTAAATAATTAACTTTTTATTTTGTTTTATAAAAAAAATGTCACAAGCATATGGCTCGATTCTTGACCCGCATAGAAGACTGAAAGAGCCCTTTGGCGTGAAGGGAAATAAACAGAATATTATTGTTCCAAATAATCCATCTACTATTGATTCAGATCAAATTCTTACTGTTAAATTTCCAGACCTAGGAGCAGATGAAGTGATTGTGCCGGGATCTGCACGGCTTACTTTCAAAATAGAACTTGATTCAGCAACAGACGCAAACAGGACAGTTGTACAGAATTTGGGACGGGCAATCGTTAAGAAAATTTCTATAAAACTTGAGGGGCAAGAAATATTTTCTTTACACAATGCAGACATATTTCTAATCTATTCTGATCTATGGCTAACTGATAATGAAAGGGCCGATCTTGCGTTTCAAGGAATCGAAAATAACGAAGCACTAAAACACAGAATAGACGCCGAAGATGCTAAAGCCGGCAACAAGTATGAAGCTGTAAGTTTTGCTTATGGAAATCGCTTTTCCATACCCTTAGATTTTGAGTTGTTAAAAGCGCATGCGCCATACTTTCAAGGAGCATTAAAAGACAGATTGTCATATGAACTAACTTTTAATGAATACAAACGTGTCATTAAATCTACAGACACTGATTCCAAGTACAGCATTTTCGACATCTCGTTAGAGTTTGACATTGTTAGCAACCCTAACTTAGCAAGGCTGATTGAGCAACAATATCAGTCAAAATTAGCAATATATTACGAAAGAGTGATTCATCATTCAAAATATCCTAAAAGCAGAGCAGACACTATATGGAATTTTAGTTTTAGCGCCGCAGCACGATCACTTAAAGGTATTTTATTGCTGTGTGAAGATGATAAAGAACCATACCAAAGACAAAGTGAAAAGTTTATCAATCCTAAAATAACGAAAGTACAATGTTCAATTGAGGGTAGTCCTAACCAAGTCTACGGTAGCGGGCTTAAACCTTATCATCATTTTGATGAAATAAGAAAATTGTTTGGAGGCGGGAGGTCTAGAGGTCCAACAGTAGACCTTGTGTCTAAAGATCTACACCTTCACAGTGTTAGACTTGATGAATATTTAACAACGAAATACGGTTTATGGATTGACCTAAGGTCAACAGAGGATAATCAGTTGCATGGGAGTGGGAGAACAGTTAAAGACGTAATAAACATTCAAATTGATAAAGAAAAAGAGAGTGATAAACCACTTAATGTACATTTGTTTTTAATATATGATGCGCAGCTGAATATTCAAGATAACAGATTAAAAGATATCCAATACTAAATTATTTTTATTTTAAAAAAGCATGTCTGTTCAGGTTTATCCAAAAGTGCCCAAAGAAGAGAACTCTGTTGCTGTAGACATAAAAACTTTCAGATTAACAAACATAACACAAATGCAAACCCAACTAGAGCAGGACCTTTCAAAATACAGTAAAACCAAACGAAGGTATTCTGCTGCCTTTAATGCTGTTACATATGTTAATACTGGAGCATCGATCACTAGTGCTCTATCAGCAGGAACAAGTGTAGGTCTCTTAGCAACAGGCGTAGGTGCACCGGCAGCTTTACCTCTAGGTGGTTTGTCTTTAACTCTTGGCCTGTGTTCATTGGCTGTAAGTGCTGTCAGCAAAAAAATAAAAGCTAAACTCCAAAAGCACACAGCTATGGTTCAACTAATAACAGCTAAACTTAGTTCCTTCAAACTGATAATTGATAAAGCACTTGCCGACTCGAACATCACGGATGAAGAATTTAGTCGCCTACAGGCTGATTTTGAGGACTACAAAAGACAAAAGTTTGATCTTCAAAGAAAGGCAAGGGCAACTTTTTCTCAACAGCCAGACACCGACCAGATAAAAAAGGAATGTTTAAAAAAAGTAAACGAGACATTAAACTCTGTTCTAAACAGCTCACATTAACAACACCAAAGGGCGTTTATACTTTAGTTTATGAGTCCAAGCACAAAAAGACCGTTGATATTGATTCTGATTAAGTATTTTTTTTAATTTAAATAAATATTTTGAGTTAGAAAAGAAGCTCAACATGGATAAGATATATGACAGTTTTGACTCTTGGTTAGATGCAATGGAAGAGGAAGAGCGTTTGTCAAAAGCTTTAAATGAGGTCGTTTTAGAAGTTATTGATCCAACAAACGTACAGGCAAGCGTTGTACATGCTAT
>CM065729.1:5689019-5696519 GCA_033310375.1 Conus canariensis
TGGAGCATCGATCACTAGTGCTCTATCAGCAGGAACAAGTGTAGTCTCTTAGCAACAGGCGTAGGTGCACCGGCAGCTTTACCTCTAGGTGGTTTGTCTTTAACTCTTGGCCTGTGTTCATTGGCTGTAAGTGCTGTCAGCAAAAAAATAAAAGCTAAACTCCAAAAGCACACAGCTATGGTTCAACTAATAACAGCTAAACTTAGTTCCTTCAAACTGATAATTGATAAAGCACTTGCCGACTCGAACATCACGGATGAAGAATTTAGTCGCCTACAGGCTGATTTTGAGGACTACAAAAGACAAAAGTTTGATCTTCAAAGAAAGGCAAGGGCAACTTTTTCTCAACAGCCAGACACCGACCAGATAAAAAAGGAATGTTTAAAAAAAGTAAACGAGACATTAAACTCTGTTCTAAACAGCTCACATTAACAACACCAAAGGGCGTTTATACTTTAGTTTATGAGTCCAAGCACAAAAAGACCGTTGATATTGATTCTGATAAGTATTTTTTTTAATTTAAATAAATATTTTGAGTTAGAAAAGAAGCTCAACATGGATAAGATATATGACAGTTTTGACTCTTGGTTAGATGCAATGGAAGAGGAAGAGCGTTTGTCAAAAGCTTTAAATGAGGTCGTTTTAGAAGTTATTGATCCAACAAACGTACAGGCAAGCGTTGTACATGCTATTTCTCAAGTTCCAAGTAAACTAACAATAAAACCTCCAGTTAAAGTAAGGTTAGTTGTTTTTAATCGACTATATAACAATAAACGAAGAAAATCTAGAAGTCTGGGTCTCAACTAAACAGCAGACTATTCTTTCTTATAATGACTTAACACCCGGTTGGGCAGATCAACTTCTTACACAGTTTAATGAAGCCTCTGAAGCAGCTAAAATGAGAGGCTCTGGTTGGTCAGAGGGTGAAGTCCTAGACATCAGATTAAGACAGGCTAAGTATGAGCCGATTGTAGGCAAGTCTTACATTTCACTGCCGCCGGCATTAGTTGCAAAGAAAGCAGTTTTGAACATAAAGAATTCAGACGACAAATGTTTTATGTGGTGCGTTCTTGCGAAGCTGCATCACGTTGCCAAAAATGCAGAGAGAGTATCTAACTATCAACCTTGGGTCAATGATCTTAACTTTAACGGCCTTGAATTTCCTATGGCTGTAGACAAAATTGATCAGTTTGAAGAACAGAATCCCCCAATAACTGTTAATGTCTACACATGGTCTGAAGAAACCAACCTTCTGCCAATTAGAGTATCAAAGAACAGTCCAACAATAGGCGAACCAACCAAACACCATGTAGACTTACTCCTAATGCAAAGCCTTAATGGGTTGCACTACACTCTAATACGCACAATGAGTAGATTACTAGTGCATACTACAAAACAACATAGCAAACAAGAATTTTGTAGAAAATGTTTAACAAGAATTCCGTCTGTTCAAGCAGCGAGTGAACATGTAAAACATTGTCTTAGTCCAGTTGACTGCAATACAGAACTACTTATGCCAAGAGAAGGCAGTAAGGTTAGTTTTAAGAATTACAAAAAACTCCAGAGGTCTCCATACGTTGTTTACGCAGACTTTGAATCGCTTATTGTTCCTTATGAAGGACCTGCTCCAAAACATTTACCAAAAACAGTTATAATGAATAACCACCAGATTTGTTCATTTGCCTTCATTGTTGTCAGGTCAGATGGTGAACATTCAAAGCCAGAATTATACAGAGGACCACATGCAGCAAAACATTTCTTAAAACGCATGCAAGAAGTTCGTAATGTCTGTTCTAATAATCTAGTCCTATCCGATCTTAAGATGACCTCTGAAGATCAAGATCGCTATGACTCAGCCACTCACTGTTGGATTTGTGGTTTAGAGCTAACACCTAAAAGTTTAAACCCAACAGTAAGAGATCATGATCACATTAGCGGAGAATTCAGAGGAGCAGCACATAACAATTGCAATCTTCAACTAAAGTTTGATCCTAGGACTTGGAGACTTCCTATATTCTTTCATAACTTGCGAGGTTACGATTCTCATCTTATATTGCAAGCAGTAACTAGCGATTTCAGGGTGTCATGCATTGCGCAGTCATCAGAAAAGTACATGTGTTTCACTTTAAATAATTTATCTTTTTATGACTCTATGCAACACCTGATGGGGAGTTTAGAGTCATTAGCAGGATCTTTAAAGTCCTGCCCAATAACAGAACACTATTTTGACCCAACGCTCGTTAGAAAGGGCGTTTACCCTTATGAGTACATAAACAGTTGGGAAAGGTTTGACGAGCCAACCCTTCCGCCTAAAGGTGCGTTCTTTTCTAGTCTTAGAGGAAAGGACATCAGTGATTCTGATTACCAGCATGCACAAGAAGCGTGGCAAAAATTAGAATCTAAAACAATGGGAGACTATCATGATTCCTATTTAATGGCGGATACCTGTTTGTTGGCGGATATCTTTGAAAATTACAGAAAGACCTGCATGAAACATTATAGTCTAGATCCTGCGCATTATATTTCTGCGCCTGGGATGAGTTGGGACGCATTCTTAAAATTTACTGGTGTACAGATTGACCTGTTGTCTGACCTACCAATGCTTCAGATGATTGAAAACGGATTGCGTGGCGGAATTAGTATGGCGTCTCACCATTACTGTAAAGCAAACAACAAGTATTTAGACAACTATGATCCAAGTAAAACTTCTAACTATCTTATGTATTTAGATGCAAACAATCTGTATGGTTGGGCTATGAGTCAATCACTTCCATTACGTAACTTTAAAATGTACACAGAAGGTGTAAAAGACATTCAAAAGTTTTTAAAATGGCTTCAGAGTCTAGAAGCTGATCAACAACAGGGCTTTATTCTAGAAGTTGATTTAGAATATCCTCATGAACTTCATGATTACCATAATGACTATCCATTAGCGGCAGAAACCCTAAAAGTGTCAATGACAGAACCGCCTAAACTTGTGCCTAATCTTCGTGACAAAAAAAATTATGTCTGTCATTACAGACTTCTCCAATTTTATTTAAGACATGGTTTAAAGTTAACAGCAGTTCATCGTATAATTGCATTTGATCAAGAACAGTTCATGAAACCATACATCATGAAGAACACTGATCTCAGAACTAAATCCGCAGATGCTTCAGAAAAAGACTTTTTCAAGTTGATGAACAACAGCTGTTTTGGAAAGACTATGGAAAATCCGCACAAGCGTAAAGATGTTAGATTGGTCACTAGAGAAAACGATGCAATTAAGTTGACTTCAAAACCAAATTATCAGGACTTCAGAAGATTTCATGATCAGCTTTTTGGCATAATGATGAAAAAAAAGAAAGTCAAATTGGATAAGCCCGTTTTTATTGGGTTTACTGTTTTAGAGCTGTCGAAGCTTTTGATGTTAGAATTTCTTTACGACTACTTTAAACCCTTGTATCCTGAGTCCAGAGTTCTGTACACAGATACAGATTCCTTTGTAATCGACATCCCTACTGAAGATTTTTACAAAGACATGGAATTAGAAGTAGCAAAAGAGAAAGAAGGATGGTACGATACATCTGATTATCCTAAAGATTCACCTTTGCATTCAACTGTTAATAAAAAGGTTTTAGGTAAGATGAAGGATGAATTATCTGGAGGTGTGATCAAGGAGTTTATTGGTTTAAGGTCAAAAATGTACAGTCTTTCAAGCCAAAAAAAAGTTGTCAAAAAAGCAAAGGGAATATCTCGTAGTGTTGTGCAATCAAGCATATCACATGACAACTACAAGGAAGCATTGTTCAATAAAAAGACTTTTCATCATGACAACGTAAAACTACGATCTAATCTACATGAGATTAACACAACTGTTGTAACAAAGAAGTCATTAGATAGAACAAACACTAAACGAGTATTTGTTAATCCAGAGTTTTCATATGCAATTGGGCACTGGAGAATAGTATAATCATATGTCTTCATGGAGTTTCTGTTTGGTCAAGTGTTATCAGAAGCTCAACTATATCATTATCCAGTATAGCCAAATCATTATTATTCTCATTCATTACTGCTAAATGTGCTTCAATTTTTTTTATCATTTCAAGATTTTGATTTTTCCATATCAAAATATCAGAATCTAGGGATTGGGGTAGTAAGCGATTGTCTGGCTGTTTTAGCATAAGATTGTCAATGTTCTTAAATATTTTTTTGATAATAATATTATAAGCAGATAATTGACGTATTAATTTTGAAAACTCTTTTTTCTTTTGAGCTTCCATTTTAAACTCAAATGTATTTGCCTAAATTAACTAAGCGACTGGAACTGTGTCTGGCGGGATTATCTGCAGTTCTTCCTTCACAAAAGATCTTCGGGGGGCTGGTCGTTTTGTTGTGTCAGTTTCTCGTAAATAATACACTGGCGGATTCATTTTCACAATTCTTTTTATTTCATATGAGTCAACACTCCAAACTGGATCGGTTGCCCTGATGCGGGTGTCCCCTTCTGCTTCTCCCGGTAAATAAAGGTACCTCACTTTCAAACCAAATGGTAATAGTTTGCTTGATGAACTGGCGTCTCCTTCAACAACATTTATTTTTTGTTTTTTGATTGCTTGTACTGGTTTTAGACCTTTAAATTCTTCATTATTCATTGCACGTAGAACTGAGGGCAGTCTTCTAACCCATTCTGTGTTGCGAGAATTGTCAATCAGCTCTCTGTGATACTGGTAGGAAAAAAGCCTTTCAGATAACTGTTTGTTAAAGTTTTCAACCAAAGCCTGTGATTTGTGAACTCCTGGAATGCCTCTTTTAATGGTAACTCTATGTTTTAACAATAATTGATTTACTTGACCTTTAAATTCTTTTCCTTCATCGACTTGAATCATGCGAGGATAAGTTAACGGGCCTCGTTGATATATCAGTTGTATAGCGACAGCAACAGCAGAAGCACTCTTTTTTGTTAATGGTTCCGCATCTTTGTATCTTGAAGCTATATCAATGACTGTAAGTGCGTACTTAAATCTTTTTCGTCTAATCGTATCATGGGGTAAATATAAAAGATCCATTTGATGGGTGTCGTTTGGAGTTATATTCACAAAGTGTGGTCTCTGTATTCGTTTAGGCGCTGGTAGATAAATTTGCCAAATCGCTTGTTTAGATAACCATTCTTTTGCTGTTTGTTCACTGACTCCAGCTGCTTGGCTTAGCTTTTTAATTGCTGTTATTCCCTTCCAATATCCTTTTGGTGAATAATAGATTTTGTTCATTTTTATTCAGCCAATATTATGCGCAACAAAATACACAACGGTCATGCCAAAGGCAATAAACAATATTTCTTGCATCTTTTGTTTTTCTGATGGTTGATAAAAATCGCTGAATTTTGGTGGAGGCAATGTCTCGATTGGCTTGCCTGTTACAAGATAATATTCTTTTATTGCTTGATCAACATCTTTAAATGTGTAAGCTGCATGTCCCTGTTTTTTCAGTTCATCGTTAATAAAATCTAACTGCTCAATTCTCTGCTTTTCATACGCAGCTTGTGCTGCGGCTAGTTGCTCCATAGCTTTGTTATGTCTTTTTCTCTCGCCGTCATCCCGTAGTTTACTAAATGCGTAATTACTTCCGCTAAAAGCAAGCGCATTAACCACAGCGCCACCAATCATCATTACGAGTGAAGCCATTTTTATAAATGTATTTTTTTAATTTTACATATTGATACTGTCTGGAATTATTCCTTGCTTAACTAGAAAATCTTTCGTAGCAAATGAAGCTGTAATAACAGCAATCAGCTTTGCTGAGTCTTCAAAGTCTAGTTTGCCAAGATCTGCTGGTTTTATTTTTAACAGGCTTTTACCAAGCATTGTGTATCCTACACTTAGGCCTCCAATAACAGCAGAATGGTATACAAGGTTAGTAATAGTTTTTTCGGTGCTCATTTTTAAAAAATAAAATAATTATAATTATTAATAAAACATGAACTGCGATGATTTACTTCCTGAACTTATGATTACAAATGATCAAGTTGATGACCAAGCTATTATGCGCCAAAAGGAAAGGCTGTATTCTTTGGCGGCGTGTGGAAAAACAAAACAGTACCTCGGAAATGAATTCAGCATAGAACAGATTCAACAGATGTCGCCGCAAGACATTGTAAAGTATCACAACAGGTATGAAGCGCAACTGGGGTCAAGAATGGTCAAAAGTGTCGGACAAACTGTTCTTAGTTTGCACACTAAACTAGTTAGTAGATTTGTGCCCATTGATTCTGAACAAGATTTTATGTATGATTTAACGCAGGATCCAGTTTTAACAAAGTCATTAGAGTCTCTAGGATGTGATCTATATTACAGATTTGGAACA
The DNA here is from genome assembly GCA_033310375.1 of Conus canariensis. Lineage (NCBI taxonomy): Eukaryota > Metazoa > Mollusca > Gastropoda > Neogastropoda > Conidae > Conus > Conus canariensis. The sequence goes on from CM065729.1 coordinate 5,695,362, forward strand.
TTATTGTCGCCAGTAATTATGGGGTTAATTACGTTTAATCATATAGATTTTATTTCCCTTAAAAATGACCGAGCAGAATCAGAAAACGTTGATGGAGAAAGTGACCCGTGAAAAGAATCCTGGGCGCGTTGAAGCAGGGAAAAAAATTAGCAGAGTGGAACAAAAAAAGAAAATTAGAGTTACAACATATAACTCATAATGAAAAAACACCAGTTGTTTCAGTGCCAGAGCCACAACAAGAACAAGTTGTTTCAAGTCCCGCAACACCAAAGTATTCATGGATTATTTGGATTAAAAGAGTTGGCATTTTTGGCGTCATTGCTGTTGGTGGGGGTGGTTATTACGTTTATAAAACATATAAAGAAAGACAGCAAAAACCAAAGCAGCCCAAAAAATCACAGCCACTAAATACAAAATCTGAACAAAAAAGAATACCAGAACTGCCAACAACAAAATCTCATTTTGATCCATTTGATATGCAGTAATATTTCAAGAACTTAATAAATAATTATAAGTGACTTGAATAAGAACTTGATAACGACTTGATGACGACTTGATGAAAACTTAAATAAGAACTTGATAAGAACTTGATGACGACTTGATAAGAACTTAATGACGACTTGATAAGAACTTAATGACGACTTGATGACGACTTGTTAAGAACTTGAATAAGTACTTGAATAAGTACTTGAATAATAACTTGTTAAGAACTTGATGATGACTTGTTAAGAACTTGATGTTGACTTGTTAAGAACTTAAATAAGAACTTGAATAAAAACTTGTTACGAACTTAAATAAGAACTTGAATAAGAACGTGATGCCGACTTGAATAAGAACCTAGAACGACTTAATAACGATTTTTTTTCATAAAGGATAAAACACAATTAATTGTTACATTCTTTTCCGGGGAGACAACTCCTCTTCACTTCTGAAGGGTTTGCTGCCTTTATGTAGTACTCTAGGTCAGACATGTCTGGTCACGGCTTACCCAACTGCATAATTGCCGAGTCGAAGCGTCGCACTGTTTGCTGGTTCGTGTCGAGTTACACATAACGGCGTCGTTTACTGCAGGCCGTCACGCGGCATTGTATAAATTTAGGCGGCTAAATTCCCCACCGGCGTCGTTTAGTGCAGGCGTTAGCCGTCACGCAGCATTGT
>CM065729.1:5701519-5704019 GCA_033310375.1 Conus canariensis
TTTTGTTTTGTCTTTTTTGTGAAACAAGTAGTGAGAGATATAGTACTATCATGAACCATAGGCTTTACGAATAGGTTAAAAAAAAAAAAACCTAAGTGGCGACTTTCCAGCATGATCTATTGATCGCTTCTTTTTTGGAATGCTGGCGCTAGGGCTACGACAGGGACGGCCTGGGTGGGGCTGTGTATGAGGCGGCTGAGATGACAGGCGTGGAGAAAATACCACTGAGAGGATAGTCAGGAAGACGAGAGGGCGAACCAAACGGACAAAAGAGCAAACAAACAAACAAGGTCGTTGACAAGATACACATATAGTAGGCATACACCAGTTCCTCCAGGCATCCGTTCATGCACCCTCCAATCAATCAATCAGTCAGTCAAACAATCAATCGATCGGCAATCAATCATTCGATCGATCGATCAATCAATCAAAAACACTGTCGGTCAATCAATCAATCAATCGATTAATCAATCAATCAGTCAATCAAACAACCAGTCGATCGATCGGCCGACCAATCAGTCAATCACTCAATCAATCAATTTAACAATCAGTCATATCAAACCTTTCAACCAGGCAATCCAATTAACAAATCGATTCAACCAATTCCTCTAGTTCATCCATCGATCCAGTCAACATGTCAATCAAATCAAATAATCAATCATTCACTCAACCGAATCGATCAATCCGACCATCCAAATCAATAAATGAACAGACCAAGCAACCAGTCAGTTTATCCATTCATTGATTCATCAGTCGATCAATCCAATCAGTCAGTAAGTGCAAGCAACTGATAAATCATTCATTAATCAATCAAACCCAGCAAACAATCTGTCCATTAACTAGTCAATCAACACAGCCAAACCAGCCAATCAGACAGTCAGTGTAGGCAGTAAATCAATCAATCATTCAAACACGCAACCAATCAACCAGCCAACCTACAACCAACCTACAACCAATAAAAAAATAACCAACCAACCAACCAACCAACCAAAAAAACAAACAAACAAAAAACAACGACCAAACATCCAACCAACGAACCAAACAACAAACCATTTAACCAACCAACCAGCCAACCAACCAACCAACCAACCAACCAACCAACCAACCAACCAACCAACAACCAACCAGCCAATCAACCAACCAACCAACCAACCAACCAACTAACCAACCAACCAACTAACAAACCAACCAACCAACTAACCAACCAACCAACCAACTAACAAACCAACCAACCAACCAACAAACCAACCTACCAACCAACCAACTAACAAACCAACCAACCAACCAGCCAATCAACCAACCAACCAACAAACAAACCAACAAACCAACCAACTAACCAACCAACCAGCCAACCAACCGACCAACTAACAAACCAACCAACCAACCAACTAACTAACCAACCAACCAACTAACCAACCAACCAACTAACCAACCAACTAACCCACTAACCCTCCGACAAAGCAAGCAACCAACTAACCGACCAACTAACCAACCAACTATCTAACCCACCGACCCTTCGACCAACCAGTCAATCAATCAAGCGATCAATCAATCAACCTACCAACCAACCAACCGACCGACCGACCAACCAATCAATCAATCAAGCGATCAATCAATCAGCCTACCATCCAACCAACCAACCAACCAACCGACCAACCAACCGACCAACTAACCAACCACCCAGCTAGCCCACCAACCCTCCGACTGACCAATCAATCAATCGATCAAGCGATCAATCAATCAACCAAACAACCAATCAACCATCCAACCAACCAAACAACCAGCCTGGTGACAAACGAACCAACTGATCAACCGATCAGTCAATAAACCATCCAATTCGCCAATCCACGAGCCATCCAACCAACCAACCTACCAATCTAATCCCTGACCTGGCAGACGATGAGGTAGATGAAGACTGGAAAGGCACTTGGATTGTAGGCCACCTCGGCGCCACTGGGATCCTCGGGGCCGGCGGTTCCATTCCTCGCTGTCGCCACCCCTTCACATCTCTCCGCCTGGCCTCCCCCTTCCTCGCCCACCCAGCACAATGCAGGGGGGATGTCCGCTAAGGAAAACACACAAACACACACACACACACACACACACACACACACACACACACACACACACACACACACACGCACACACACACACGCACACACACACACACACACACACACACACACACACACACACACACACACACACACACACACACAAGGCAAGTGAGGAGAAGGAGAGGTAGGCAAACGGTCATCAGCTGGTCAGCTCGTTCAGAAGCAACTGTCTAAACTGCAAACGAGCTAGGTAGCTCGTGACGCTGCTAAGACTTGCTAAATCCCATTCTTCTAAAGCCACAAGAATCTCATTCTCCTATGGCTACAAGAATAATCCCATTCTCGTAATACATCTGTAGTTGAAGCCAACCCACAGAACCTCTAAGCTGCCAAAGATCAAATTATTTTTGAAAAGGAAGAAAGGGGTGGGAGTATACGAAAAG
>CM065729.1:5716519-5736519 GCA_033310375.1 Conus canariensis
GTCCCATGAAAAACAAAGATTGCTTGTGATGACCAGTGCCAGAAAGTTGCTCATTCACCATTAGTAAGAGAGAGGGGGTGGATTTCGATATACAAAAAGAGATAGGGGGTGAATTCTACAACACTCTGAATCCTTCCCAAAAAGGACCACACCTCTTCACAACTTTTTTTTTTTTTTTTTTTTTTTTTTTTTTGTAATGAATTCCAATATGGATGGCATTGATGATGTACACAAACATGATATATGATATAAGGTTATAAAACGCATGACATAAACCACTACAGCTCCATCGACTCATGGCATTCGGAGAAAGTACACTATACAGATAAACTTTGTTTCCCATTGTTTCATGGAGGCTCCAAGGTCATGGACAACGTTAAACATATATATGTATGTGCGTGTCTGCGTGCGTGCGAGAGCGCGCATGCACATACACGCACACACGCACACCCACCTATCTACCCACCCACCCACACACACACACATACACGCACACACTTAGGTACACATACATATATTACATATCATAATAATTAACCCTCTAGCAGCTTAATGTATGGTAACCATTTTGTTTGGTAGGTAGCCTGCTTCGTCTTCATCAAGTACATATATTTTTCCATTTTATATCGATAGTTCAGCTCCTTCAAAAACATGTTTAGATTAGGCTTTGCTTTGTTAATTCTACATTTATAAATGAAATATTTTCCCATTAAAATTATTAGGTCAAGCATATCATCGGTTTTTTGTTTTCTCATCCGTACCAAATAATATAATCTCCACATTAAAGGATATTTTTTCACAGTGGGAACAATTAACTTTCAGAGCTCTTTCAAAGTCTTTCCAGAAAACACGGGTAAACTCACATTCCCATAGGTAATGATTAATGGAATCTTTCTCTCTATTACAAAAATTACATTTGTCACTATCGATAATTTGCATACTTTTCAGCACACTATTCGTTACCAAAATTCTGTGGCATATCTTAATTTGAAACCATTTTAGTTTTGTTTCTTTAATTTTGTTGATCCTTTTCAGTACCTCTGTCCAGTCAATAGGTATATTAAGACGCTGTTCCCACTTAACAAAGGCACTAATATTAAGAACTTCATTGACTTCCACCATAATATCATAATAAGTACGAGTACCTTTAGTAACGCTACAAATTTTTTGAAGTGCTAAAGTTTTATCTTTACTAATGTTACTGTCTAATTTGAATCTTCTTTTCTCTGCATAAGCTTTGATCGAATGCACGCAACTTATATAATTCAGAAAATTGACCTGAAATCCCATTTTCTCTGACAGTTCGTAAAGGCTGACAAAATTACCATCATCATCGAGTAAATGTTTAACAAGAAATATGTTTTTCTGCATCCATTTCTTGTAAATGAATGTTTTTTCTCCCACTTTAAACTTCTCATTACAGAAAATAGGTTCAGTGGCTAAATCTGTACTTTCGTATAATTCTACCTGTTTGCAGAACCTTTGATATGATAGAAAAACTCCTTTCCAAAATTTGTTACGAATATTGCTTTCAACAAATTTGTTGGGACCATAGGCGTCAAAATTACTTATTTCGGGACATAATGAATGCAATATTATCTTCCACTTATGGTTGTACATGTACGCTTTCCTTATCCAGGCTATTTTTAAGGAGCTGATATATATTTTCAGATCAGGTATACCTATCCCTCCCTTTTGTATACTATGTATTGAGTACTTTCTTTTAATTTTATCATTTTTGTTGTTCCATACAAATTTGAAACACATATTCTGTAATAAAGCAATCTGGGAATCAGGAGGATTCGGTAAAAGGATCCATAAGTACACCAATTTTGATAGCACTAATGATTTGAGCACAGCTACTCTACCTAATGGTGTTATAATCCTTTTTGTCCATATTTTGAACAGGTTTTGGACTTCCGAAAATTTATCTTTCATATTAATTTCCGTCATATCCGATAGACTATTTGTAAACCACATCCCTAGAATTTTGAATTTTGAGGGGTTCCATTCCATTTTATAATGTGATAAATATGTGTTCGTCGAATTTTTCTCTGTACCTAGCCAAACATTAAACGTTTTCTCATAGTTCAATTTGAATCCAGATATTTGCTCAAATTCATAAAGGTTTGCAAATAACTTTTCGTATGATTTCTTGTCGCCTTCTAACGTAAAAGTGGTGTCGTCTGCAAATTGATTTATCTTAAATTCTGTGTTTTCTATCTTTATGCCTTTGATATCTTGATCTTGCCTTATTTTGGTCGCTAGTACTTCAACACACAAAACAAATAGATATGGAGATATAGGGTCCCCTTGACGGCAACCCCTTCCAATTGAAAAGCCTGAAGACACTTTCCCGTTCACTATTACGTAAGACTTTATCTTATCGTAAAAAGATGATATCCATCGTTGTATTCCTTTTCCAAAACCGAAAGCACCCAGAATTTTATTCATATATGACCAGTTAACTGAATCGAAAGCTTTCTCGAAATCGACAGAAATTAATAATCCTCGCAAGCCGTTCACTTCTAAATAATGAATTAAATCATATATTGTTCGTAAACTATCTCCTATATATCTATCTGGAACGAATCCCGTCTGATCCTCGTTTATGAGTTTTGGTAAAACAATTTTTATTCTGTTTGCAATACAGGCTGAAGCAATTTTGTAGGTTACATTTAAAAGTGAGATAGGTCTCCAGTTCTTCAAGTATTCTCGCGGTTTCTCTCCTTTCGGAAGACCAATTATTATTCCTTCTTTTTGTGTTACAGACATTCCTCCATTACTGTATCCCTCATTTAGAGAACGGACAACAAAATCTCCTAACTGTTTCCAGAAGAATTTAAAGAAATTTACTGTCATCCCGTCTGTTCCAGGACTCTTATCATTTTCCATATTTTTTAGGACTTTGGTAGCTTCTTCTAAAGTAATTAATCCCTCCAACTGTTCGGATTCTAACTGATTTAGTTTTGGCAGGTTTTCTACATATTTTCCAATCTCAATATTACTTACTTCCTTTTCTGCGTATAGGTTTTCATAATAGTTCTTTGTCTCTGTTAACATATCGTCCGTTTCTGTCAGGGTTCTTCCTTGGTCTGTGACAAGTTTAAGCATTCTTTTGCTTACGAAATTCCTTTTCTCCAGTGCACAGAAATATTTACTTATTTTTTCCCCGTAAGATACCCATTTAGCTCTGGATCGAATCATTATTCCGTCAATTTTTGTTTTCCTTAGCTCATTCAGCTCTTCCTTTTTGTTTTTCAAGATCTCCAGGTCTCTTTCTAGTAAGCCATTTTTACTTTCCAAATCTTGTATTGCTTTTTCAATTTGTTTTTCTTTTTCATTTCGTTTTCTATTTTTGCGAATACTGAATGTTATTGTTTCTGCTCTTATTTCCATAATTAGAGTTTCTAGAAATAATTGGTCAGAAATTGTAAACTGAATTTGATCATTCGGGATTTTACTGACAGAGTTTTTATTGTAAGGCAGTAATGCATATTGTCCTTTAATTCTTTCAATCGTTTCATTAACCAGATTTACATATTGCTTGTCTCTTAAAAGAGAGGAATTAAATTTCCAGAACCCTTTATGTCTCTCTTCCTTTTTAAAAACAATATTTATGTATATCAAAGAGTGATCTGTTCTATATCCGAACAAAATATCAGCATCATCTATGTAAGTGATTAAAGTGTCGGACAATAAAAAGAAATCTAGCCTGCTTTGTTGAAATGGTTTTGGTCTTCTCCAAGTATATCGTCTCGTGTCTTGGTTCAATTCTCTCCATATATCAACTAGCTCTAATCTGGACATAATTTCGGTAACTTCTTCCTGTGCTCGAGCATTATTAAATGTTTATAATTGTGATAATCTTTACTAGGATTAAGGACCAGGTTCCAGTCCCCTGCCATTATTATGTTGGGGACATTCAAATCTTCTATTTTTGATTTTATATTTTCAAAGAAAGACGGTTCGTCATTATTTGGCCCATAGATATTTGCTAATACTAAATCTTTTCCCATTGTATTAATAGTTACTATTATGTAATTACCATGAACATCTTTAATAGTTTTCTTTATTTTGAATTCAAAGTTGTTATTAAAGAGTATTGCAACACCTCTTGATCGAGAGTTGTTGGAGGCAAATACACATTCATAACCCCATTCACTTCTTATCTGGCGTTCTAATTTACTAGTGAAATGAGTGTCCTGTAGAAAATAAATAGAGTATTGTTTTTGTCTTAAGAATTGAAACACATCCTTTCTTTTAGGGTATCCCCCGAGACCTTGGCAGTTCAAAGATGATATCGCTATAGATTCCATTCCTCTTTAAATATCCTTACTTTTCTATGTTCTTTCTCCTCAGCCATAAAAGTGTGCCATTTGTTTTCAGTCGTGCTGCATACAACCTTTGACACAACAACAATAATGAAAAAAAGAAAAAAAGAAACCATATGCATATGCACAAACATAAACGAATGCATACTGAAAAAATCAAATCTACCAGACAACCAACACGTACAAGCCAAAAATGAGTCAAAATTTGCTTGACCAACGCAGGCAAGCGGCAGGCGCAGAGAAGAAAACAAAGAGAAGAGAAGAAGAAGAAGAAGAAGAAGAAGAAGAAGAAGAAGAAGAAGAAGAAGAAGAAGACGAAAAAGAAGAAGAAGAAGAAGAAGAAGAAGAAGAAGAAGACGAAGAAGAAGAAGAAGAAGAAGACGAACAACAACAAGAACAAAAACAAGAAAAAGGACGCAATATACCAATAAAGGCAATGGAACATTTATATACAGCAGCGTCAATCTAAAACAAGCCTGACTTTCAAAAAAGGTGAAACGTATGCTTTCCATTCTGTAAGCATAATAACTAAGTGACTACCATATACATACACTCACACACACACAAGCACGCACGCGCACACGCGCGTGCTGCGCGCGCGCGCGCGCACACACACAACACACACACACACACACACACACACACACACACACACACACACAAACACAAGCGCACGCACGCACGCACCTTCGCTCACTCACTTACAAAAAAAAAAAAAAAAAAAAAAAAGGAAGGGAGAGGGGTCAGCGGGTGCGGATGGGGCGTGGAATCACGATCAGGCGCGCGTATGTGTGCCTCAAGTTCAATGTATCTGTGAATACAATTCAGCTGACTGTCTTCAAGGACAGGAACACTCGGGGAGGCTCATGTTTTGTCACGCGCAGAGCGTGATGGGGAGGGGACGGGGGAGGGGGGGGGGGTATGCACCATGTGTATTTTAAATAAGATAACAGACCAGAAAGTAAGACGGGTTTGAGGGCAGGGGGTCGGGGGGGGGGGGGGGGGGGTAGCGGTTGGACGGAGCGGGGGAGGGGGAGTGCAGAGGGAGGGGCGCGCGCGCGGGGGCACGCGAAAAGGCACGGGAGAAGAGGTGTAAGAAACAGAAAGATAATGAATAAAAAAAAAATATATATATATATATACATATATATACACATATATATACACACATAATATATATATATATATATATATATATATATATATATATATATATATTTGTTAAAAAGGAAAGGTTTAAAATTTTATCTACAACGTTGTTTCATGCATGAAACCGCATGCGGTTGCAATCATCAGGATGTGGTGGGTCTGTGCTGCCGGTGTTTTATAACTGTTTGTGTTGTCTGTCATCACGTGCTGTCTGTGTTTTTCGTGTGTTTCTGATTCTTGTTCACTGATAGGAATTTCCACTTGTGCCTGCAGTTGTTAACCATTTCTATCCTGGTGTTTAAAGTTGCCATTTGTGGTTTGCATAGTATTATGTATTTTTCTGTTGAGCATAGGTTACATCTTTTTGAAATATTGTTATATGGTGCTGCTCTTTTTATGATTTTCCAGGATATATTGTAGTCTATTTTTTTCTCTTTGAGCTTCCAGATGTATTTACTCAATTCTGTTTGGTTTTTGTATCTTTCTTTGTTAAATGACTGTTTGTGGTTTGCATATCTAGTTTTAAATTGGTTTTCAGTAATACCTATATATGTTTCTTCTGCGTTCTCTGATGTTACAGTGGCTTGGTACACAATGTTGTTGTAGAGGCATTTGTTGCTCAGAGGGCACTGTTCTTTCTTGATGCAGTTGCAAGATTTCCTTTCGTCACCCTCGTTTTTCTCTATACTGCTTTTCATTTTGTTGGTTGAATCAATGATGTTTTTAAGGTTGGGCATACATGAGTATGATAATTTGATGTTACTTTTGTTAAATATCTTGGATAATTTGTGCTCTTTTGGAAATGATGATGTTAGGATTCTAAAGAATTCTTTCCCTATATTTGTTTTTACTCTTCCGTCATATGGGGGGTTGAACCATATGATCTTCCTTTTCCTGTTCTTCTTGTGTCTGCTCATGTCATTATCTGGATCATATTGTAGTTTGTAGTTGTAGCCACTTTTGTGTAACGCTTCTTGATATTCAGCTGCAGCGTTATTGAATGCTGTTTCATTACATGACAGGTTAGATAATCTCTTATTTATGCCTCTGGGTATTGTTTTTAGTATGGAAGGTGGATGGTTACTTTTGATATTTACATAGACAGGTATGTCATTTGGTTTTTTGTATGGTTTATATATGTGCTGGTTGAGGTCTAACGTTATATCTAGGTAGTTCACTATCTTTTTATTTGCTTCAATAGTGATTTTTAGATTTTGGTTTTGGAAGATTTTACACAGTTCTTTTTTCTTATTTTCAATGTTTCTAGGGCTGTCGCTCAGCGCAGCGAGGCCGTCATCTCTGTAGAGTCCGACTTGTTTTCCAAGTTTTTTTTGGATGTAAGATAGTATGAATAGTCCGACAAGTTCGCAAGTTTCGGCGCCATCATACGATAAATACATCTGGAAGCTCAAAGAGAAAAAAATAGACTACAATATATCCTGGAAAATCATAAAAAGAGCAGCACCATATAACAATATTTCAAAAAGATGTAACCTATGCTCAACAGAAAAATGCATAATACTATGCAAACCACAAATGGCAACTTTAAACACCAGGATAGAAATGGTTAACAACTGCAGGCACAAGTGGAAATTCCTATCAGTGAACAAGAATCAGAAACACACGAAAAACACAGACAGCACGTGATGACAGACAACACAAACAGTTATAAAACACCGGCAGCACAGACCCACCACATCCTGACGATTGCAACCGCATGCGGTTTCATGCATGAAACAACGTTGTAGATAAAATTTTAAACCTTTCCTTTTTAACAAATGTTGCTCCCAGTGCGGTTGAGCATTTTCCTAAAATCTCTGTTGGCGCTTGCCACCATTATCTATCTATCTATCTATATATATATATCTATATATAATATATATATATATATATATATATATATATAAGAAACTGGTTCGTGGGGAGAGGAGGGGGGGGGGTCTCCCTGTAAATAGGTGATGTATAAAAAGCATAATGTTGCCAAAGGTTTTCAAGGATTATTCAAACAACAATAACATCAACAGCTTCACCTTCCTTCCCAAGAACCAATCATGTCTAAACAACACTCATCATCCACACCTCCCAATGCCACTCTGCATAACTTGTGCACATAGCCCGTCAAAACTTCTTACTTCCCTTCAAAATCAAAACAATACAAAGCAGAAGTTTAACGAAGCACAGATTACCAGTAACAACTGTTCAAAAAGAAACAATAAAGCAAACTCAAACATCAGCTTCAATCAGCATAGGCAGTTCCTGTCCCACATTTATATCATACATTTGCTTGCACAGCAGTATCGCTCATCTGCCTCGCCTTTAAACATTGTATACGTAAACTTAATAAAAATATAATGAAATAGTGTGATCACCACATTCATGGCAGTAATGACTTCTTACACAGAAAGGAGAAGAATCGTCCATAAACGAAAGTTGGGGGGAGGGGGGAGGGGGAGGGGGGAGGGGGGGAGCGGAAAAAAGTAAAAAGTTGTAATGGCTTCTAATGAACAACTTGTTACGCTGAAAGAGAGAAAATCAGAACATAAGTGAATTTTTTCTCATTACCTTCCGCGTTGATTTAGAAGACTGAAGAGAAGGAAATTAAAAGAAAAAAGAAAAAAATGGGGGCGTGGGGGAGGGGGGTGGGAGTGGCGTTGGGGGGCGCGTGCGCGCACATGAACTCGCTCCTGTCCACCTACATTGATCTGCGACGAACTCTGTTATAGAACATTACTACTATGCACAAAAAAGAGGGTCCATCAGGTCATCAAATCATCAATAACATCTATCAGGTAACGATTCAACAGCTTTAGCTAATCTTATCTGTCAACTCATACATCCATAATCAACATAATCAGATGCCATCAACATTCCCCATGGACTTTACTCGACCTCATCTAGCAATATTACTAATCAACCTCATCAGTTACCATCATGTGTATACATTATGTCATTTATCTCATTGTTCCCCACGTCATCAATCCGCTTCATCTACCAACTCCATCCATCAACAATACACATCAACCTCACCCCATCAGCATCACCCATTTTGCATATCTCATCCAAGTCATGCATGATTACCCACCATCAACGTAATTGGAGCTGACCTCTCCAGTCAGCATTCTCTATAAACATCATCTGACCAAACATGGTTTAACAACATCATCCATGGATATCATTTATGAACAGTAATAATCTGCATCACCTTGTATCATATATTGCAACATAACCAACACCCAACATGATTGACATTTTTTCTAATTCTATCCATCAATAACATTCTGTCACATCTCCTGTCAATTTGTACCCATCAAGATCACCCATCACCATCAGGGATTATTGTACAACAGTATTAGATTCCTACTGACAAATATAAGAGAGAGAGAGAAGAGAGAGAGAGAGAGAAGAGAGAGAGAGAGACAGAGACAGAGACAGAGACAGAAAAACAGAGAGAGAATAGAAGAGAGAGAGAGAGAGAGAGGAAGAGAGAGAGAGAGAGAGAGAACAAAAGCAAAACTCTGATTGCAATATCTTTATCAGGGTTTGCCCTGCAGAGGAAGAAAGCGGAACAAGCGAGTGAGCGAGAGAGAGAGAGAGAGAGAGAGAGAGAGAGAGAGAGAGAGAGAGAGAGAGAGAGAGAGAGAGAGAGAGAGAGAGAGAGAGAGAGAGAGAGAGAGAGAGAGAGAGAGAGAAAGGATGTTTACATTATCTTCTAACAAAATAGTTTTTCTTTCGTGGAGTTTTCACTGTTGCATACAAAAATGGCCCTTCATCATCCACCAGTATTGCCATCAATTTCACCGATCAACCTCAGCTTTACAGATGACCTATGTAAGTCACCAATCAGTATGATCAAATTGTACCACATATCAACGTATCAACATCATCAATCTTTCAAGAAATCTACATAATTCATCCACCTCCTCTCTCAGCTTCGGTCAACGTTATCACATCAATCTACTTCATCAATGAATACCATAAATCAATATATCTGATTCATACCGTCCATCGAAACATTCACACACTCCATTGATTTAACATCCGCCATCAGTTTCTCCACCAAGTCATCGATCAGACTCATCTGTCAGCATCATTCATCAACGACCACAACACAACATTATCATTAAGAATATTGGGAGGAATGATATCCAGCAACCCTGTCATCATCGCCTCTTACCCACCTCTTCACAACTTTATAATTGTGGTTATATTTATCTCTCCGCTGAAACAACTGTTCTTAGGGCGAATAAGTTTTCCCACGTCTCTTTTTCTTTTATTTCACTTGACTACTTTGGAAAACACACACACAGACATACACACCGACACACACCGACACACACACACACCGCGTACCGACACACACACACACACACACACACACACACACACACACACACACACACACACACACACACACACAGCTCACACACACACACACACACACACACACACACACACACATATGTATACATGCGTATATATATATATATATATATATATAAAGAGAGAGAGAGAGAGAGAGAGAGAGAGAGAGAGAGAGAGAGAGAGAGAGAGAGATGCATAATACATACATACATACATACAAATTCACACACACACACACACACACACACACACACACACACACACACACACACACACACACACACACACACACGCCTCTCTCTTTATATGTGTGTGAGTGTCTGTCTGTGTGTCTGTGTGTCTCAAAAGCACTTCATGCAAGTTATGATTTAGACTTCAAACAGCACCAACCCAATCAACAAGACTTTGTGATTTTGTTATTCCAACCTGATTCAGATTAAGAACATGTTTATGATCTCTATAGCCTTATCACACAAGATGTCAATCTACACACAATACTCTTGTTTCTCCACCCATTATACAAGAATCATAGACAGAGCACAAAATAAATGACAAAGATACTGTATTAATTGTGAAAGTCGATAAATGAAAGTGTTCAAGATGGATAGAGGATGCAGTGCCCGTGTGTGTATTAGAAGCAAGGTTTGCGTCCCCTTTGGATTGATCTGATTTATTTTTTAAATCATTACAAACATAGGTACGTAAACACAACTCTCTCTCTCTCTCTCTCTCTCTCTCTCTCTCTCTCTCTCTCTCTCTCTCTCTCTTTAAATAAACTATCCGAATCTCTGTCTCTGTCTCTGTCTCTTCTCTCTGTCTCTCTCTCTCTCTCTCTCTCTCTCTCTGTCTCTTGTGTGTTGTTGTGTGTGTGTGTGTGTGTGTGTGTGTGTGTTGTTGTTGTTGTTGTTGTTGTTGTTGTTGTTGTTGTTGTTGTGTTGTTTGTTGTTGCTGCTGCTGCTGCTGCCGTTGCTGTTGTTTTGTTTCGTTTGATCGATCATTGTACATTAAGTAGGTATGTTTCCTTGAGTTTCGATTGATTTTGACCGGATGATTTACCTTGTGCCTCGATAATATCGGGTACGTCTGTTTTGCATGGTTTGTAAAAAGAAAACGTTAGAAAAAAGGAAAAGAGGGGGGGGGGGGGAGGTCTATAAGTGAACTAAAACGGAAATGGAGTCACCAGTAAAAAAAAATTGCTTTACTCACAGAACGAAGAAAAAATGGCAATACACAGACGAACAAATGACTGTATGTCAGGAGCTGCCACGTTTGGTCCATTTGTTTTTGTTATTTGTCTACGTGCTTTCCCTTGTGAGTTTTTTCCCCTTGCCTGCTACCTGCGGCCATGCAACATTTAACTGTGCTGGACTCCACCCATCAAGCTTGAGTCTCCAGACCTAGTTCCCATGGTTTTGCAGACGGGACGCGAGAGTGAAAGTGATGCGCACAAATCACGATTTCCCACACTTGCTCAAACTAGACCAGCTGTTTTACGTCACGCCATCAGCAAAGGTCAGGACTTTGTCACACACAGAGAGAGAGAGAGAGAAGAGAGAGAGAGAGAGAGAGAGAGAGAGAGAGAGAGAAGAAAGAGGAAGGGGGAAGGGGTCAGGATAGGTTGGGACATTAGGGAATAGTTACGCATGCATTTTGTTTATCGTCTCTCTACGTCATAGTTATAAAGCACGTCTAAGACAGTATTTTTTTGAAATTTTCATTTGTTTGTTTTCTTGTTTATACTAGCCATCCTCTGTAGCCCTTCTCTCACCTCCCCCCCCCCCCCCCCCCCTTGTATCCGCTTTTTGTCCACCTCCATTCCCCCTCCCCATTCCCCCCTCATCCCTTTCCCCTTTTCCCCTTCAATCTTTCCCTACCCCGTCCCCTTTTTTCACTCCGTCCCCCTCTTCTCTTGTTACTGTTCCTCTACGCCTTGGCTTAAGGCTGTGCCAGACGTACGTTAAAACACCAAGGCTACATCAAAATGGTGTTATGCTCAGCTTAGTTATGCGGGGATCGTCTTCAGTCGTGACAAGCTCCTAGCACAACGCTATCAGTCTCCAAAATCCCTCGAAGACGCAGTGTGGCTGCCCACGTGGCGGGGTAATCAAAAAAGTCACACACGTAATGTTCTCATCCCCAGCTGATGCATTTGTACCATAGTGTTCAAGCACTAGCCAGCATGAAAGACAGACATCTCTAGACATAGCGAGGCATACAGAGAGAACGCGACTGATGCGCCCCGTTTATTTCCAAAGACTCCATCTCTTTTAGACTTTTTTCGCTAGAATTTTTTTGTTTCTTGTTACTAGACTTCTCTCTTCACGCAGACATTCACAGTTTAGAAACTCATTTTCTTGTCACTGAACCCCCTCCTCTCTGTCTCTGTCTCTGTCTCTGTCTCTGTCTCTCTCTCTCTCTCTCTCTCTCTCTCTCTCTCTCTCTCTCTCTCTCTCTCTCTCTCTGTGTTTTTGATTGTCTTCCATACCAACACTCTTTTTCTTGAAGGACTTGTATTCTTTTTTCTTAGAATGTGCGGTTTCGTTGTGAGAAATTTACTTCTGAACACAGATTCCCACTAATTGAAGACGTTTATTTTTTTCTAAAAAAACTTTCGTGTCTGAGTAGATTTACCTCCATACCAAGAATCTATTTGAAAATTGGTGTCTGTTCTGGCAAATGTCTCCTTGTTTGCTTTTGACTTATGTTCTTACCATGAGTCGCTGCCTTTCTGAACTTTGTGTCATAATCTTAAAAATTCTACCTTTTGTCTGATCAAGAGATGCCTACCGACAGAGAATCTTATATTTGAAGATTAAAATTGTTGTCAGTTGTTGTTGAGGAAGAGAAACTAAGGATTTATTTTAAAAAAGAAAGAAAAAAAAAGAGAATCCTTCGTTTTAAAGACCTGTATGCTTGGGGAACATTATTTTTTTCTTTCATACGTTCTAAATCTATTTCACAAGAAAGGATGCCTCTCTTTCAAAATCGTGTTACTTTGCAGAGTATTTTGTGTCTTTTTTTTAATACTTTCTCTCTGTAATTCGCATGGGAAATCTGTATGGCCTCTGCCAAGAATAGGGTCTCTGCAAAGGTTTTCCCTGCTCCTTTCTGTAATGTTGTTAGTCCATCGTTTTGCTCGTTCGTTTGTTTGTTTGTTTGTTTGTTCGTTGGTGTCTTTGTTTGTTTGTTTATTTTGTTTGTTTGTTTTTCTTTTGTTTTACATGTGGTTTTATTTTCTCTGGATGGATATTGCCCAAAACATGACTCCTTCTAAAGCCTTGGGAGGGGGTAGTCTGAACTGAGAACATCACCCACTGGAGTTTTCCTAATTTTAATAGAAGGGGTATGGCGGAGAGAGGATGTGATGTGAGAGGTGGGTGGGAGGGTGGGTGGCTTGGACTCGTTCCCAAGTGTTCATAAACGTGTGTGTGTGGATGTGTGTGTGTGTGTGTGGGGGGGGGGGGGTCTCCATATCTTTGTAGAAACGAGGGGAGGGAATTTGCGTGCGTTTGTGCGAGTACAATGCTCTCTTAGAAAATCAACCTTACCACGAGCTATCTCTTCCAGACATCTACACCATCACTTAGCCATGCTTGTACTTACGGGGTGACCCGGGTTCTAGCCCTTTCTGGAGTTCCCGTGGAGGTGACCTTTTCTTTCCGCTTCCTGTCTGGCGCTCCATGGCTGTTTTGGATATAACACACAGCAGTCAATATCCATGTGACATGGCACGCAACACAGACTTTTCGTAACGTGACCTGTTTTCACTGCTTTTGGTTTTTCGTGCATGTTCTCGTTTTCTTCTTCTTCTTCTTCTTCTTCTTCTTCTTCTTAAGAAGAAGAAGAAGAAGAAGAAGAACAAGAATGAGGGTATAGGGAGTGTGTTCTTTTTTTACTGCTGATAAAGAAGATGATATGTCGATCTGTTCTGGCATGAATGATATAGCTTACATGTTTACACAACTTTTGTTTTTTTACCTACTGCGTTCCTTGGCGAGAAGTCCGAAGTTCGCGTGTGTAGGAGTAGAAGTAGTAGTAGTAGGACACTGGGAAAGACCAGAACCAAGGGCTCTGTGGGCTGGCTCCCCACTTTGCCTTAAACATGTGGCTACTAAAAATAAAAGGAAAAGATGCTCCCAGGATTCACCGAAAGGGGGAGAGAATGATAAATCCATCGGTGCTCAGCCAATCATGACTGCAAATCCCAAACGGACTATGAACATGGACCAAATGGAATATCCATGTGTCTGCGGAAAGCGTTTCGCTACCACCCGTGGCATGAAGATCCACAGAACAAAGATGGGATGTGTGAAGACTCATCTGAATGAGCAGCAGCGCACTGCATCAGCAGATAAGACGTCGGAAGACCAAGGCCAGGATTTAAACCACAGTGCCAAGGACATCCACGCTGTTGGTTCGGATGAGGAATTTGCACAGGCCCTCGATGCCAGGCGCCTGAAACTCAACCTGCCACGAGCAAACGAAACTGAAGATTGGGAGAAACTGGATGCAAAAATCGTCCAAAGACTCGATGCACTGATAGGGAAAAGCACCCTGGAACACAAACTAGCCACATATGGGGACATTGTGTATGCCACATGTAGAGACGCCTATGGAGCAAAACTACCCAAAGAGAAAACACCTCCAAAGAAATCCAGACGCCAAGAAAAGATGGACAAGATCAGGGTCCAAAAGAAAAACCTCAAGATGCAAATGAAGACCGCACTGCCAGCTGAAAAACAAGGCTTGGAAAAACTGTGGAAAGACCTGAAAGAAAAACACAGTGCCCTCAGCAAAGCGGAATCTGCGAGGAAGAGGAAGAGCAAAAAGAAGAAGACACAAGAGCGCTTCTTCAGAGACCCCTTCCAGTTTGCCAGAACACTGTTTGAGCAGCCAAAATCTGGGACCCTAAGTGTGGACAAAGGAGTTCTTGAGCAGCATCTGAGGAAAACATACTCTGACCCACAGAGCAAAGCACCACTCGACATTCAAGGTCTGGTGTGGCCAACCAACCCTGAGGAACAGTTCAATGGCAAGCCTCCAACGTTGGCGGAAATCAAGAAGGTGGTCGACAAAGCCAGAGCCAAATCATCACCAGGGCCAAACGGAATACCTTACCAGCTTTACAAGAAATGTCCCAAGGTGCTGGAGTGGCTCCACAGGCTGCTGCGATCGGCTTGGAGAAACCAGAAGATCAGCGGCCAGTGGATGACGGCAGATGGTGTGTACATCCCCAAAGAGCAAAACTCAAGTGACATTAGCCAGTTCAGGCCAATATCACTACTGAGCGTCGAAGGGAAAATCTTCTTCTCTGTCATGGCAGCAAGGCTGACCAAGTACCTGATGGAAAACAAGTACTTGGATGTGTCAGTCCAGAAAGGTGGCATCCCAGGCGTGGCGGGCTGTGTAGAACACGCCACAATGATCTGGGACGCAATCCAAAAAGCAAAAACAGAAAAGAGAGACCTGGACGTAGTGTGGCTTGATCTGGCAAACGCATATGGATCTGTGCCCCATGAGATGATACAGTTGGCTCTTGAGATGTACCATGTGCCAAAGAACATCCGCGACATGCTCAAGAAGTACTTCAATGGCTTCTCAATGCGGTTCTCTACCAAGGAGTACACAACAGACTGGATCAACTTGGAAGTGGGTATTGCAATGGGCTGTGCAATTTCCCCAATACTGTTCGTGCTGGCAATGGAACTCATCTTGAAAGCAGCAACAAACAACGCGAGACAAACAGACCTTGGCGATGGATACAAGATGCCTCCTCTCAAGGCCTTCATGGATGACACTACAGTGATTTCATCCAGAGAAGACGAGACACGTCATGTGCTGGAGAGGCTGGACGACATAGTTGCCTCATCCAGAATGAAGTTCAAGCCAAAGAAATCACGGAGTCTCTCACTGAGGAAAGGAAAAGTGGCCGGATCTGTGGTCTTCAGTGTTGCCAACCAGGCCATTCCAACAGTCACAGAAGAACCAGTCAAGAGCCTTGGAAGATGGTATGATGATACGCTGAAAGACACACAAAGAGCAAAAGAAACCAAGCAGATGGCGGAGGAAGGCTTGGAGACCATTGACCAGTGTGGGCTCCCTGGCAAATACAAGGTCTGGTGTCTGCAGTTCATGCTGATACCAAAGCTGCTATGGCCTCTGATGATATACGACATCTGCACCAGCATGGTGGAGGCAATGGAAGCCAAAATCAACAAGTTCACAAGGAAATGGCTTGGTGTCCCACCCTGTCTGACTGACATAGCGCTGTACTGTCGCCAAGCAAAGCTGAAACTACCCCTGAAATCCATCCTGGAGGAATACAAAGCAGGGAAGATCAGACTTCAAAGCATGCTGGAGGACTCAGGAGACAAGGTGGTAGAAGCAATTAAGCCCCAGCTGAAGACAGGCAGAAAATGGAAAGTTCAAGAGGCGATGGATTCTGCAAAAGAAAGTCTCAAGATCAGAGAAATAACAGGACACACACAGACCAACAGACAGGGACTGGGGGTGACCAAAACTGAATGGTGGTCAAAGGCCAAAGGAAAAGCCAAAAGAGACATGATGATTCAGGAGATGAGAAAAGAAGAAGACCAAAAAACACTCCAAAAAGCAGTCCAGCAGAGCCAGCAAGGGCAATGGACAACGTGGGAGAATGCACTCCAAAGAAGTCTCACTTGGAATGACATTTGGCACATGGCCCCTCTCAGGATCAGCTTCATTCTCAGATCTGCATATGACCTTCTGCCCTCAAATGCAAACCTGGTGAAGTGGGGGAAAACAGACGATCCTGCATGCCCCCTCTGCCATGAAAAACAAACAGTGGAGCATGTCCTAAGCTCATGTAAAGTAGCCCTGGCTCAAGGAAGGTACACATGGAGGCACAATCAAGTGCTCAAAGAAATTGTACAAGTAGTCTGGGCTAGTACCAACACCACAAAAGGGAAAATCAGGACTCCAAAAGCACCGCAACATTCTTCACGGCAGGAGGCAGCAAATCATGGCCAAGAACAACAGTGCCACTCGAAACATGCAGGCAGAGTCTGCTGGACGGGGCAGATGACTGGGAGTGCACTGCAGACCTCCCAGAATGGAAGAGTCACCCAGAGATCATCAGCAAGAGTGGCATGAGACCAGACATAGTAGTCCACTCTAAGTCAACCAAGCAGCTGATCATGATCGAGCTCACGGTGCCATATGAGAACAGAATGGAGGCAGCTCAAATCTACAAGACTGAAAAGTATGCTGATCTGGCAAACAGCCTGAGGAGAGAAGGCTATCAGGTCAAAGTCCTCACTGCAGAAATTGGAGCTAGGGGGTTTGTAGGAACGTCTGCATACAGCCTCATGAAACAGCTCTCAGTTGCAGGGAAGGAAAAAACCAGAGCCCTGAAAGCAATGGCAGAAGCGGCAGAGAGGTGTTCAAGCTGGATCTGGTCAAGGAGGAACAAAAGTGAACTTCATAAGGCTTAATTTCCCTACAAATATCAGGTGTCCCTGTGGCTCAGTGGTTAAAGCGCGAGTCATTAAGTGGAAAATGAGCATGCCCAGAGGGTCATGGGTTCGAATCCCAGCCATGGCTCGTCCCAAGATGGGAAAAAAGGGGCAGCAGAGGGACATCCGGAGTCATGAACCGGGTGTGGCCCAACCCCCCTAGAGTGTCAGGAGATAAGGGCCGAAACACTTGCTTGAAGGGGGCTTCTCTTCTGAGGACTCTCTGCTGCCACGCTCTCCACGAGTTTCTTTCTACTACAGTAGTAGTAGTAGTAGTAGTAGTAGTAGTAGTAGTAGTAGTAGTAATAGTAGTAGTAGTAGTAGTAGCAGTAGTAGTAGCAGTAGTAGTAGTACTTCAGTTTTACGTCTTTTCACATATGTGATGTTAGAGAGAGAGAGAGAGAGAGAGAGAGAGAGAGAGAGAGAGAGAGAGAGAGATGCATAAATGTCTATGACTATGTAAGTGTATGCGTAATGTGGTTATCTAAGTGCATATACATGTCCCTCTAAGCATCCCTACAACATATCTGCAAATAATCTTAAAGTAAATGCTTAACTGGACTACAAATTAAAGAGAAAACAACATTGAAGGCAAGCGTTAAATCTGAAAAGACATCACACAAAGACATGCCTGATAATGGTGGTAAATGAGGTTGAAGAGGTAAACAGTCAAACAGCAGATGCTTGCTGGTTATTCTTCGTTCTCCGCAAATACATTTTGTTTCGTTTGTATATTTAGTTTCTAAGGCATCAAGTTTTAATTGATAAAATATTGATGGACAAGATCAGGGTCCAAAAGAAAAACCTCAAGATGCAAATGAAGACCGCACTGCCAGCTGAAAAACAAGGCTTGGGAAAACTGTGGAAAGACCTGAAAGAAAAACACAGCGCCCTCAGCAAAGCGGAATCTGCGAGGAAGAGGAAGAGCAAAAAGAAGAAGACACAAGAGCGCTTCTTCAGAGACCCCTTCCAGTTTGCCAGAACACTGTTTGAGCAGCCAAAATCTGGGACCCTAAGTGTGGACAAAGGAGTTCTTGAGCAGCATCTGAGGAAAACATACTCTGACCCACAGAGCAAAGCACCACTCGACATTCAAGGTCTGGTGTGGCCAACCAACCCTGAGGAACAGTTCAATGGCAAGCCTCCAACGTTGGCGGAAATCAAGAAGGTGGTCGACAAAGCCAGAGCCAAATCATCACCAGGGCCAAACGGAATACCTTACCAGCTTTACAAGAAATGTCCCAAGGTGCTGGAGTGGCTCCACAGGCTGCTGCGATCGGCTTGGAGAAACCAGAAGATCAGCGGCCAGTGGATGACGGCAGATGGTGTGTACATCCCCAAAGAGCAAAACTCAAGTGACATTAGCCAGTTCAGGCCAATATCACTACTGAGCGTCGAAGGGAAAATCTTCTTCTCTGTCATGGCAGCAAGGCTGACCAAGTACCTGATGGAAAACAAGTACTTGGATGTGTCAGTCCAGAAAGGTGGCATCCCAGGCGTGGCGGGCTGTGTAGAACACGCCACAATGATCTGGGACGCAATCCAAAAAGCAAAAACAGAAAAGAGAGACCTGGACGTAGTGTGGCTTGATCTGGCAAACGCATATGGATCTGTGCCCCATGAGATGATACAGTTGGCTCTTGAGATGTACCATGTGCCAAAGAACATCCGCGACATGCTCAAGAAGTACTTCAATGGCTTCTCAATGCGGTTCTCTACCAAGGAGTACACAACAGACTGGATCAACTTGGAAGTGGGTATTGCAATGGGCTGTGCAATTTCCCCAATACTGTTCGTGCTGGCAATGGAACTCATCTTGAAAGCAGCAACAAACAACGCGAGACAAACAGACCTTGGCGATGGATACAAGATGCCTCCTCTCAAGGCCTTCATGGATGACACTACAGTGATTTCATCCAGAGAAGACGAGACACGTCATGTGCTGGAGAGGCTGGACGACATAGTTGCCTCATCCAGAATGAAGTTCAAGCCAAAGAAATCACGGAGTCTCTCACTGAGGAAAGGAAAAGTGGCCGGATCTGTGGTCTTCAGTGTTGCCAACCAGGCCATTCCAACAGTCACAGAAGAACCAGTCAAGTGCCTTGGAAGATGGTATGATGATACGCTGAAAGACACACAAAGAGCAAAAGAAACCAAGCAGATGGCGGAGGAAGGCTTGGAGACCATTGACCAGTGTGGGCTCCCTGGCAAATACAAGGTCTGGTGTCTGCAGTTCATGCTGATACCAAAGCTGCTATGGCCTCTGATGATATACGACATCTGCACCAGCATGGTGGAGGCAATGGAAGCCAAAATCAACAAGTTCACAAGGAAATGGCTTGGTGTCCCACCCTGTCTGACTGACATAGCGCTGTACTGTCGCCAAGCAAAGCTGAAACTACCCCTGAAATCCATCCTGGAGGAATACAAAGCAGGGAAGATCAGACTTCAAAGCATGCTGGAGGACTCAGGAGACAAGGTGGTAGAAGCAATTAAGCCCCAGCTGAAGACAGGCAGAAAATGGAAAGTTCAAGAGGCGATGGATTCTGCAAAAGAAAGTCTCAAGATCAGAGAAATAACAGGACACACACAGACCAACAGACAGGGACTGGGGGTGACCAAAACTGAATGGTGGTCAAAGGCCAAAGGAAAAGCCAAAAGA
>CM065729.1:5741519-5761519 GCA_033310375.1 Conus canariensis
AAAGAAAGGAACGATTTGCTGGAAAATAAATCTAGAATTAGAAAAAAAGAAAGGAACGATTTGCTGGAAAATAAATCTATCTCCAATCCCTCTCCTCTTAGCTCAGGTCTTGTCACTTAGTTCAAATACACTGACACCTGGACGACTTTTCTTCTTTTTTTTTCACGTATCGAGCGACGCCTGGGTTCTCTCCCTTGCGTCCAATGGCCAACTGATTATTGAGAGAGAGAGAGAGAGAGAGGCAAACATGCCCATATATAACGATGCACGTACGTTCACGAACTCTCTCTCTCTCTCTCTCACACACACACACGCACTCATAGAGCGAGTTTCACACAAGCAGCATGATCCAGACTGCTATAATTCACTGTACACAACAAAGAGAAAAACAACGTTGACATAGCAACCAATAGCCAGTACACAACAACACAGAGGAAACAGATGTGGTTTACTTCACTGAACTGTCTTTTGAAACATCCGTCACCTCTGACCTCTATGTTTGCCATACTTGGTTGTGTCCCTTTAATCGTCGCTGTCTACTTCTGAACACGTGTGTGAGGCAGACACTGTGGTCCGATCACAAAGTGATTTTAGGAAACTGAACGAAACATAGATCCCGAGAAGATAATATTTATACATATGAGACAGAGAAGAAGAATAAAGTTAAAGAATCTAGTTTCTACTTCAGCGTCTTTCTGATTGAAACCCATCTTCCATACAAACCAGATGAATGTTGCCATTGTAGTCGAAAGATCCGAAGCGAAACTTGTTTTCGAATTATGTTCACCATTTATTTTGTTCTCTTACACCCAAAATAACGACTATACCTCACTGCTTACACATAAAGTGCAAAATTCTGTTGTTGTTGTTTTTTTAACTGGGAGAAAGTTTAATTAAATCTTATGTCACGCGGCAATGATTTCAGCAGAAGCAAGCGTTGTTTCAGCTCCAGTTTCACGGCGTGTTATAACCCAGCAAACTCCCCATCACAGTGCTCTCTACGAGATGTCACTACACCGTAAAAAATATAATAATATTCTTAAAACGAAACAAACAACGAAGACAAGTATCTTCACTATTAATAGAGTTCGTCGCCTGACTGCTTAACTATTGTCACCCTTTAAACTGACAAAATCAGGCCTGTTTAGGGCTCCAAACGCTGGCTGCAAATGATGTAGTTCGAGTCCACTCTGGACTGTTAAGTCACACGACCTTAGCGCCAGAACAACGAACACACCTGAAGATTTTCTAGAACAAAAACAGAGGAATTAGCCACAGAGCGTTGTATGTTACGCGAGTAGTTACTCGAGGTTCGGACGAGTTAATATAACGGAGCTCCTGTTTTTCCGTCTCATCTCCTGTGCCCTCTTGATAGCACTCACTCCCACATCGCACACTCTCGGCTCCTTCACATACAGTTACACCCAGAGTTATCCTGTTACAGTTCTAGCGTCGGCAGTCCACAGTGAGCAAACGGAATTAAGTCGCCGTGTGGCGACCCATCGGCGGAGACACTGCACTCCCGCCGAGTCACTTCAATCCTATTAGGAGGTCCATGTTTGTTCTAGTCCAGGAAGACATCACAATCAGGGTCCGGTACTGTGTACACACTCGGTGAGACTTAAATCCTTTATGTATGTCCCTGTTACTTTGGTTTTGTTGATTATGTCACGCAGGATAAATGGTCTTAAAGTATACAATAAACAAGTGGGGTAAATTTTGCTCCCATAAGAAAGATGAAAACTTGTTTATTCCATTCCGGTCTGAAAGTAGTTCAACTGGACGAACAAGCTGTTCTGCGTGAAAGAGTTTTTAAAGCAGGTTCTCAGAGCTCCTGTCTGAGAAGTGCTCTATAAATATGAACAAGAAGCGTCGCATGCTGCTGCCTCGTGATACCATTTCCACAGATAAATTTCTCCGGTTCAGAGCACGACGCAGATGAGAATACTGATTGAGCAGCTTAAAAAAATCCATTCAGGACAAAAGAAATGTCTGACTGGAAAAACGAGATACGTTTATTGCACGCTCGTTTGGACACTGTTAAGGGGAAACCAGCGTGACATACTCCTAAGAGTGTAATATATCAAGACAGTTTGAAATCTGTTCCCATCAAATCATACCTTATACTATTTAATATGGCATGATGAATACCCAATAATTTTTATACATTACATGTTATAACAATTCCATCTACACATACTACTATTATGGTGATCGGTCGCTCATTGTTTTCCACCACCACCCCCCTACCCCCTCCCCCCCCACCCCTCCCTCCCTCCTTTCTGCCCCTCATGCCATATGCACACAGATTTCGCTCATCTCTTTTGCAAAATCGGAAAAAAAAGAAATCAGCATTGTTCACTGGTAAGCTCTCTGGAACAAAAATTTGGAGTGCCACGTTTACACAATCTTTCGGGTTTCGAGAGGGAAAATTAGGACTGATGCACAAGTCTCACATATATTGTTTAACGCCCCCCCCCCCCCCCCCCCCCCCGCCTCCCGCTTTTCCATCTTCCAGACTCATCCATCTATTCCCTGCTTCCCCTAATCCCTGGCCTATGCAGGGCTATGGGCTTTAATAAATACGGTGTCATTATCCGTATTCCTTATCTGTCGCTCAATAGTAGCTATAGTCTGTGCTAAATACGGTATTAGTATCTGTATCCCTTGGTTTCATGCTGGGCAACGTGCTTCGTTTGGCACAATGTCAGTGTCCTGTACCCCTTCTCCGTGATTTCATGGGGAAATTCGGGCTTAGTTCAATACGGTGTCATCTCCTTTCTCCGTGGCTTCACGAGGAAGTTCTGGCTTTATTCAGTGCGGTATCAACAACATCTTTCTCCGTGATTTCATGGGGAGGTTCTGGCTTTAGTCAATGCGATATCGACATCTTTCTCCGTGATTTCGTGGGGAGGTTCTGGCTTTAGTCAATGCGATATCGACATCTTTCTCCGTGATTTCATGGGGAGGTTCTGGCTTTAGTCAATGCGGTCTCGACATCTTTCTCCGTTATTTCATATTTCATGGGGAGGTTCTGGCTTTAGTCAATGCGGTATTGACATCTTTATCCATGGCTTCATGGGGAGGTTCTGGCTTTAGTCAATGCGGTATCGACATCTTTATCCATGGCTTCATGGGGAGGTTCTGGCTTTCCATAATACGGTCTCAGGATCTGTTACTCTTTTCCAAGGTTTATGGAAAGGTTAGGGACTTTATTGAATACAGATCAGTATTCGTATTCATCATTCATGGCTTTCGGACGGTCTTTATTCAGTACAGTATTAGCATCTGCATCCGTGGCTTCAAGCGTGTCTGTGGGCTTTTGTACATGCGGCATTAATATCTGTATCTCTTACAGCCGTTTTCACGAGTGGCTCTGGTTATTATTAAACACAATATCAGTGTCATGGCTTCATGGTTTTATTTCTTACGGTGTTAGTTTTGTCTCCCTTATCTGAGGCTCCGAAAGGGGCTTTGTTGAAAATTGCATCAGTATCCTTATCCGAAAACCTTAAACATGGGTCCAAAGAATGAATATTTACAAATGAAAATGGCCTGTCCTCCTTAACCTTCGCTCTGAGGTGTTCCGCAATACTCAAAGCTGAAGGTTAAAACGGCAAAATGTTCAGTTTTACTCGGGTTAACAAGTTACGAGATATACCTCTAATCCATATGACAAAAAAAAGGAAATTGTGTCACTCAACAGTGCGCCTGCAAAAAGGGTTTTGTGCTCAATTTTTTTTATCCACACACACACACACACACACACCACTTGTACGCGTACAACAACACAACACACACACACACACACACACACACACACACATCACACACACCACACACACACACACACACACACACATGGCTTAAGCTCTACACATCGTTTTTTCCTCCTAATCGACACTTTACTTTCTTAATCTAAGAGAAAAAAAGCAGGCAGCGGAGATTTGAATACAATCATAAAGGATGCATTGCTTTGAAGGTGCATATTTTTTCATCGTACCGGACATATTCTGACATAACGATAACTAAAACGTCTTCTCATTCCATCATTTGCCTCCCTAATTCAAGGTTGTGTCGTGCTTAGGAGTTTAGTAAAGTCTGTTAACAATTGAACGACATTGTCTCTAAGGTCATCTGTATCTATAGAGAGAGATAATCCAACATCATACGAAGTGAAGTATCAAAGAATCATCTCATGTTATGAGAGCTTGATATCTTCACCCTCCTGTGAAATAAAGTGCGATTTCTTTTTTACATGGCCACAATGGTTGAATTTGGAGCCAGTTGGCATGTCTGCTTGGAGCCATTGTGACCCAAGGGATACACTAATAAGATTGTTCCATTTCTTTGACATGATGGTTCATGAGAATTGTTAAAACCAAATCGCGTGCATTATCCATTGGTTCACAATCAGACATAGAAAGGGGCATTTCCCAATCATCAGGACTGTTTTGTATTAGAGCCGTTTAGTGCATTGTACTACAGCTGTAAGAATCTATGTGGTTGAAATCGGAGAGATATATAATAATTATTTAAGAATTTATACGACAACGAGCTTTCGGTATTCAGCGAATCTTGTAACCCAACATACATACACACCATATCTATAGAGAGAAAAACAATGTGTCTCATTTCGTCAATGGACGTGAAAACGCTTGAACATTTTCGCCTGAGAATATCAGCCCAGTTGTTCAGTATTTACACCCAAGGTCCAGTTCTGAGCGATTGCAAAGCCTTCCATCGTTCAGGGTTTTTTTGTCAGAACTATCGAAAACGCCAAAGAAGTTCTGCAGAATGCCATCTGCGACCTCCATGAATGATGGGTTGAAGTACATACACAAGTGTTAAAGCAACTCACACATCAGCCAAAACACAAAGGCTTGGAATGCACAGACTGTCTCAGGTTCATATCACACAAGGGACTATTTTTTAATTCATTTTCTTTAAAGAGAAAAAGGAAATGTCACTAGTATTGGTCCAAAGAGTAAACAGCTAGTAAATACTAAAATAGTGAATAAAAGAAACATACATGAAAATGTACAGAATACAGTTTACTTGTCTTCGATTCAGCTTGTTTATGTCAATTATTCATTTAACTTTGATTTAGGATTATGTGGGTGTGTGTGTGTGTTGTGGTGTGTGTGTGTGGGGGGGGGGGGGGGCAATGTTATTTTTGAGGATACAATTAAGAAAGGAAATTTCGCTTGATTATGTACCGCCTTTTTTTTTCACTACACAATAAATAGTAACGCCACCTGGCCGTGTGCTGAGAATGATGTATCCTCTCTCTAGTGCAGTGCCTCTCAAGCGTTGGAACCGAAAGAACTACAGTAGTCACGCTGTTTCGTCTGTTCCTCAGATTCAGACAGACAGACACACACACAAAAGATGTCCCCAGGTCTTCAAGACTGGAACAAAATATTCCCCAGGTTGCTGACTTGCTGTCGAACGGCGGTATCCGTGCGCGCGCTGAACTGAAAAGTCACGTTGAAGTCTTTGACGCAGTCAGTGGGCACGTGCACGTTCTTTTGCAGCAGCTCACGTGCCGTCTTGTGACCCAGGAACATGTGGCTGATGTCTCTGTCGTCCCGGGCCTGTTGGAGGCCGCTGAACTGGGAGGTCAAGGCCGATTCTCGCTCAGTCAGGGTCTTCAGGTGACCTTCGATCACTTGACGTTTGCGGTGGATTTCCCGGTTGGACAGTTCGTACAACTCTCGTTCGCGTTCGTCCAGGGATTTGCGGATTCTGTCGAAGACTGATCTGTGAACAGATTGTGTCATCACAGACTTTATTACACAGCCATATGATGAGAAAGAGAGAGAGAGAGAGAGAGAGAGAGAGAGGAGAGAGAGAGAGAGAGAGAGAGGGAGAGAGCGAGAGAGCGGCGAGGAGAGCGAGAGAGAGAGAGAGAGAGACAGACAGACGACAGAACAGAGACAGAGAGAGACGGAAAATAGAAAAAAGGCATATTGGAACAGAATATACATAAAATGAAAACAAATATGACCATTATTGCCACTTGTGGTATAGATCAAAATCGGAGATACGATACACTTCGTATACGCAACAGAGAGGACAGCCTTTGTCACATAGGAATGCACGATGTGGTTTTCACTCGAAAGATGGAAGAAAAGCAAATTCACAGAGCACTCTCTTAGAAGGATACTTTCTCTAAACACACCCGTCAACCTGCGTACACCCCTTTTCCCTCCCCCCCCCCTCCCTTCCATTTTCATTGTCCCACTCGCCCCCAAAATGTCCGAACCCCACCCCCCCCCCCCCTCCCTTCTTATCCTAGCGCGACTTTTCCACCCCCAGACACACACTTAACAATATTTCCACGTAAAACAGACATTCTCAATATTTCCACGTAAAACAGACATTCTCATAAGATAGAATATTATGCATTTCAGAACATGTTATGTAAGCTAACATAACACTGTTTGTAAGGTTGATAGGGCTTAGTAAAACAAAAAGCTTCTAATATAAAACCTATTGTAAGGTTGCTAGGCTTCAACAAGAAAATAGCTTCTCACATAAAACTGTTTGTGAGGTTGAAAGGCCATAGTAAGAATATAGTTTCTAATATGAAACTGTTTGTAAGGTTGACAGGCAACATTGGAGAAATAGATTAATTGCTATACAGTTCGGTGAATATTGCGGCATATTTGGAGCTGAACTGTAGGTTGGACTAGCGTGTGTGGGGGAGGGGTGGGGGTGATGGTAGTGTTAGTAGAGGTTGGAAGGAGGGGAGTGGGGACGAGAGTGTGGAAGTAACTACAGGCGATTGATGGGCATAACTAAGTTGAGAAGAAAAGGCAAACTGTGAGAAGAGCTCTGTATGTGTGTGTGTGTGTGTGTGTGTGTGTGTGTGTGTGTGTGTGTGTGCGTGTGCGTGTGGTGTGGTGTATCTCACACACACACAAACACGTACGCAAGCGGGAACGCACGCACGAACGCATGCACGTACGCACGCGCACACACACACACACACACACATATATATATATATAGAGAGAGAGAGAGAGAGAGAGAGAGAGAGAGAGAGAGGACCGAGTCAGAACAAAAGACAGTAAGGCAGTGAGTCAGAAAGGACAAAGGGAGAGAGAGAGACAGACAGGCAGACAGACAGACAGACAGATGACAGACGTACAGACAGATACAGAGAAGACAGTCTCACCTAATATGCTCATTGAGATCTTGCTGTATTTGCTCCACTGTCTCCTTGGCTTGCTCCAGAGACTGTCTTTTACTGGAGAGTTCCTGTCTGTGCTTCTGCACATTGCAAAAAAGGAGGTCAACAATTTTTTTCTTCTAAAATGGCAAAACATTTCTCTCCCGAATAGCAAAACACATCTTTGAAAGAGGTAAAGTACGCCCTTAACATTGGGCAAACTAGGTCTTTCCATGGGTAAAACATATTTATGTCCCTAAAAGCTTCCAAAAGCATTTTCTTGTACAAAAAAAGCCCTTTCAATTTTCCATATACACGCACGTGTCTGCCACAAACACACCTAGAAAACACACACACACACACACACACAACACACACACCACACACACACACAAACAAACGCCCCCACACCACACCATAAAAACGCGCGCGCGCGCGCACGCATACACACACACACACACACACACACACACACACTTACATACCAAACATACACAACACAACACACACGATTCACACTCATACACACACACACACACACACACACCACACACACACACACACACACACACACACACACACACACACACACACACACACCACACACACACACACACACACAACAACACAACACAACAACACACAACACACACACACACACACACACACACACACAACACACACACACACACACACAACCACAACACACACCACACACACACACACACACACACACACACACACCTCAATATCCTGCATGGTGTCGTTCAATATAGGCGTGTACTTTTTCAAGGCTTCATCTACATTGACCACCACATGGCCGCGTGCCTCCTTGTGATCGATAACGGTGCAGTCGCAGCACACAGGCTGGATGCAAGGCTCGCAGAAAAAGTGCAGTGGCTGCATCTGATGCTTCGAGCAGTACTGCACCTGCGAACAGTGTAAACTCTACGGCTGAAACCTCATTCTCGCTCAGTCTGTCTCGCTGCCTGTCTGTCTGTTGTCTGTCTGTCTGTTTGTCTGTCGCCGTGTTATATGCATTAGCCACAGTTTACTGATGTGTGATTGTAACCCTTGCCGACATGGCGTATTTGCTAATGCCAGTAAGAACTTTCTATCTCTGTGTCTTCTCCCGACTCTCTCTCTCTCTCTTTCTTTCTTTGCCTCTCTGTCTCTCTCTCTCTCTCTGTCTCCCTCCCTCTCCTCTCTCTCTATGTCTCCCTCCCTCCTCCCCCTCTGTTCCCCCCTCTCTCTCTTTCTCTCTCTCTCTCTTTCTCTCTCTCCCCTCTCTTCCTCTGTCTCCGAACTCAATTAAATACTCGTACTGCTCCCTCCCTCCCTTTCTTCTCCGCACCCACCTGTAACTCACTCTCTCTTTAAATATCGCTCGCCTCCTCTCCCTCCCCCCCCCTTTTTTTTTCCCCTCTACCAATCTCTATCTCTTGACTGGAGGAATAGGTTAAGCCACAAATCTTATTTCTTGGTTGTATTTTGTTTTCTTTTACGATGCATTGAACAGTAACATACAGCAACAAATTAAACCTTGCAATATTTTGAAAAGATCCAAACTGTAATAAGAGTGAAATTACATCGTTGTGAATACATCTGTGCTGTAACATTGTTACATTTCAATGTTTTGAACCGCACTAAACTGTAACTGGATAATCTAAACAAATCTGAAATAAATGTTAGCAAACCGCCAAAAGAAAAAAAAAACGTGGACAAACGAATCACAATGTGTGAGTCAAACATCATCTCCCTTCTGACTGCCTCGTTTTCATTCAACGCCTATCTTGTGCTGAAGTGATTGAAGATAAGTGATGGCTCGTTCATTTTCGTTCCCCTAGTTGTTTTGTATCTTGCCTGAAGAAGACCTAAGAGGTCGAAACGCGTCGTGTTTTGTCTTGTGATTCGTTTGTCCACGTGTTTTTTGGCGGTTCGCTAACATTTATCTAAGATTTCTAACTGGATAATGTTGCAGTGTTTTGCAATATCCGAAAATAGGAAAAACAATTTAAGATGTCTTGATGGAGGTATACTACTTACGATGTTTTGAATACAACTGTTCCACAACAAGGTAAAAACTACGATGATTTGAACGTATATACTGCACAGGCTGAATACCGATCTTTGGAACACCATTTTACTGTTACAGGATAACACTACAGTTTTTCGATTAGTATTCTATTGTAACAGACATCTCCTCTCCTCTCCGCACCCCCCCCCCCCCTCCGATCCCCACCCTCCTCCACCACCCTTCTTCCAAAAAAGAATGATCAACAACAACAAAAACAACAACACCTCCCTCACCTCACTCCTGCCGGTGTCTTTAACGAAGGTGAGCAGGTGGACGATAGTGTGATCGTTGGGCAGCCTACGGAGCTCGGCCTCTGAGGTGATGAGGCCTTCCCTGCACGTGGGACACTGGATCTTCACCGCCATGGGCATGCCCCGGAACGCTGACGTCAGAGCCTGCCGAAACTCGCCCTCCACGCGGAACATCTGCAACGGACCGAGGACTTTGAGGGTTACTTTGGAACACAGTGGATTTTTCTCCTGCAAATATTCTGTGGATCTTCTTCGTCTCATCCTCATATAAGGCAGTGGAGGCCGAGCATTCGACAATTTTCTCGTCACGGTCTATCAGATTGAACTTTACGAGACTGAATGCGTATTATCAGCTGTTATACTACATAGAACGTGGTGAGATCAGATGTGTAATATGTTGGGAAGGGTGTGCTACATCATGAATCATCAGTCCACAGAGTTCCAAAGTGTAGAATGAATATCTTTTTGTGGAAAGCGTAACTCGTTATGAGCAACTACTCAACATAGAACGTTACGAAGTAGAACGAGAGTATATTAAGTTAAAGTTTCACATAAAATGACATAACGTATCCTTTTACGAGTTGTTCGATTTGTTGAAAAACTTCTGCTCCACACAGACCGTCAAAAAGTAAAAAGTAATAATGTTATGGAAAATTTGTTTGCTGGGAGCCATTATGGTATAGAACGTCACGTGTAGATCCGAATCTTTTTGTGAATATGACTCACGATAAATAATTACCGCACACAGGAAATCCTGCAGCTTTTCGTACATCATTTTGTGGGGAGTCTAATTCTTTGGGAATCTGTATAACCCACAAAACGTCACCAGGCCGAATGCGTATCATTTTGTTGGGTGTTTAATCCTAAACGAGTTATCTTTCCTCGTAGAGCATGATCGGTATTCCACTTAGAACCCCACGAGATAAAGTATGCACCATGTGAGAAGTCTTATCAACTAGATGTCGTTATTCCAGAGAAAAAGAGCAGTGTGTATCATTTTGTGCACAGTTTGAGTCATGGCATAGAACGTCACGTGCATAATCAGTTTCTTTGTGTGAATTTGGCTCCTGAGAAGTGATTATTGTATTCAGCATTACTTATTGTCATGTTGTGGGTAGTTTGATTCTTCAGGAACCTTCATCCCACACAGGTACGTCACCAGATCGAATGCCTGTGATTTCGTTGCATGCTTAGCGGGTCATAGTTCCTTGTAGAACAGTCGTTATTCCTCTTAGAACCCTACGAGATAACACGTGCACCATGTGAGAGGTTTTGTCAGCTAAGAGTCATCAATCGATGGAAATTCCTGAGGAGCAATGTGTATTATTTTGAGAGCAGTTTGCTGCTTGGGACCATCATTCCACAGAATATCTTGAAGCAGAATGTTGTAGTTGATAGGGAGCCCCATTCATTTGGAACCAATATTCTTCATACAGAAGGCGAACACCGGGCAGTATAAATCGCATCTGACACAGGTGGAAACAGAACGTATGACAGGACAATACTAAATCTCACTTCAAACAAACAGTAAAGACATTGAAGCATGATGGCAGGATAGTATTAGATATAATATGACACGGACAACGGAGACAGGTATGGTAACAGGGCAGTACTAACTCTCACCTGACACTGAAAATAGAGACATGGAGTATGAGGATAGGGTAAAACTAAATCTCACCTGACACAAATAATCAAAAGCGCTGGTATAATGACAGGACAAGTCTAAATCTCACCTGATGCAGACAATAAAGGCACGAGTGGTAACAGGGCAACACTTAATAAAACATGGCAGGGACGTTGAAGGCGAAAGGTATAATCACAGGGCAATACGAAATCTCACCTGACACAGACAATGATAGAAGATGCAATGACAGGGCTATAATTAACGTCACCTGACACAGACTTACTATGAAGACATAAAGCATAATGACTACCTTTAATGACAGGACATTACTCATCTCTTCTGACAGGTAATGAAGACAGAAGGTACGATGACAGGGCATTTCTAAATCTCCTCTCACAAAGGCAATGAAGGAAGACACGAAGACCGGGCAACACTAAATCTCACCTGACACAGACTTTTGGAACAACAGGTATGATGAGACGTAAGTCTCAAGCAGAGAGGCGACAATGGAGACAGAAGATATGATGACAGAGTAATCTACAATATCACTTGACACAAGCAGTGTAGACAGAAAAGATGATGACAGGCCAATATCGATCTCACTTGAAATACACTCTGTTGGCAGACGATACGATGAAGGGCAATACTAAATCTCATTTAACACATGGCAGTGTAAATATAAGGTATGATGAAAGCTCAATACTAAATCTCACCTGACACATACAGTGTAGGCAGAAGATACGATGACAGGGCAATACTAAATCTCACCTGACACATACAGTGTAGGCAGAAGGCATGTTGACAGGGTAATACTAAATATCACCTGACACATACAGTGTAGGCAGAAAATACAACAGAGCAATACTAAATCTCACCTGACACATACAGTGTAGGCAGAAGATACGATGACAGGGCAATACTAAATCTCACCTGACACATACAGTGTAGGCAGAAGATACGATGACAGGGCAATACTAAATCTCACCTGACACATACAGTGTAGGCAGAAGATACGATGACAGGGCAATACTAAATCTCACCTGACACATACAGTGTAGGCAGAAGATACGATGACAGGGCAATACTAAATCTCACCTGACACATACAGTGTAGGCAGAAGATACGATGACAGGGCAATACTAAATCTCACCTGACACATACAGTGTAGGCAGAAAATACGATGACAGGGCAATACTAAATCTCACCTGACACATACAGTGTAGGCAGAAGATACGATGACAGGGCAATACTAAATCTCACCTGACACATACAGTGTAGGCAGAAGATACGATGACAGGGCAATACTAAATCTCACCTGACACATACAGTGTAGGCAGAAGGCATGATGACAGGGCAATACTAAATCTCACCTGACACATACAGTGTAGGCAGAAGATACAATGACAGGGCAATACTAAATCTCACCTGACACATACAGTGTAGGCAGAAGATACGATGACAGGGCAATACTAAATCTCACCTGACACATACAGTGTAGGCAGAAGATATAACAGGGCAATACTAAATCTCACCTGACACATACAGTGTAGGCAGAAGATACGAATACAGGGCAATACTGAATCTCACCTGACATATACAGTGTAGGCAGAAGATACGATGACAGGGCAATACTAAATCTCACCTGACACATACAGCGTAGGCAGAAGATACGATGACAGGGCAATACTAAATCTCACCTGACACATACAGTGTAGGCAGAAGATACGATGACAGGGCAATACTAAATCTCACCTGACACATACAGTGTAGGCAGAAGGCATGATGACAGGGCAATACTAAATATCACCTGACACATACACACACACAGTGTAGAGAGGAGATATGAATATAGGTCAATAGTGAATTTCATCTGACACACACAGCGTAGACAGAAGTATGAAGACAGGTCAATACTGAATCTCGCATGGCACACATGCAGACAGAAGACATTATGGCAGTCAGTTCAGAATCTCACCTGATACACACACTGCAGACATAAAGACGATGGCAGGTCAATACTTAATCCCACCTGATACACACACTGCAGACATTAGATACGACAGGTCAATACTTAATCCCACCTGACACACACACAATGCAGACAGAAGATATGATGACAAGTCAATACTGAATATCAGCTGACATACACAGTGTAGACAGAAGGTATAATAACAGGGCAAAACTAAATCTCACCTGACACGAGACAGTGTAAATGTAAGGTAGGATGGCAGGGCAATACTACATCTCACCTGACATCCACACAGTGTAGACAGAAGACATGATGACAGGTCAGCATTAAATTTCAGCTGACCCAAGACAGTGCAGATAGAAGATATGATGACAGGTCAACATTAAATTTCACCTGACCCAGACAGTGTAGACAGAAGATATGATGACAGGGCAATACTAAATCTCACCTGACACATACAGTGTAGGGAGAAGGCATGATGGCAAGGCAATACTAAATATCACCTGACACATACACACACACAGTGTAGAGAGGAGATATGAATATAGGTCAATAGTGAATTTCATCTGACACACACAGCGTAGACAGAAGTATGAAGACAGGTCAATACTGAATCTCGCATGGCACACATGCAGACAGAAGACATTATGGCAGTCAGTTCAGAATCTCACCTGATACACACACTGCAGACATAAGATACGATGGCAGGTCAATACTTAATCCCACCTGATACACACACTGCAGACATTAGATACGACAGGTCAATACTTAATCCCACCTGACACACACACAATGCAGACAGAAGATATGATGACAAGTCAATACTGAATATCAGCTGACATACACAGTGTAGACAGAAGGTATAATAACAGGGCAATATTAAATCTCACCTGACACAAGACAGTGTAAATGTAAGGTAGGATGGCAGGGCAATACTACATCCCACCTGACATCCACACAGTGTAGACAGAAGACATGATGACAGGTCAACATTAAATTTCAGCTGACCCAAGACAGTGCAGATAGAAGATATGATGACAGGTCAACATTAAATTTCACCTGACCCAAGACAGTGTAGACAGAAGATATGATGACAGGTCAATACTAAATCCACCTGACAAGACAGTGTAAATATAAGGTATGATGTCAGGGCAATACTAAGTCTCACCCGACACCCACATGTGTAGACAGAAGATATGATGACGGGGCAATACTAAATCTCACATTAGAAACAATGAAGAAATAATGTTTAATGGCAAGACAATGATAAATGTCACCTGACGATGACAATGCAGACAGGTTTGATAATATGGCAATACTAAATCCAATCTGACTCAGACAATGGAAACAGAAGATACGACGACTGGGAGATACTTTGTCCCATCTGACACACACAATGAAGACAGTTATGATAACAGGGTGTCAGTCAATCTCACCTGATACTGACACTAAAGATAGTTATGGCGACAGAGTGATACTTAAACTCACCTGTAACAGACAATGCACAGGTTTGACGACAGGTCGATAGTAAATCTCACCTGAGACAGGCAAATAAGATGGGTATGGTAATAGGGCTTTACTAATTCTTGCCTGACACAGAAAAGAAGGATAGGTATGATTAAGGGCAAATAGTAAAACTCATCTGACACAGACAAGGCAAAAATGGTTACAGGGCAATACCAACTCGCACTTAAAACAGACACTGAAGACAGGTGTGATTATAAGGCAAATAACCTACTAATTCTTACCTCGCACATGAAAGGAAGATGGTGTGATTACAAGTCAAGACTAACTCTCTCAAAACATAGACAAGAAAACATTATAATTACAAGACATTGCTAAATTTCACCTGAAAGAGACAAGGAAGAAGGGTATAATTACAAAACATTGCTAACTCTCACCTAACACAGACAAGGAAGACAGGTATGACTGCAGGACATTGCAAACTTTCACCTGACATAGACAAGGAAGACAGGTATAATTACAGGACATTGCTAAAATTCATCTGACACAGACAAGGGAGACCGGTTTAACTGCAGGGCAACACAAACTCACACATCACAAAGACAAGGAAGGAGGGTATAATTACAAGGCATTGCTAAATCCCACCTGACACAGACAAGGAAGACAGGCATGATTGCAGGGCAATACTAATACTCACCTGACACAGACAAGGAAGACATGTATGATTACAGGGGAATACTAATGCTCACCTGACACAGACAAGGAAGTCATGTATGATTGCAGGGCAATACTAATGCTCACCTGGCACAGACAAGGAAGACATGTACGATTGCAGGGCAATACTAATGCTCACCTGACACAGAAAAGGAAGTCATGTATGATTGCAGGACAATACTAATGCTCACCTGACACAGACAAGGAAGACATGTACGATTGCAGGGCAATACTAATGCTCACCTGACCACAGACAATGAAGACATGCATGATTACAGGGCAATACTAATGCTCACCTGACACAGACAAGGAAGACATGTACGATTGCAGGGCAATACTAATGCTCACCTGACCACAGACAAGGAAGACATGCATGATTACAGGGCAATACTAATGCTCACCTGACACAGACAAGGAAGATATGTACGATTGCAGGGCAATACTAATGCTCACCTGACCACAGACAAGGAAGACATGTATGATTGCAGGGCAATACTAATGCTCACCCGACCACAGACAAGGAAGACATGCATGATTACAGGGCAATACTAATACTCACCTGACACAGACAAGCAAGACGGTACATGACAGGGCATTGCCAAACACACCTGACCACAGACAAGGAAGACCTGTATGATTACAGAGCAATACTAACACTCATCTGCCACAGTCAAGAAGACAGGCATGATAACGCAAAACTAACTCTTACCCGACACAGAAAACGCAACCACGGGAAGTATAATTACTAGACATTGCGGAATCCCATGTGACCACAGACACGTAAGACAGGTATAATTACAGGGCAACACAAACTCTCACCTGACAGAGACAAGGAAGACGGATACAATGACAGGGCATTACGACATCTCACCTGACACAGACAATGGAGACAGAAGGTGTGGTGACAGGGCAACATTTTGGGAATCTTCTCGTTGTCGTTGTACGCCTCACGGCAGATGAGACACTTCAAGAACGTCTCCTCGAATCTCTCTTCATCGAAAATGATGTTTCGTCGTCGATGTTTTTCAATTTCACACATTTGTTGAGCCACTATACGGGGATCCATTGTATCGGCTGTAAAAAGAAGACGAAAAGGTATACAGTGATTGAAAATCAGTATCGGTTCATGACTGAATGTCTTAAAATAGATTCATCATCATCATTGTCACCATTGTCTTTATTATTATTATTATTACTATTATTGCCATTAGTGTTGTTTTTGTTGTTGTTGTTGTTGCGTTGTTGTTGTTATTGTTGTTGTTCTTGTTGTTTAAATAAGATATACAAACTTTCGCGAGTGCACTCAGCAGCGCCTACGTCAATTATAATCATGGTTTTAGTCAGTGCGTTATTTTATGTCCGTGTGTCCGTCCCTACGGTGTTTAAGACAATGTGTGTGTTCGTGCACGCGCGCGCGCGCGCGCGCGCGTGTGTGTGTGTGTGTGTGTGTGAAATCGTTAAACTCAATACGTTTTTTGTGCCAAGTTTCTCTCGGGGTATTTTCCTGTCTCCGTCAGTGAAGTGTTTTCACTCGCGTTTTTAAGCTGCTTTCTTCATTTGTATGTCAACAGCATGACGCCAAACCGCCCACACTGACTATAATTAAACCCGGCGGAAAGGCAGAATGCGTCCAACGGGTGTAGCTATGGAAGTTTTGTGCGAGTCCATGTTGTGGATCTCTGGAATATTGGGCGGATCCTGTGTCAGAACAGCAAATGTGTCAGAACAGCAAATGTATCAGAACAGCAAATGTGCGCAACCCGTTCGATCCCACCTCCATCCCCCCACCCTTAAACACACACACACACACACACACACACACACACACACACACACACACACACACACACACACACACACACACACACACACACCAGAATACTTGATCTTATAAATTTTAACAAAACTAGGTCTAAAGATGGGATCTGGTCCTGGGGTGAGCCCACTTAATATTGTTGTGGGTCCCTGGCGCTGCTCCTGATCATAGCATGGGTCCACGATCCGTTCGAGCTTCGCGGGGTTTTGCGCTCCACCGAACGCCCTTCCAGTGTTTAGAAGTAATCCCTCATTGTTAACCGTTCTAAGTTTGTGATAACATATAATTATTATAAACCAAGCAACCAAAGAGAAATGTGAAAAATATATGTTCAATTATATCCTACGTCTCGGCCCACAAAGACCTTGTATCTTGTTCATGTCACCTTAAACCTAACCCTTAGCTGTTTTCTCACGCTACACTGAACCCACGCCAATTACAAGGCGTAAATATTAAACAACACCCGATTTCTTCCCAACAAAAACAACAACCAGCCAACAAAATCAAACCTTGGGCTACTCCAGATTATTTCTGACATTATTCCAACCACAGTATGAACAGTGGTCGAACGTAATCTAAATCTACACTTAAACACCATTGCAAGGTGAACACCTGAATACGAACGAAACACAAATTCTTTGCTTATCTATCACTCATGGGCTGCAATTTCTGTCAAGGAATTGATTAAAGAGACGTTGGGAACAGAATCACACCTTCAATTAATCCTCTTATATTCATAAAGCAGTTACCTTTTACTTCTGCGCTGAAACAATTACAAGCGAAATCTCCAGGCTAATGCTGTGTCTGGTACCCGTTCATCTAGCAAACATGCAGACAAGAGT
Organism: Conus canariensis; assembly: GCA_033310375.1. Classification (NCBI taxonomy): domain Eukaryota; kingdom Metazoa; phylum Mollusca; class Gastropoda; order Neogastropoda; family Conidae; genus Conus; species Conus canariensis. Next base: position 5,759,454 of record CM065729.1, read on the forward strand.
CACAAAAACTCCTTTCAAACAAAAGAAATTCCAAAAGACCCCATGTTGACATACATCTTCAGCAAATACAGCAGAAGATTAATGTAGAGTACTGGCGGTTTCTTATTTCACAGATTTAAGGGGATTTACAAAAACAGAAGTAAAACATAACCTAAATACATACAATTTGTCATTTCTCTACAAAAACATCAGCTTAGAGAAGGATGACACTGTCACGCATGACCAAGCATCCGAGACATTTTGTCTGTCAGATAATACATCACAATCAAGTTTACGTCTTGTTTGCATACAAAACTGTCGTTACTGCCTGGAAGGATGCCAAATCCCAATTTGATTCATACTTTGAGCAAAGCAAAACGATGAATCCTTCCCACTCCTCCATCCCACAGTACCTGCCATTTCCTCCCCCCCCCCCCCCCCTCCTGATCTTCCACGACCTCACGATCAAATTCAAAACAAGAGATGAACACAAAACAACAACAACAACAACAAATGAGGAACATACGCGCGCGCGCGCGCGCGAGGAGAGGGAGAGACAGACAGACAGACAGATGAACGGACGCGCGCACACACACACACACACACACACACACACACACACACACACACACGCACGCACGCACGCACGCACACGCACACACACACACACGCAACACAGGATGAGAGAGAGAGAGAGAGAGAGAGAGAGAGAGAGAGAGAGAGAGAGGCGGGGGGGGGGGGATCAAAGTAAAGCAATGAAATACTTTTCAAACAACGACAGATATCAACCTGTGTGAGATGTTGAAGAAACACACAAATACGCCAATCAGTAATAAACATTCACAATGTGGTATTGCTTAGTGGCTTGCCTGCCTACCGATGGATTCTGTGAATGTACGACTCGCCCTATTTATTGTAGCAGAAGTTTATATCCATTGTCGCTTTTGCTCCTCCAGCTGGTCTGATAGAAAATGAACGGTACATCTTGTTTTCCTTTCCTCTACGCCCCAAACCACAAAAGATATCTGCTACTATATCGTAAGTGGACAGAAGGTGAGACGGAAGTTACGTTGTTTAAACTTTGTCTCCTGTTCACTTTAGTCTCTTGAAACCATAAATGTATTTCTTTCAATTTACTTTATCTTGATATCTCTTTAAACTGCACTATTTGTTCTCTTTTTCTTATGTTGTATGACTTTCAAACATTCGCTTTTTGGGGTCTCCTTTTCATGTATTTTATACGAAATACATACACACATACATATATACACATAGATAGTCAGATAGACAGGCAGACAAGCAGATAAATAGACAGACATACAGACAGATAGAGAGATAGACAGACAGACAGACAGAAAGACGGGCAGATTGATAAATAGACGGACAGATAGACAGACAGACAGATAGACGGACAGATAGTAGGTAGATGTATGGTAGGCTACTACGTTGATCATTGAGGATTCGAGGCGAAGCGGTATATTCAAAGCATTGCCCGGGCAACATTGCCAAGGGACGGAACTGACATATTTCATGGATTCAAAGGACACAGTAAGACGATTTGAATCACGTTACCTGAATGATGCCTTCGGCGGCCTTGCTGACAAAGCGTCTTGCTTTGAGGGGGGTACTGTTGTGACGAGGTCCATGAAGCCATAGCTGTTCCCGGTGTTACTGCTACTGTATACAGCACCTGTTTATATACGTGTTTGGGGCTGCTCGCGGTACAGCGAATCGATGGTGTTAGTGGTAATCAATCGATGTTTCATGTCTGAAGGAAGGCTTTTGTACGGTTCAAGGTTTTTTCTGCAGGTCGTAAGGCGGTGTCTATATTTTGTTGGAAATGTGTTTGCGGTCTTTATGATCAAGCCAATGACTGTATTAAACGTTACGGTTACATAACGCAACGGCTGTAAGGTTCATGAACAGTTCAAGATTTACTGTCTCTCGGACATGGCACTTTGCAAGATGGAGCACATATCTCTATTTCTGACGCTTTAACTTCCTCTCAACTGAACCAGGTACCCCTTTTCTGCTGGGTGACAAAGAAGGGGTGCACGCCGTGAATCCTCAAGTATTAGGTACACTAT
>CM065729.1:5774019-5779019 GCA_033310375.1 Conus canariensis
GCGCAAGATGGCGGTGAATGAGAATGAGGCGGGTGGGAAGGGGGCAATAATAATAATAATAATAATAATAATAATAAGATAAAATAATAATAATAATAATAATAATAATAATCACAACAGTAATGATAATATTAATGATGATGATAGCAATAATGACCATGGACTTACTACTAGACTCTAATTCTTTTAAAATTTTGTTTCAGTTTCCGCCTGCAGTCACCTCACTTTGAAACTGTCATTGTAGCATAACTAAAAGAAGCTGGCACCACTTTCCTCCCCATTGCCATTCAGTCTAACATCACAGATAAAGTGCAATGCTCTTGTCTCCATCTTGTCTTAGAACACACACACACACACACACACACACACACGCGCGCGCGCGCGCGCGCGCGCGGACGTTTGATTGCTGCGCGTGTCTGCGCGCGTGACGTACTTGGCGAATGATGCAACTCCACGCATCACATCAAAGGATGAATAATTACAAGATCTGATTGCTTTCACCTCTGATCCAAATTGTATTAAGTCACACAGTTATGAATAATTTGTATATTTTAATCTTGTATACACAGAAAAACATTTTGTGCGTGTGAAACTGCATTCACCGTATGTGAGTCTGTTTGTTGTTCATACATCATTTCACGCTTGAACCCATTTCTGATTCTGTCCATCACTCGGAGAATAAGCAGTCTTACCTGCGTAATCATAAGGTACGTGCGAAATCATAGTTTTTTTCTGAAGAAAAAGAAACACCCGAAGGTGCTGTGGGAGGGGTGGAGGGGGGGGGGGGGGGACCCAGAGAAGCACTGTCGCCACACGTCCATCTTTTTTTTGAGCACAGGGTCCTGATACCACCCTTGGACTGGCCATGGCGCATGGGAAGTGGACGCGCAGGACACTCCATTAAGATATCAAGGGACATAACTGCTCTTGAACAGAGGTAAATCAGACCACAGGATGCAACTCACAACAGCCTTAAGATCGTATCCCCATGGGTGTACCAGCCCGTATTTCATGACTGCAGAGCCCACCGGCAAAAGAAACCACCCTCCAGCTGCCGAGCACACCCCACAGACCCAACCACCCACAGACTGATGAAGACGGTGCCACTCCAGACTGAAGTATTCTTGAGTACTTTTGACAGTCCAACAACATCTATTAAAAAAAAATACAACCAACCAACCAACAAACAAAAATAAAACAAACACTTCTTTCGATGTCTAGTGTTGGAATGTTGCTCTTTCCACCATAGGAAGAGAGAGGGTGGAGATGAAGGTTGATATAAAAACATCCATATAATTTCGATAGAAAATGTATCCTGAGCCCTTCACCTTGAGGACCACAACTTCTACTCCTGCGCGTCCTACAAAGGAACAAACGTGGGTGGAAACTTAACCAACATGGCCGAGGAATGCATGGGTGGACGAGTGAAATTCTGAATGAAAGAATGAATGAAAAAAACGGGCATAACAAGGGAAAGAATGAAAGACATGGGGCATGCACAGAACAACAATACACATGAACAAACTAAATGGTGACATAGGTGTGTGTGTGTGTGTGTGTGTGTGTGTGTGTGTGTGTGTGTGTGTGTGTGTGTGGCCAAGGTCGAATCATCCTCTTGGGTGGAGTCAAACAATACCCACATCCCTGGTTTGTTACTTGAGATATCTCCGATATCGTCACAATGTCAGCAAGACTAGCTGTACCTGACTGAAACCTGACTACGCTGGCTATACTTTGGAGCTGGCTGCAAGCATACACAGGGTTAGTTTTTGTTACTCTGATGTGACTGAATGAATGCACGTCTTCTCCTTTAGGACTGTAGTTTTGCCTCAGTGGATCTGGGTTGTGATGTGCATTCGCACAAGATCTTACAGGCTTGTTGATGCCAGTGTATTCAATGAGCCTGATTTTCTCCATTGAGATCCTTTTCTTCCTTCGTGGAATTCATGAAAATCGAGACAACAAGAAGAAGACGGGGAGGAGCAGGAGGAGGAGGTGGAGAAAGGGGGGGAGGGGGGCAGAAGAAGAAGGCGAAGACAGACAGAAAAAAAAAAAAAAAACAGAAAGAAAGAAAGGAGAAAAAAAGACAGGAAGAAAGAAAAAGAAGAAGAAGAAAGAATGCAAAAAAGAAAGAAAGAAAGAAAGAAAAGATCCTCGTTTCGTACTTTGGTCCGGTGTCCCAGCCAGCTCAAACAGTTCCCTGTTGAGACTGTCCGGGAGGAGTGGGGGTGGGGGGAAACGGGGGAGAGGGGGACAGAACCGGCCAGCCCATAGTGTCTGTCGCATTCAGACGGCGATAGATAGTTTCTGCTAAGAACGTACCGATTCGCTTCACGTAGTTTTATAATATTTGTGATGTCGCCACTCGACTTTGACGTCATAGTCTGATTGCAAGCGCGATTTCGTCACCGCTATTAGCATATTGGTTATTTTAGTTGCCTGGGAATCTTAAGCAGAAGATCGAAACCTGCTTCTCCATTGGATAATGCCAATTTGTGTACAAGTAACTAGATTATGCAGTTGTCGGTTGGAGAATCAAAGGGACTTCGACTATCGTAGACTGTGGACGCCTGTATTGAGCGGTCTGAGGTAAATAGTAGTTTAGGAGTTTATTTAACCAGGTAGTTGATGTGCAGGTTGACGTGGACATGATCGAGAGTCGTTTACATTGGTTTAGTTGTTGTTTGCAGGCTTTTGGGTTAGAAAGGCGAGAGACTACCTGCCTAGGCCTGCCGTTCGTCTTCATCGATTCATATTATTTTTTCCATTTCTCTTTTAGGTGCTGGAGAGAGCGACGGAGAAGCCACAGTAGGGCTGTATTGTTATTGTAAAATGCGTGTGTGTGTGGATAGAGAACTGTTCACATATGATTGTTCATGATAATTGAAAAAGGGGGTAAAATTGGGTGTGTGCAGGCTTTGCTTTTATTCCTTTCTTCTCTTGGAATTCCATTTGCCTTGGATCTACATGAACGTGTCTTCATCTTCGTCAATTGCATCTGTGAACTGACTTCATCACTTCGTCCCCTATTAACTGGACATCATTCTCGACGTCGATTGCTGTACTGTAAGCTGACCGAGTACATCTCGTCATCGAAAAGAGAATTATATTGGCATGTGGAACGCATTTTAATGGTTTTTTTTTTTTTTCTCATCGAACTCCAATGAAGGACGGTGCGACCTGTTGGAGAACCTTAGTCTATTATTTATTCAAGCATCAGGAACTTTCGTTATTCGCCAAGTCACCACAAGCAAGTAGTTGTTTTCAAGATTTCAAGTTGATTTATGAAACCCTGATATTCTTGGACAGTGTGTTGATGTGAACAGCCGTTTTTCAAACTTTACTCATTGCTTGTGGGTGTCTCCGAGCTGAGAGGAGAACGTTTGTGGGTGTACACCACATCACACCATAACGCGACGCATCCCCACAGATTGTGCGACAGTGCCCATGGTGGGACTATGTGGTGGATTGCTCCATGTCGTCTTCCTCAGCCCAGACTACCTCCCTGCTGGATAGTCTGGCTAGTTGATAGCCCAGAGTGTCCCAAGCCCAGAGTGTCCCATCCCCTGACCCTAAACTGCCCCCCCCCCCCCCCCCCCAGGCTCTCCTCCCTTGATCGGTAAGCTGGAGAGAAGAAGGAGACTGAACGGTGACGGTGGTGAGTTAGATGAATATGCTTCCTGGGGAATAAGAGAATACAGGACACAAATGCGCAAAAATTGACAGTTTTCTGATTTCTCTTCTTACCATCTCTCTCTCCTCTCTCTCTCTCTCTCTCTCTCTCTCTCTCTCTCTCTCTCTCTCTCTCTCACACACACACACACACACACACACATGTTCATGCGTTCTCTCTCTCTCTCTCTCTCTCTCTCTCTCTCTCTCTCTCTCTCCCACACACACACACACACACACACACACACACACACACACACAGGCTCGTTCTCTCTCTCTCTCTCTCTCTCTCTCTCTCTCTCTCTCTCTCCTCTCCCCACACACACGCGCACACACACGCACACACGCACACACACACACACGCACACACAAATGCGTGCGCGCATGTTTTGTCGTCAAATGCCAAGATACACAAAATATCAATGACCTTTCTATAAACCACGCAACATTCCAGTAAACATGAGACGGGAACTACTGAATGCTTTATTCCCAAACGATCGACGTGCAAAGAATAAAAAGAAATCCCACCCTGGCACAAATTCAAACCTGAAATGTCAATCTGCAGAAAGCGGCTGACAGTTTCGTGCAGCAAACGATGTATTGGTGTCAGCTTACTCTTTTCGAATTCTTTTACTGTTTTTTGTTTCTTTGTTTGTTTTTTCTTTGTTTTGTCATGCACCCCCCCCCCCCCTCCCTCCCCAGCACACACACACTTCCTTCTTTATTACATTATATTATTATTATTGTTTATTTTTATTTCATTTTCGTTTATTCATTTATTTCTATGTTTATTTATCTATTTATTCATTTGTGTGTGTGTGTGTGTGTGTGTGTGTGTGTGTGTGTGTGTTAATTTCTCTGGCGCTTCATTGGCAATAACCCCAGGCTCACACTCCTGCTCCTCTTCCACTGTCGCACTTGTTTTGTCCCGCCGCAGCGCCATATCGACAATCCACAGGGAACAAACAGTCAATGGCAAGTCGACATGAGGCTACCTAATAGAGGAGACACCGCATTGTTGCCGAGTCTCTTAGCTGGTGTGCAGTGATGCCTGTTCTGATTCAAAACATGCAGGACGCCACCTAGTAAGCCTCCTAACTGACAACAAACATTGCTTCGTCGTGGAGCCAGCGTGAATGAGCGTCCTTATGTATAGGGCGCTACCATATCAGTCCAATGACAGTCCCAGTGACTTTGCCGATGCAGATGATCACGACACGAACTCACCAATGGCAATGGCGTGAACAAGAAATCGAAAATAAGGTCAGCATATAAGCAAGGCATGAAAGACCACAGAATTTGAGATATTTTATCTATTAGCTGATTAA